>JARHVA010008168.1:85000-420000 GCA_037957365.1 Torreya grandis
GACATACATGAAAAATAGTAAGAATCAGACCTTTTTTTAATACCATGTAGAACCAACTATAAACTAGGAAGATTAGAGACTCTAGGTGCCCATAAAATTTCTTCAAAATTGTAATTAATCTAAAAATAGAATGATTGGAGTCACTATTGATACTTTTGAAACTACCTCTAAAGGCTGATATATTGAAGGACAAAACCAAAAATCCTTCAATAGATGATGTAAGGATCATCAAACCAAGTCCCATCAAGCGTGCTAGAAACTATTATCACTTAAAGTTATACCCTTTGAGGAGGTATTTTAGGCTTCATCACCCAAGTGACATAATGGAAACACTCCTAGAATATGGGTGACCTAAATGGTGGAATGAGTCTCTAGATAAGGTTGGTTCCCCTATTGAATCACCTAAAATAACACTAAAACTACTCAAATTGTAATAAAAAGGGATAGAAGAGGAAAGGGATAGAAGGAAAATAAACTTAAAAAGAGGTGATGCACCAAAAATGTGATTCTTGGAAAGCATGTAAATGCCTTTGAAGTAATAAAGGTTATAATTTTTTCCTTCTTCTATACTTTTATCTTGTATGAATTCATAATTTGTTGATCTTATCATTGATGAATCTGATTTCTCCTTTATTTGTTGTCCAATTTCCTCATCTCTATGCAAGATAGGTTTTTTAAGCAGGTCATAGTTTTTTCTTTCATCAAGTTCATGCAGAATTTAGTTATGAAGTCATTTATCACCCCTCTTGAGTGTTTTCATAGCTTCAAGCCTCCCTATGAAATACTTATGCAAGGGTGTATAATTTGGAAGTTGTGTATGTGTGTCAATTTTTTTAAGTTTCATTGTGAATAATCAATCAAGCCAAGGATCACATTTTTAGTGTATCACCTCTTTTCTAATTTAGTTTCCTTATATCCCTTTTCCTTGAAATTTGAGTAGTTTTAGTGTTATGCTGGGTGATTCACTAGGATAATTATCTCTCTCTGGATATTCACTCTGCCATTTAGGTCACCCACACCCTAGGAGTGTTTCCATTGTGTCACTTGAGTGAGGAGGCCTGAAACACCTCCTCAAAAGGTGTAACTTTAAGTGATAATTTTTACTTAAAAGGAGATTTTTTATTATAATGGTAATATTATAATTGTAACATTGAGCTTAGTTACAAGCTTTATGTGCATTGTGACATGTGTATGGCAATCCTTGATATGTAATGGAATAGAATATTTGTGCTATTGAAATACCTTTTTTTAAACTTGTTATGGAAAGAATGGTACCACTACTCTTTTTATTGATTTGTGCCTATCTTTTCTTGTGATGAATAGATTAAGTATGGAATGAGTGAATTATTAGGACCAGATATACTATGATGTTTATTATTAAAACTATGTGCATGTTCAAGCATCATAGTATAGTGAGGTCAATGCATACACCATCACATGATAGAATTAATGGGAATCAATATTAAGCTACATGATTTAGGTGAACACGCAAGATCATTTCTCATGTGATATGCCAGTGCACTATATCATTGTACTTATTATTATTTTTAGGAAAGTGACTAGGATAAGGCATGTTAAAATAAAATAAAATACCCCAAATAGACACGTGTGTCCCTATTAGATTCCTATGTTGATGTTAATTTCCTATGACAAAATAAGTGTATGGTTCCCTAAAGTCATCAAATTTGAAAATAAAATGTATACCTAGGGTCAGCCTAAGTGATTTTACACAAGATATTTCCTAAAGGGATTGAGATTGTGTGTGTGTGTGTGTGTGTAATATCAACTCTCATTCATTCATCACCTAACATAAACCTAATAACTTACAAGTCAACTTATCAAAAGCACCCTATCAAATATTCAAGTGAGAAAAGATTCCATGTTCTTTCCTATTTAAATATCAGTCATAGGGACTACCCATATATAGGTTTGAGGTACTAAAGGAAAACTCCATGAGCCATATTTTTTTAAGTTCTAAATTAGGTCACACTATGTACTTGCTTATCACATGTTGCATCTGTATACATACACCTATAAACATGTAGTAGATAACTACATAAGTATGAGGCCCTCTTTAAAGTATTTTCTATGTAAGTAGTGCCCATTGATATAGGGGTCCTTGGGGTAGTTTTTCATTATGTGCCAACTAAGCCATTTTTCACATAGTCACTCCAAGGGTGAAAAGGCTAAGGTTTTATGATTTGAAAAAAAATGACAACTTATGCATGAGATCTGAACACACCAAAGAAAAGGTGATAGAAAACCCATAAGTTTCCAAGTCATTGCACTCATATCTAGTTGATATTGCATACTTGACACATGTGTCTACTTCAGATAGTAGCATCAATGTAACCATCTAGATCCAATGTGAGTGTCCAAGGCCATATAATGTAATTTTCTATATTATGACAATTGATCTAGAATCTAGATATAGACTACTTCTACCATATTCCATATCAGATATGCATGTGCATAATCAAAAAAATAAGTAATCTTATTTATAATTTATTTCAATATCAATCAATAGTTATAATTTCTATTTTTAGCATATCTCAACATTATAAATTAAGGATATTGTGTATCTAAGTTTAAAAATTAATTATCTTGTTATAGATATACTTATCACCCTTGTGCTTATTTATTTATATATTTTAACCCTATACTATATTTACCCATATCAATTTAGGGTTAAACACCTTTAATGTCTCTAATCTCCCACTTAGCACACATGATAGTACTTTGCCTAAATATGTCAATAATTCCCATTCCTAATTTTTCATGAGGAAGGAAATAAATGTCCTATGAAACTCTATGAAACCCCCTCAATTGATTGGAAATATACCATAATAAGTATCTTGTAATTTTATCAAACTTATCATAAGATACCTTTGAGGGATCCTATCCAGAATAATAGTAAACATGAGTGGCAACCAAAATTTTAGTGTAAACTTGGAATTTACCCACCAAAGAGGGTGGCTTTGTAACCTATTAGTATACATTTTTTCCACTTTGTTAATGTCATATTACCATAAATCCATAGGGGATATTTTAAATTAAAATGGGATGCCCAAAAAATTTAATTTATCTCCTATCTACATCCATTTCCAAATATATTAAATCTACCAATCAAGCATGAGAATCATATTCTACATGAAACATTAGGTTTTTTTTTCCATTGTAAGATTGAATTAGAAGCCAAACAAAAAGTATCAAGAATTTACATAAATTATTTAAAATGATTTCATTTCTCCTTAAGATTGAGGAAGGTTTCATCATTAAAGTTTCCATTAATGAGTTGATAGGATCGAAATAAAAATAACCCTAATAAGACCCTGATTAACCTTATGAGCTAAAATATAACCCAGAGCTTCCACATCAATCCATCAAGGCATTCATGCAAGGCTTGAGTCATCTCAAATGTTTCTACCTGATCCTAGAAGATAAATATATAGTGGTCTAAAGAGGTAGAGGAGATGTTAAGTAGGGTAGTGAGTCTAATATGTGTTGACCTAATGGATTTAATTTGATAAAAATATTATTTAACTCTAAGATATTTGAAAAAATCCTTAGAGTCCTTGTGTCCAATTTTGAGCCAATGAAGGAGAGAATGAATTTTTGCCCCTTTGGTAGCACAATTATCCACCATTTTAATTTGGTGCTTGAGAGAGGCAACCGGGTATTTCAAATGTACATCAAAGGGATTATGTTTAATAAGGGAGGAAATCCATAGATATTATTTTAACACAAATTCATTTCTGCACTTTAAAACATGATCAACCTATTTAACATAGTGGTAGACAAAGGTGTTGGTAAATATAATAGCCTCGTTCCACCACTCAATCTAGCTAGTTGCATAAGGAGGTTGAGGTGTCATGTTCTAAATTCAAACAATGAGCCAGATGGCTCCCTCATGGCTAAGAAGGGAGGTGTTAAGGATATATTGATTACATGGAACTTTAAATTGGTTATTTCTCCATTCTAATTGGTAGGATATTGGATCATGGTCTTAAATAACTTACTCTAAATGTATGAAGATAGGTTTTCCATTAGAAGAGGTAAAAAGGATAAAATCTTGTTCTAACAACATATAAAAAACTAACCTTTTAAGGACCCAATCAATGTCGGTATGAAAGTTAGACCATGTTCAATGTGTTATTTAAAGTGCATCATTAGAGGATAGAGTTGAATAGACCCCATCAATTCTGAAAATAAAACCAAGATTCATATTCTCCCATGCACAATCTCATAATAAGGTATTAATTTTATCCTCAATAGTTTTGAGCATGTTAAAATATCCACATACCAACCACAGGGAAATGGCTATATTATTGGCTAAATATCACCATAAAGACATTTTTTCAAGGCCAAAATTTATAGCATAAATTTTAAAAACTCATAATGAATGGACATTAATAACTAGGATCAACCAAATAATTTGATGTGATGTATCACCCCTCATGGATAAAATTAAAGATAAAAAAAATTGGTGAAATTAAGGTGATGACACCATCACATCCTTTGTAATGTTTAGTAGAGAAAATTTTAGCATCAAGATATATACCTTTCAAAGCAGTCTATAGAAGGAAACTATAAACTTTTACTTCTTATAGACAAACGCAATCTAAATAACCCCAGTGCTAATAAGATACTCATATAGAGAATTTTTGAGAGGGCTCAGTGAGACCTCAAACATTCTAAGAGATAATATTAATTAGGAAATATCATCCATAAGTATCTCCCCTTTTCCATCCTTTATATCTCTAAGGATGAATAAACTATTACATTGGTTTAGAAGGAGATAATACCCAAGTGATATGGTGTGGTGTTTATCCCATTGTCTTCTTGGGGAGATTCACCACCACCATGGGGTGGGTTAAATTACCATGTATATAGTCATATTATTATATTGTATATCTCAATAGGTGAATAACTAACTTGAGGATGAGAGACTTGAGAGACATGATTCTGATCAACCATTTGAATACTAGTAGGTTAGGGAGTGGTATCAAGCACTTCCAAGGAATACTTGGTTGTTAAGGGATAACTAAATAGAGGGGGAGGTTTTAGTGCCAAATGATGATATATTATTGGAAAATTTTGTCTAACCACTATGTGTTTATACCACCGTAGGATTCTCAAATTATGGAGGTTTTAAGGAGACTTTTGACTAACCCACAAGGGGAGAGTTTTTGATCTAACTATCAGGTGATTAGAAGGGAATATAGGTGTCAAGGAAGTTGATATAACAAACCTTTTACACTCAACACTTGGTATCAAATTGGATATCAATAAATTACTTTAAATATTTAGTTAAATCCATCTTAATGTTATGATCAATATGGATCTATGAGGGAAGATTAGTATTGTGTTAGTATGATTAAAACCAAATAAAAACACACTAATAAAACTAACACCTCAAGCCTAGACACTTAAATACTAAGAGAAAAATACAAGTACCTATCATTGGAAGAAAAAAAAAGCCATTATTTAACTTCTTTAGAGTAAGAATTGCATTTTAGTTGTAGGGGAATGTGTTCAGTCATGTGCTCAAAGAGTCTTTGGCAATGATGCTCCTTACATCATCTCTCCTTATCACCTTGGTAATATTGGGCTTGGCTTGGCTTTGATGTAGTAATCTATGAACATTTTTCCATTATAACACTACATAATAAGGCTCCTTGAAGGTATTTTTGCATGATAACTTTACACCAAAATAGCTTCTTTGAGAGAATTCCTTGATAATAACATTAAATAGAAAAGCTTCTTTGATCAATGGATAAGGCCTTATATTTATATCCTTCCAAACTAACCCTAACCCAAGTGTGGTTAGGTTTAGTTTAACCATGGTTAGGTTTGGGAGGGGATAAACCATTAATATTTTCAATTAATAAGCATATCTCACAAATATAGATATTTGTTTGATATTTTGTGAGTGCTTGACAACTCATAAAAGATGATGTCATCATTTTAGATATTTGTGTGATATCATCAATACAGATATATGAATTTCTAAAAATAAAAATTCAAAAATTAATTAGCAATGGGTTTTTCACCTATGAATTTAACTAGGTTTAACCAATTAATCATTCTTGATCAAGTTAATTTCCATTTCTAAATTTTGACAAGTTATCCCTCATACATGGTCAGAAATGTCAATTTTCTATGTTGCAACATGATCGAAGATGAATTAGAAGAAGATGATGATTGCACTAATTAAATTACTCTAGTTAATAATGCATTGATGTGGTTTAGAAGATGCATGTGATGTACACTAATGAATCAAAGCATTCTACTGATTTTCAAGCTTAACTTGCATTATATGCAAGAAGTCACTCTAGTGTCCATTTAGACATGGAAGTGGATAAAAATGATCATCTATAGATGCAAAATCCTCTACTAGGGTGTGTGGAAGAAAACTTGGTAGGCTCATGGTATAATACTCACCTAATGGGTTGGAAAATCTAGTTAAGGAAGGACTAAAAGGGGAAGGAAAGATCAGGGAATTCAATCCATACTGGAACCCATAGGGAGGACTAATGAGTAACTTTAAATTAATGGGTTCATTTGGATAGAATCAAAAACATGTTTCAAAGAAACCAACAAATTTATTTTACCAAAATATCTTGGACCTCAAATGACTCTTCAAAATAAAATAGTAAGAAATACTTGGTAAGGTTTCAGAGACCAGTGATGTGGATATCAAAATGCATTAAGAGACTCTTTTGAGGGGATATAACCAAAAATTCAGCACTGATTAAGTGATTCCCATACCATTTACACATATTATCAATTACATCAGGTAATAAACATACCTCAAGATGAGATGGAGAGTTAGAATGGCCAACTCATCATAAACCTTTGATAAAAACATCTTAACTAACTTGGGTGACATAATTATCACTACCTATAATAATAATTGTAGTAGATATGGTGGAGGCCATTAAATATCACTAATTCACTCAAAAAAAAAGTGCATCGAGTGTAATAAATGTGCTAAGAAAATTAGAATCTCTTATAATAGTGATATGAATGATAAGCAAGACAATTGAGAAAATAAGGATGACAAGAAAATACCTCATAGAGAACCAATCTCAATAATTATTACCCCCCAACTTAGTCCATTAGTTTAACAATTATTGTGGACTTATAATTTTCATATCCATAACACTAGCCAATACCTCTTCTTCGATGAGAAAATTATGAAACATTTCCTCAACCATAATGTTTTTAAATTTTTAAATACTTATCATGTTAGGTGTAGAACACATGGTTATGGTAGGAAAATTTGGGGACCATTAAACCAGATTAGTGGACATTATAAAAATAAAAAATGGTTTAAAATTGTTATTTAGAGATAAAATTAAATACAATATAAATAGTGTACATTATAAATTTAAGGTAAAATTACAAAAAAAAAGTACTACAATCTCATGGTACTCTCAAAATAATCTATATAATTTAATTTGGTATTAATGTTATGTTATAAACCATTAATAAATTTGATAGTATTCAAAAATTAATGAATGTTGTCTCAAGACAATAAAACTTTAAGATAAATGTCAAATATGTTTAGGATGATTGAAAATGGATAGGGAAAACATCAAATCTCTACCTTTGATAGGTGATTTTTAACTAAATCATGGTTTCAATCCTGAGCTATATATATAAAAACACACTCCCATTGTAGGGGACCCACTTGTATTCATTACATAAAAAAATAAAAATAAAATCTAAACAACACATTGATTTTTTATAATTTTACACCAAATTCTGAGGAACAATCATTTTAAATATTATTACTATTGGAACACATCACCATATCTATTATTAATCAATAATAATAGTAATACAAGGATGGTTACAATAATAAAGTAGTTGATTGGTATGCATGACCCAAAATCTTCATCGATGAAAGGACACAACTAAGTGAAGCATGACAAAACAAATTTCACAAAATTACAACAAAAAATATAAAACCACATATATTAATAAGGTCATGCAAGTTTTGAAACTAGAGTTCCACTTCTCAACCTGGGCTTAGATCTACATAAGATTTGAATAGATAATAATCACTTTGTCATTAACATAGTATTTAAAGTGGAAAAACCTCCTGAAGGTAAGAAATCCATTAGTGATATTCAATTATTGAGAAACTAATTATAACCCCAATACAAAACTTATCCTTCCCACTTACTCTCTAAAAATCTCTTTATAGACCAGTATTTTCCACATGCAAAGACAAAAACTATTTTTCACAAAAGCTTGTAAGAATAATAAATATCTAGTTTTCAATATATTTTTACAATAGGGGTAAACCCTATTTATAATATTCACAAGGGGAGGTGATCATTGTAACCAATGGTCTAATATTTTCTTGATAAACATTTAATTACTTTGATAATTAGTAAATAAATATAATTTGATTATTTATTTTCATGACATTTTCATCTCATGTTAATAAATAATATATTATTATTATTTATTTAACATCAAGGTAAGCTAAAGGTGAATGAATCACCACTTAGTCATTAAATTTTATAACACTCCCCCTTAATGCTAAGTGGAGATAAATTTCATAGTCACCTTAGAAATGAATTATACTATGTACACAATTGAAGGATTTAAAAATAGTCATCATGCCAAACACCACTCTTTGAAATAAAAGGAATTATAATCTATAAACC
Organism: Torreya grandis; assembly: GCA_037957365.1. NCBI lineage: Eukaryota > Viridiplantae > Streptophyta > Pinopsida > Cupressales > Taxaceae > Torreya > Torreya grandis. Next base: position 93,685 of record JARHVA010008168.1, read on the forward strand.
ACTTAAAAGTAAGTTTAGTCTAGCATGATCATAAGATTACATCTCATATATTCTCATGAATAATCACTAAGCATATTTGGATCCTTTTAAAATATAAGTACCTCCATTACAAAGTATGATTTCAATGTATTGAGTACAAAAGTTAAAATTCCACATGAAGTTTACTTAAATTACATAAATTTCACACAATGTTTACAATGATTTACAATGAGAAGTATAGAGAATGAGAAGAAAAACATAGCTGTTATAAATTTATATTCTCATGCACACTCCCCCTCAATGGAAACTCTGAGATGCCCAAAAATACACGAAACTAAAAAAACTTGGTAGCACGAAGTAGTTTTGTGAATATATTTGCCAATTATTCATCTGTAGGATAGAAATTTATATCTATATCATCATTAAGGACTTTCTCTCATATAGAATGCACATGAACTTCAATATGTTTAAATTTTTTGTGTTGCTCACCTACACAAAACTTAAACACATACAAAAATAGATTCATGATAGCATAGTATAATTAGCATCACAATAACCAAATACATAAATATAGAATATGACATATATTTATTTTTCGTAAATCACATTTAAAATAATCAAGTCATATTTTAGGCAAACAAGTTCACTAATTTGATTACAAATTTAGTGAAAAAACATAAATTATTATATGCAATCATTATTATATTTCTCCAATATTGACAAGATAAGCCTCCAAAATTGTCATGTAATGCACATGCAATAATTTATTAATAATATTATACTAAGTTTAGCCAAACATTAGCTAACTTATTAGCAATAACTCAATTTATAATTTGAGTCTTATCAAAAGTTTAAAAGTTTCATATGATTTAATAAAAGATTGAGATATAACTTCTCATACATCAAATATGGATAATTTAAGTATGATATGTAATAATCCAATAAAACACACATGAGATTAACAAAAATAATTTTAGAGATGTATGAATAAAATTCTTAGTAAATTAAAATTATGATTAATATCTAATAATACAAACTCCATTCATACTTTACATTTCATAACATATCTTATTATGAAGTGAAGCATATAAGGATGTTAGCATAAATAATCAAATGAGAGTATCTAAACATATTAGTATGGAATTTCCTCATTAATCAAATGAAAACATATTAATAATTAAAACATAAAAGATCCAAAATTATTAAGCATGATCTTATTAGACACTTTACCGTCTACAATGTCCTCCAACACTATGTACTCTTTTTTGGAATCGTCTTTCTGATCCTACAACATTGTTTATACATGAATTTTTCATTAAATACCACATACCTAAAATAAAATATTTTATTGTCCTTAAGAATCCAAATATGGAAACCAAAGTCATCCTCACCATAACCAAGAAAGGTGCATTTTTCATATTTAATCTCTAACTTAGTCCTATCATCTTTATCAATATGAAAAAAATATTCATAGCCAAATACTCTAAGAAAGGAATAATCAACCTTCTTACCAGACCAAGTTTCCTTAGTTATGCCTCCATCCAAGGAAGATTAAGGTCCTCTATTAATCAAATATATAACTATGTTTACTATTTCTAACCAAAACTGAAGGGGTAGTCCTGCATGTAGCCTCATGATGCTAGCATGCTCCATGATAGTCATATTCATCGTTTCTAACACTCTATTATTTTATGAAGTTCTTGGAACTATCCTCTGTCTTAAAATTACATTCCTAGAATAGTAATCAAAAAATTTACTACTACAATATTTCCCACCATTATCTAACCTAAGACACTTTAACTTGAGACCTATTTCATTCTCAACCAAGGCTTTCCCTATTTTAAATGTATTAAACACATCATATTTTATCTTAATTCCATACACCCAAAATTTTCAATTTGCATCATCAATAAAAGTGGCATAATAAGATGAGCCACCAGTAGAAGATACCTGAGCCAACCCACATACATTTCAATGAACTAGCTCCAACTTATTCTCCTTCCTCATAGGTCTAACCTTGAGAAAATTTAACCTTTTCTATTTTCTATACACATAATCTTCACATAAATTTAAATCAAACCCTTTCAATCTAGGAAACCTATCCTTCAAAATTTTCAATCCCTTTTAGCTCATGTGATCGAGCCTATAGTGTCATAAAATTACATCTGCATCTATAACAATTGAATTACGATAGTCAACACTGCTTGATAAATACAAGGTATCAACCTTATTACCTCTTGTTACCATAATAACATTGTTTGTCACCTTCCAAGAATTTACTATAAAATTAACCATACAACCTTCACTACCTAGCTACCTTGTGAATACCAAATTCCATCTCAACTTGGGCATATGCCTGACATCCTTTAGTATATAAGTATTCCCATTTTGAATCTTGACCTGAAAACATCCTTTTCCTACTATGATTCAAGGCTCATCATCACCAATATAAACATGTCCAAAATCCCCTTGAACATAATCAATAAAATAATTCTTATTTGGTGTATCATGAAAAGAAGCCCCTGAATCCAAAACTCAAGACTTAGTAAGATTGTCAATGGAGAGAATTAATGCATCTTGAAAAACATTAACTACTGCCACATTCACCTCCTTAGTGTCTTCCTTGTTTTTATTCTTATTTTGAAGAGCCTAACAATCCTTCTTTTCATGTTCAATATTTTCATAGTGTGAGCATGCCATGTTGCTCTTTGATTTTGAACTTCCATGACCATTTGAATTTTTGTGCTTTCCTTTTCCTCTATAATTTTATCTCCCTCTACGCTCCACCATCAAAGCATCACCTAAAGTGGAAGTTTCCCCAGAGCTTTTATGTTGCATTTCCTCATTAAGGATTACTCCTATGACATCCTCAAACCTCAACTTGGCATTGTTAGAGATCGAGTTTATCAAAACCATTACCAAGATGTTCCAAATCTATGGTAAGGAATACAAAATAATTAGAGCCCTAAATTCATCATCAAATTCAATTTTTATAGAGTTCAACATACTCACAACCATATTAAATTCATTCAAATGATCAACAACTAAACCATTTTTAGACATATTCATATTAGATAACTTTTTCATTAAAAATATTTTATTGGAAGTAGAGGGTTTCTCATATAACTTCCCTAATGCATTCATGATATCTATCATGGTCTTATCCTATGATACATTAAATGTGATCAAAGATGCAAGGCAAAACTGGATGGCCCAAAGTGTTTTCTTGTTAAACAACTCCCAATCCTCATCTTTCATACTCGCTGATTAAATTACTTTTCCTCCCAATAGAGAAATGAGATCCTTCTGATAGAGGTAATGCTCCATCTACATCTTTTGTAGACCAAAGTTTTGCTCATTGAAATTTTCAACCTTTGATCTACTATCATCATCCATATCTCCCACTTAAATAAATAACCCTTCCTATAATTCAACACTTTATAAAATACAACCTAAAGCTATGATACCAGTTGTTAGGAATAAAATAGAAATTAATTTATAATAATTTGATAGAATCATAATAACAAGAGATAGGAATAGAGATACACAAAGAACATAACTTTAAATGCACAACAAGAAGATAGGATTTAACATGGTTCATCCAATATGGTCTACATCCATAACGAAACACTTTTTCAGATCTTATTACAAGCTAACAAGAGTACAATCCACTCTCAGATTAGTCTTCTCATAATTATAATGCATAAATATGATTTGGAGTTGCACTCAACAAACTTCCCTGAATTCACACTTGAATTCACACACATTGTTCACCTTCTCAAACTAAGTTCTTATATTTTACCTATTGTATGTCCATCTATATATAATTACATAAATAAGTAACCAACATAGTGGTTTTATAAAACAATAGGTATCAAAACCATGGGTCAAGTGAATTCATAATGGTTCCCCATTAATCATGGGTGATGACACCACACATATACAAGTATAGATAAACCACATATCTATACCCTGAAGAGAATACATTAAGAGTGTAAAGTACATTTTAATGTACAATATTTGAAATACATTGTAATTTGGAAATAGGCTCCATAACATAACACCTACAAAATATAATAACTAAATATGATCATCTTGACAAATTAAGTATGATGTTATGCATATTATGTATTTCAATGTTAACTCATATGAATTGAAAATAATCATAACATCTATATATTTTATTTAATTTCTCATCTAAAATAGATATATCTATTACAATATAATTGTAAAAATTATTTTTTAAGAGTCAAATTAAATCATTTTACTAATAAATACAATGTAATTGATACACTATGAATATAGTTATATCTCTAAAATAAAAACAAAATAGTTTTATAAAAGAAAATGAAATTCTATGAGCATACATGCATTTTGATATATATAAATGCAAATATCAAGCAAATATTCTATTCATAATATGCATAGTAGTATTCATTATTTCAGTGTATAAGAACTTAAGAATATATGTAAAATACAACATTGTTCTATCATGATAATGGTGCAGTTTTTCCTTTCAATAACATGATTTTGCTAAGGGGAAAATGGAGTTGTTAGTTCCTTTTTAATACTACAACTTAAATAAAAAATAATCAAACACTTTACTAATTTATTCACCACCATTATTAAATCTCAATATCTTAATATAAAATTAGAAACATTTTCAACAATAGCTTTAATTTTTTTGAATTTAGACAATATTTTTGATTTATTTTTATTGAAAATTGACCAGATCATTCTAATATAACCATTTATAAAAGTAAAAACATATAGGTAACCATTGAGAGATGCAACTTTAAAATATTTTGCAACATCACTATTATTTAATTCTAAAGGATGTGATAAATTTGGATCATGATTCTTATGAAAGAGGTTAGTATGTTGCTTACCACATAAGAAATGCTCAAAAGTTTCATGATGAGAAGATATAGAAGGAAGTCCAACAATAAGATTATGAGCAAACATATTATGTAAACTTCTAAAATTAATATGTTATAATCTTTCATGCCATAATTGAGATTCATTCTTACCATACGATGAAAGAAAACATAAAGAATAATGAGAGAAAATATATAAACCATTTTTTTGAATCCCTTCAACAATCAGAGACATAGATTAGTTTCTAATAGACCAACTATCTTTATGTAATGTTACAATGAAATTATCATTAGTATGTTTTGAATAAGATAACATGTTATTTTTTAGATTAAGTACATATAAAACATCATTAATAACAATAATTGAAAATTTTGATTTTGCTTGCTTAGTTACTTTTAAAAAATAATTATGTCCTAAGTAAATATTTTTAGAGATATTTATAGTAAGATATAAAATATTAGATAATCAATTAATATGGTGTGATGCACCATTATATAAAATCCACTCATTTTTAATTGAAGTAAATAAACAACATATAAAGTAATAATATTTGAATTTTGATCTTGATTTTTATTTTTATTAGGATTTTGATTCCTCTATTTAATTTGATTATATTTCTTCTCTTTTCTAGTTTTATTAGATTGATTATTAACTATATCCTTGTTTTATAACATGTTTCCTTTTTATGACCAAATTTACCACATAGATTGTAATTCCCATTAAACTTAGGTTTATGATTCTTATTACCAGATATTTTATTCCCATTTTCACCTTTAGTAGAATTAGGGTTAGGTTTTTGGTTTCTATTATTCACAAAAATAAGTTTGAGACTGAGAAGTGTCTTAGTGGTGTTCTCTTTAAAATTAAAATTGGACATCACTTGTTCTTCTTAAATCATAAGAGCTGATAGGGTAGTGAGGTCTGGGATATCTTGCTCTGTTTGGTACTTTGAATTCAAAATTAAGATAAAATTATGAGGTTTTTCATTAATGTTTAAATGAATAATAAAATAAATTAATTGATATTTAATCAAATTACAATTACAACCATCTAACTGAACTTTTATATTCTTAATTTTTGTAATAAAATTAACTACCTTTTCATCACCTTTCATAGGTGTAGTTAATAATTCAAAGATAAATTTAATAATATTTGAGAGATAAGTGCTCTCGTACCTAGAATCAATATTTTTCCAAGCATCTCGAAGAGACTCCTAATTACCAATGTGAATTAAGAATTCATCTTTAACATTTTACAAAATAATTGACATGGCTTCTTACGATCTATGTTGAAACACATTTGAAAGCTCAGGTGTCACATCATTATAATAGGGGTTTTTCAATTCCAATGATAATTTTTCATGACTTCTAGGCCATAAATTCTAATTTAAAATGATTTTTTTATGTTATAGTTAAATCCATTAAGAATTTGAGATTTATCTAATACAAAGTTAGGCAAAGCCATAACTTTTCTTTAAAAATGATAGTATAACACAAGATAATGTTTAAATTTGAACCCTTTTTAATGTAAATTTAATAATATTTGATAATAAAAATATGTTACAAGTATAAACACATAATAATTATTCAATTTAATGTTATACAAAGTAATACAATGTGAAATATTACAATAAAATAAGGTGTCACAAGTGTCACAAAAATACACTAATGTAAGAACAATTTATTAAAAAAAAACATTTTTAATGAATTTATATACTATTTTTTGAAAATATAGTAAATCACAAGTGTATATCAAATTAATTATCTAATTAGATGCAAAATAATGTAAAAAATTGAAACAAAATTAGATTAAACTAGGTGTCAAAAGAGTCACACTCATAACAACTACCTAGATACTATTATTTAAAAAGTTATAAAATTAATAATATGAGGTTTTAAAATATAAAATGGACTATGTATATATTTCTATAAGATGTCAAAACCTAGGGATCAACTAGTTACATGTCTATGTTTGAAAAAATATTCACTAGGTTGAATGTCGAAAAAAAGTGGATAGATCATCTAGGATTTTGAATGTATTAAAAGTTGACACACAAACTAAAAGACAAAATTCAAATTAAACTAAATTTAACCAAATTCAAAAAATGAAAATTTGATTTTGGGGGTTTTAGACACTAGACCTCCCAAATTTTAAGCTTTTAGCAAAGATAATACCACCAACCCTTCTAAGAGACTAGTCAAAATTTTATATACATAAATCAATATATGAACTGTCTTTTTTTATTTTTTTAATAATTTTATTTTTCTTGTTTATGGTGCACGTAATTTCTAATTTGTAAAAAAACTTTAATATTTTTTAATTTTAAATTAAAAAGGATGCATAAAAGGGGAGGCCTAGGTTTTCATATGTGGAATTTTAGTTTTAATAAATAGTTTATTTAATAAATAAAATTCTAAACTTTAGAACTAACCTTTGAAATCTTCTTATAAGAGAATGGTGCACTTATAGGTGAAGAAATTATCACAACATATTGTACATGATTTAGAATGAAGTGAAACTTTACCAATCACCTAGTTTTTCCATGAGGAAGTCAAAATAAGCTTCAAAATTTAATCTTTGATGCAAAAATGAAATATCAAAATCACAGAAGCTTGGAATGTCCTTTTCAGGCCTTTAAAATTTGAAAATATCCTTTAATCCTCAAAACTAAGAAGTTATAATCCTCAAAATAGAAATTACATGTCAAAAATTCATTTTTTTTTCAATGCCACAGGGTCATACAAGCAAAAGAGTGACATGAAAAAGGTAGAAATGAAGCTTATAAAGGCTATGTGAGGCCAAATTAGGACATGTAAATCTCAAAAATGCCTTTAAATAGCCAAACTAAGATTTTGGCATAACCAAAAATATGTTTTTCTTTAAAAAATATCTTTTACTGATTTCTAGTTCACACATGCCAAAACATAGTGTGTTAATGCCATACAAATTCTCTTAATGGCACCCAAGATGAATGAAAATTATTCAAAACTATCTCCTTTTCTCTTAAGTGGTGTTTGGATTAAGATCAAAGGCTTGAGAATGATCCAGTCTTCCTAGAGACGAAACAAAAAATTATTCTTCCTCTTTGCCTTACACAGGCTTGAAAGAGGATTTAAAATTAATTAAAAAATTAATTTAGAATAAAATATCAACTATTTCAAAATGCAATATGTGTGCCAATTAAATCTATGCCTCTTGTTATGGTACCATGAAATAATTTATTAAAATTATATATGCAAGATCTAGAGTGAAATGAATATGAAAAGCATAGATTTCAAATGACACAATATTTAAAGTGGAAAAACCTATAGGAGGTTAAAAACCCATGAGTGATATTCAATTATTGAGAAATTAATTATAAATCCAATAAAAAAAATTACCCTTTCCACTTCCTCTCTAAAAATATCTTCACATACTAGTATTTGTCACACGTAAATATAAAAACTATTATTCATAAAAGCTTTTGAGAATAATAAACATCAAGTGTTCAAGATATTTTACAATAGGGTAAAACCTTATTTATAATATTCATGAGGGGAGGTGATCACCAATGGTTCCATCTTTTCTTGATAAACATTTAATTACTTTGATAACTATTAAACAAATATAATTTAATTGTTTATATTCATGAGGTTTTCACCTTGTGTTAATAAATAATAAATTATTATTATTATTTTAAATATCAATATAAGATAAGGGCGAATTAATCACCCCTTATTCATTAAAATCTCTAACAATATGCAGGAGGCACTCCTTAAGAGGAAGGCCTTGATAAACTAGGCACCAAATAAAATGTGTGAGCCTAGGTTCAAGCTTAGCATTTCATATTCAATAGTTTTGTGAAGTCTAGTTATCCAAGTACTAGGAAAAGAGTTTGAATTATAACATATTTTTAAATTATTCAAATTGAAATAGAATAGGCTCATGATTTGATAAATGAGACTAGGAGAATAATTTATGAATGTATTCTCATAGTTCCATCTCCAGTTCTTCCATCATGCATGTGGAGGTTGTAAGCCAATCTTATGTGACATGACATCAATCATCAACTCTTGGATAGGAAAAATGGAAGGTAAGTATGTATTAATAAATTTTTACTTTTATTTTAGGAGATGCCATGGGATCTAATCTTGAGAAGAGATAAAATCTTTAATAACATGAATTTGTTTTTTATAAAGACACAAAGCTTTTACAATTGGTGTAGGTGAAATTTGAGCTCATTATGGATTTATCAATGCAATTCTAATATCAAATATTGACTAATAAGTAAATCCTAAATCCATTAGAATCAAGTGCATGTAGATGAATGAAACATTTAATCCTACATTTAAACTCTAAATCCTAAGTGCTTCACATCATGATTAAACAAAATAGAAAGGACAAGAGGATTGAAATAGATACCTTAGACTCAAATTGACAAAGTGATGTTGCTTGATGTTGGATTATTTATGAATGTGCAAGGATTTATTTTTTCATGGATTTTATATCAACTTGGAAGATTGCCTTCCATGAAGGAGGAGTGTTGGTTATATAGAGGAAGGGAGGGAAGATCAAGGGATAAGATTCAAACTTGGATGAGGAGATAAAATGGATATATATTATCCAAGGAATATTAAATTCCTTAGAAACCTATGGAATTAGAGGTTTCTAGAGAGGGGGGATAAGTTAGAGAGAGTTATAGATTTGGAGAGTTCTAGAACTCTCTTCAGGAGTTAAGATGATTAGAAGAAGGTTATATAGGGATTAGAGAAGGATTAGGTGACTAGGGGTATAAGAGAGGCTAGGGTGTAGGTTAGTATGTCGGTAGGTGATTTTATAGGAATTTAAATTCCCATATAATGGATAACTTGGATTAGATTAGGATAATAGGGATTTAAGAGGAATTAATGAGGGAATGGGATTAGACTAAGGATGGTGAATGAAGGATTATTGAAGGGGGTTATTATATAAATGGTTAGGAAAGGGGGACAAATTATTAGGATTAATTAGAATAAAATGGTATTACCATAATTAGTGTCAGCTAATAGGGATATTAATTGATAGTAATGAAGTGAGCAATTTTAGGTGCATACACTTAGAATTTCTATTAAATCAAGACTAATATGGGTCATTACATATGACCATAGATAGTATGGTCATTAAAGTAAATAAAAATAGGATATTTATCTCTAACCCATTTTATAAAAGGTTTGATAGCTTTAAAATCATTCCATATGCTCTTGGTTACAAAAGAACCTTATATCTTGACACGGGCGATGATAATCAACAAAGTGCTTAGGCTATTTTTTTCTAAATATATTAATGATAAGGAGTGTTTGTATAAATTTGGTGCCTTAAAAATTATTTTACAATCCTAATTACCTTATATTTCTCTAACCACCCATTTAAAACAAAGTGCAATACTTTGTTTGTAGACATCAATGATGTCCATTCCTCCTTTATCTTGAGGAAGGCAACAGATGTCCTAAGTAGTTGTGTGATAACATCTAGTTTTATTAGCATTGGCCCAAATAAAGTTTCTAATTACCTTGGATAATTTATCATATGATGATTTGGAATGGGTACAATAGGAGGAGTAAACATGTCTAGCCACAAAGATTTTGGTATAAGCCTAAAACTTACTAACTAATGAAAGAGGTTTGGAAATCCAATATGAGATATTTTTTCCATTATATCTTTAACATACTACTAAAAAATTGAAAGATATTTTTCATAAGAAAAATGAATACCAAGGAATTTAAATCTCTCATTTTTATTTACCCACTTCCACTGATAATTATAGAGTCATTCAAACAAAGGCATCATGCTCTGTTTGTAGAACTAAATTTTGGCACCTTACAAATTAGACCCCAAGGCTTTGCAAAAGATGTCAAGGCATAAAATTTACTCTTTGAAAGAATTTTATTTCTCATCAAGGGTAATAAAGGTATCATATATAAAATTCCCATTGATGATATGAGAGGAACAATCAAGAAGAAAAATACCCCTGATAAGTCTTTGATCTACTATATGAGCAAGAAGATAACCAAACACCTTGGTAGCCAAAAAATATAAAGTATGAGTTAGAGGAAGACCTTTTTTAATAGAGTGGAAAAGGCCAAAACTATATGGAAACTATTTTTAATATATTTAAAAAGGTTAAATCTATCATAATTATGCCCATTGATGGTAAGTTAGGCCAATGCATTAGAAAATAAAGTTTGCACCACTAAAAATTGGCCAAAACCTAGAGCCTTAAGCATAACAAGAATAAAAGGTCATTCTATCTAATCATAAGCTTTTTTTAAATCATTTTTGAGAAATATGGTCCTATTGTGAGAGGACTGAACCTATTCCATTCCTTTTTTAGGAACCTCACTCTCATAATAGCTGATTAACAACACTAAATGATTCATATATTGACTATAACATGATGATTACATACACAATTATTTTTATTGAAGGAATTACTCCATAAATTTATCCTCTTCAAGGGGTAAACCTCCTATTAGATCAATTTATAATTACAAATACTTCTTCTTTGATAACTTAAAATATCCTATGCCCCTTTATTTATAATAGTTCTCATCTACCCAACTCCTTATTCTTATGCATGTTGTACTAAACTACTATTCACTATTTTACTAGCTATTTTACTATTATATCCCTCTTTAGGTATATTAAATACCATCCCCCTTTAAAATGTTTCACCCTCAAAACATGATAAGAATTACATAATAAAATAGGATTCTGACCAAATGAGGCTTAACCATGCATTTGTTCAGGCTTCCACTTCTTCCTCCAGGGCTAGGATGTGAGCATGTATAATAAAAATGTGAACTCAAACACTAAAAAATGAGGTTGAAGTATATAGAGATCAATGGATGGAGTAACCTCATCTTGAAACATGAGGTTAGAGTTGATCACTGAAATTTGAAGCTTGACAATCAATACCTCAAAGTTAGAATAAGGGTACACAAAATACACTACTTAGTGATCCAACATTCCATCCCCCTTAGCATTCTTCTCTGAGGGATTTAAAGACTTGATTCAATGCTTATGATATGTGATTGTCATCTTGGGCTCATTGGGGGCTTACTTGAGCATGGTGATTTCCTAAATGGGCTCATCTGGAACCTATTGAGGTGTATCCAAAAGGGAATCAATGTCTGGTTTGTTGATGTCCTAAAGAGGTGGTGTTGTATAGGGATGCAAGACCAAAAACAAATGTGTCTCACCATGATCATAGTAGATGTAGTCTTTTATGATCTTAGCTAAGCCCAAAACTTATATCATTGTTTGAGGTTGCCACATTCTAACCTCTTCTTGAAGTTCCATTAATGAATCAAATTGTGAGGAAATCCTTAGACAAGCTTATAGTTTGGTTGGCCAGTTCTACAAATGTTGATTGATAATATCATATTGTACTAGTTTTATGAATATTAGCTAAGGCACTAATGAGATGACTAACATAGAAAATGAGAAGCCCCATAAAAACCAAAGGAGTGGATGTTGGCTTCGACCAAAAAAGCATCCTTATAATATGACCAATATTTTGATTTTATTTATTTATTTATTTTTGACAAAAATTACATTATTTTAATCAAAGTAATAAGTGCATTATTATGCATGAGCAAAATACTAGTGTGTAAAAGGTTGTTTTGACACTTGACACGATACAAGATGAATAGATGTGGACCATATGACAAGTTGAATAGACTACTCATACCACTATAGAAAACTATTATGACATGTAATGACAACCAATAGATCTTACTGACACTAGTAACCCAACACACAAAGGTTACTAACAAATACAAATGATTGGTAAGATTCATAAACATTAATACAAAAGGTATATCGAATGATAATATAGGAAATCCCACTTAGAATTATTAATGAGATAGAAAATAATTAACAATTATCACTAAAAATACCATGAATAAAAGACTATGAATATACTAAATAATGTTAAAAATACAACTTAAAACTTTTTGAACTAAATATAAAAACCTAAAAATAGTGTCTTGAAACTAATAATGACATGATAAGTGTACACTATTATGAACAAAACCAAACCTAAGAACTTGACCACATTTACAACTAAAAACTAAAACCAATTTACTTAAAGCACAATCCTAAACACTAATAAATAATCCAAATCAATCTAAACCTAAAACTAAATTAACAAAAGAAACCTAAACCAAATACAATGAAGGTGATGGAGAAAATAGCGATGTTTCATGCCAAAATTATGGGCAGTTTAGAGGTGTGGCTAAAGATGAGGAAGGTGAGGTGGAATATCTAAAAGTGCCAAACAAGGCAAGATGAAGTAATACATTGAGATGCACCTAAAGTAATAACCTCACACTATCATCATCTAGTGTTATGACATGGGTATGAAATCACCTAGAAGACATGAGCTGAGTCAATATGGATCCATGTAATGCAAATGGTGTATATGTAGGTCTGAGATGATAATGGAGATCACCATGAAGATTATAGGAGAAGGCCAAATCCTAACTGAGCTAGATCAAAACAAAATGGCTGAGTTAAATGTAAAGCATGATCTGAGTAACCATGAGAAGTCTTGGTGATATGATAGACTTGGATCTAGATTGAGGCTATGATGGTTAGTGAGGAAATCATGAGACGTAGATTGAGTTATATCAAAAAGTGTGACTGCTAAGTACATGCTAGTGGACCATTGATTAGAATTGATGTTAAGTCAATAATATTTGACAAAGGATTCATTCATCTCTAATCATTTTAAATAAATGTAAGATGTGCTATTTGGTGATAATAACTCAAAAGCTATATGAAAATGGGAAACCAAATGTATATTGTACATATCTAATCCCTTCAATGTAAAAATCAAACCACATTAGATGAATCTCATCAAGGAAACTACAAGTTGAGACTAGTGTCATGAGCCTATTATATTAACTAAATAATAATGGACAACATGGCTACTAATATTATTCTTCATGGGATATGGATAGATCTGGAGTCATCAAGATAATCAAGGGAGCTGATGAAAACAATATGGTAAGCAAGGGAAACCTGAGCTAAGGAGTGATAGATCTAATCCATCGAGCAAGAAAAAAAGGTGTTCTATCTAAGAATTTAGACTAGAGATTATAGAAAAGAGCATGCATGGCTAGTTATTGGAAAATAATGATGTAGTGTTTGAAATACACAGATCAAAAAATTCCACATAGAATAATGATAATATAGATGTATTTATACCTAAAAAATTAAATGATGCAAACTTTAAGACAATAGTATAAAGACCAAAGTGGGGTAAATCTTACACTAACAATACTGCCAACTAGAATACTACAAATGGATGCAATCCTCATAATAACTTAATCAAAAGGAAAACTAAATGACAAAAATTCTCCATCAAACCATAAGTTCTGCTATAATATAAAAAATTGGTCCTAAAAATAACTTTGATACCAGATATTAAAAATCTCACTCTCATAATAGTTGACTAACAACACTAAATGACTCATATATTGACTATAGCATGTTGATTATACACACAATTCCTTATATAGAAGTAATTACTCTATATCATTGGCCTCTTCAAGGTGGTAACTTCCTATTAGAGCAATATCTAATTACAAATACTTCTTTTTTGATGACTTATAATATCCTATGCCCCTTTATTTATAATAGTTCTCATCTACCCAACTCCTCATTCTTATGCATGTGGTACTAAACTACTATTCACTATTCTACTAGCCATTCTACTATTATACCCTTATTTAGGTACATTACATCCTTCCCAAAATAAATTAAATTATATGGTAGATATATATTTTTGATGAAACTCATTTTATCATGTCTAATGATTGTACATGGAATATGGCGGAAGTGATTTACTAGGGCCTTAGTAATGATTTTATAAGATACATTCAAAAAGATGATTGGGCACTAACTAGTAATAAGATCTAGGTCACTAAAATTAGGGATGAATTTAAAATTACCTTTGTTGATGATAGTTATTAATGAATTAAATTTTAGGGTTTCTTTCTAAACTTGTAACAAGTCACACCCTATAAATTTCCATGTAGATTTATAAAATTCACAAGGAAATCCATCAATCCTTGGTGATTCATCATTAGTAATGAATTTCATTGCATTAAAGAGTTCATCAATAAAAAGAGGATCATCACATTATTTTTAGTCCTAAAGGATTAATTTTTAGGGCACCATATCTAAACATTCTTGTAAATCATGAGATATTTTTTCCAAATCTTTATAGGCTTGGAACACTAATTTGTAGTCGCTTAAAAATATGAGGATATCTATGGTAGATTAGTTAGGTTATTATGCACAATATTGATGGTATTGATCTACTCCTTAGATTATTTCACTTTGAAAGACTTGAATAAATAATTTAAGGTACAATCCCCACTTTAAGGCTAATGAAAATGGGCTCTAATTAATGAACCTTTGGCTACATGTCTATCATAATTTTGGATATTTTATTTGAGAGAGGTAGCCATGGATTGCAAGTGTGATTTAAAAGAGTTTTATTTAAATATGAAGGGATTCCTTTGGTATTCCTTGATGACAATACCATTATCTTGATTCCTAACACACACAATCTAATTTATATAATGGTGGAGGAAGGTGGTTGTGTAGTTGATCTCCTCATTCCACCTCTCAATCTAGATAGTAACATCGTAATAAGTGGATAAAAAATATGGACTCTCATAATTATTTAGATAATGTCTTCATGGATGATAAGGGCCATATTCATAAATAATTTATTGCATTGGAATTTGAGATGGCTAATTTATATGAATAGAAAGGATAATTTCTATATGGACTATGCTAGATTTCCTATCAAAAAATGAGAAGGAAAAATGTGTTGGTTAGAAATCATGACAGAGTCAAACCATTTGAGGACCCTATCAATTTCATCTTGGAAATTAGACCAAGTATACCATGGAATATTAGTTTAATGTGTACCACTTTAGGAGTGGGTACACTAAGCCCCATTGGTCTTTAAATTAATACTATGCTTCACATTATTCAATGCAACATCTCATCTAAAGGGCACCAATTTTTTCCTCAGGACACTCAATCATATTAAATTCACCACAAATCAACTAAGTGGAAAGGGAAGATTATCAATGAGCCATTGCCATAACTTTGTTTTATTGGGGCCATAATTTGAGGCCTAAATATTGAGAAAACCTAAATAATTACCATCAATGTCAAGTAAAACCCAAATGACTCAGCGTGATGGATCTTATGTAGCAATAATTAAGTGGGTAAAATTTTATGGAACCAAAATATTGGTCCCACACACCCATATTCATGAGAAGTGAAAATGTTAGATGTGTCATACCATATACTCATCAATTAAGATTTTAGAAGAAATCCTAAGATCTTAACTTCATGTAGACAAATTAAAACTACATGACCCAACTATTGATAGGAAACACAAAATGAATTTTTGGGAGGAATCTATGAGACCTCAAACATTCTAAAAGAGTAAACTAATTGGGAGGAATCTTCCATTAAAAATTCACACTATCTATTATTTATATCTTCTTTTGAAATAAATGATGCAAAATGGTTTCCCTATAATACTTACTATTTTTGAAAAATTAAATCCCTAAGAAAAATGGAGTAATTTTTATCCTTATTTACATTTTGATGAGATTCATTGTTACCATGAAGTGGACTATGTGATCACTGTGGGGTAGGAATGCTTGAAGAGGTTATCCCAGTATGAGAATAGATTAATAAAAATGCTAAACTTATAAAATTGGCTCTAAAAACCAATGAGAGATAGTGTATGTGAGCCTTTTTGTAGTGAGAGAGGTATTAAAGCTAAAGCTATCTCCATGATATGTATTTTCCAAGTGTATAATTTTGAGGTGCTATATAATTTAGAAATAGTGTCTAAAACTAGGTCATTATTATACTTTATCTACACATATTTCACCCTTATACACACACAATCCAAAACACTAAAAAAATACATTAGTTTGACTCTATTTTAATTAATGGTTATGTATACAACACCCACTTATAGAGGGTTCTTTTGGGTTAACTCAAAATTGCAATCCCATTAACCCATTTTTCCCACAATCACTATGAAAATGAAGAACTAGGGTTCTGCTATTAGACAAGGAGTGACAACTCATGATCTAGGTTTTGTCACACTAGAGTGAAGGTGAAATAGATCCTGAAATATCCTAGGTGATCACATTTAAATATAGTAGGTATTCCATATAAGATACCTACATCTAGGTTAGATAGAAGCATCGACTCAATCGTATGAGGTCGATGCAAGTGTTTGAGGATACAAAGGTAAAAAATTTAGAATTTGATGACTAAACCAAAATTCAGATTTTATCTATTTTATATGTTCCACATCAGATCTAAATGTGCATATTAATCTATCTAAGTACCATTGTTTTCTATTTATTAAAGTATCAATCATTTATTATACTTACTATCTTTAGCATATCTCAGTATTTAAATTTAGAATATTGTTTATCTAAGTTTACAATTAATTATCCTAACATAAAGATAGTTTATCACCTATGTACCTTAGGCTATATCTACCCATTTAATGATACATAACTCAATCTATATGTTAGGGTTAAACACCATCATGATTGTGTCCCTTGGACTTATAATTTCAAAGTGTATTAATAGACTTGCTTTTAGGTGCCTTTTTGAGTTAAACTTCTAGGTATTTTTCTTCCTATATGGGAAATCCTTTATGAGATTGTCAAACCCATAAGATGGGTGTTTTTTCATTGGGTTTATAAATTATAATTTACATGACCTAACAAGCACATTTAGGTTGAGGTTGATTTGATAGAGGACTTAAAAGAGTCTATTAATATTCAAGGAGGAATGGAATAATTCTCACATAAGGTTACCTAATTAAATAGTTTGAATACATGATGTATATGATAGAAACTTGACCATAATATTTTTTATTTTTCCCTTATGGTTTGCTCAAATCCATTTTTCGATCAGGCAACCCCTAAAAATCAAAATGTGATTGAACAAAATAATTGATGGACTATGTTGGCTACTAAAAAAATTATTGGAAATAAAAATACTAAGGTGGCCTCTATTTCCCCATTGTCAAACCTCACTAATAGGAAAATAAGGATAAAGTTACTCCTCCTATCATTAGTTTTTCCTAGGAAAATTGGTTATGTAGGTTATGCTCATTGATAGAGGGGTCTTTGGGTAAACTTGACATTGTGTGCCCACTAACCCATTTTTTCCACAACCAATATGAAGATGAAAAATTATGGTTTTTTAATTTAATAAGGACCAACACTCCATGACATAGATCTAAATGAACTTGAGTGAAGGCAATGAAAACCCATAAGCATCTAAGTGGTCGCATTTAGATTTAGCAAATATTTCATACTAGACACCTACATGTGATCTAGATAGTAGTGTTGACATAACCATCCTAGGTCAATGTAAATGTATATGGCTACAAATATATAATTTCTAGAATTAGGAGACTATTCAAAAATATAGATCCAGTCCACTTTCTACCTATTCTAGATCCAGATCTATATTAGTATAAGAATCAATTAAATATCTTATTTTTCATTTTTATTTCAATATCTAACATAGTTTTACTTTCTATTCCAAGCATTTCAACATAATAAATTTAGTATATGTTTATCTAAGTTTCAAAAATAATTGGTCTACTTTAGAGATAGTCTAATATCATTGTTCCATAGGCTATCTCTTCCATATTTATTCCTAGATTCCCCCAATCTAGATTTTAGGGTTAAACATTTGGTGAACCCGATTCATGTGAATGTAATTTTTTTATACTTAGGGTTTTTGACTAACTAGGGTTATAATTTGTTTTTCAAATTCTAAAAAAAATCATTTATAAGCAATGGAAAATAGTAATAAAAAATTATTTCAAATGGAAGATAAAGAAACATTGATCACTCATCTCAATAATAATAAGGGATTAACAAATGCATTTCTGTATTTCACAAGAGATTAAATTAGTAATAATGATAAGGCTAAGGCTTCCTCTCCTAGTGATGGTGACTTTTTTGAAGGTACTAAACTGATTCCATACTAATCAATCTTCCTAATTCAAATGGGTGCACATCATATGTATTTCAACCTTTGTTCCTAAAACTACTATTGTAATAACTTACATGGGAAACCAAAATATTTATACTCAAATACCAGTTTCAATGACTATATCTACCAATCATATTGATATACCTCCTTTGGTGATTTTTCAAGTGTCCAACCTAAAATACCAAGAGGTGAAAGCTCTTTTCCAAAATATAAAACTTTTACAAACTACGGTGATAAATATTAAACAAAAATCTATGAAATCACCTTATGTTATTGATTCACAAGAGGTGTTGTATAATCCTCTTGAACTAAATATATATTTTCACCCCTTTCTACCTATATTTATTACACCTAAGTTTAAATTTTATGATGGAAAGGGTGATCCCAAAAAACTTCTCCAATCCTTTTATAAGGCATGCTTTTATTATGCCCCCAATGATAAACTTCTAACCAAACTATTTCCAAGGATCCTCAAGGACTTATTAAAAGTTTTTATATGATTTAAAAATTCAATCAATAAATGTCGTAAAATACCTTGTAGATTATTTTTTAATCGCATTTCTCTATTAACATCACCAAAAAGGTTTCTTATGCTCAAATTTCAAATATCAAACAAGGAACCAATGGACGTATTCATGATTATGTCTTTAGATACAAGACAATGCTAGTTAAAATGACTAATCCTATGGTTGATAAAGAAATTCAAGATTTTTTCAAGAAAAGTTTACTTGTTCTTTTACATGTCTCTATTATCTTCAAAAGCTTAAACAATTCGATGACTTATGCCACATTGTATGTGATTATGAAATGAAACTTATCTTATTGAACAAAATTAAGTATGTAACAAATATATGAGCTACATCTATATATAATACCAATTTTTCTATCAAACAAAGTTATAAGTTCAAATATCTTGAGCCTAAAAAAGAAACAACTACGATGGTTAATGTGGTGTCACAACAAACTAATAAAATTGTGTTAACTAATGCACCATAGAGATAGTTTACATGCTTACTTGAGTCTCCCACTTCATTAATATTGTGGATTATAGAGTGTCATATTATATCTCTTCCTCATCCTATAGAGGTTGATATGAGTATACATATAAATGACTATTGTGACTATCACAAAGGCCTTGGGCATTCTAAGAAAAGTTGTTTCACCTTAAGGCATAATATCTCTACCCAAAGGGTATGATACAAATGACTATTGTGACTATCACTAAGGCCCTAGGCATTCTAAGAAAAGTTGTTTCACCTTAAGGCATAAGATCTCTACCCAAAGGGTATGATACAACTGACTATTGTGACTATCACCAAGGCCCTAGGCATTCTACAAAAAAAAATCACCTTAAAGAATAAGATTTAGAACCTCATCAAAGAACCAAATATTACATTTAATGATCCTCTAAAGTAATTAGGTTCACAACCAGGTGATCACCAAAAATATGATGATTTAAAGAAAGATTTAGAAGTGCAAATGGTATACAATTCACATCCTCCCCATCACATTATGAGCACCCAATGGATGGCATTATTGGTATTTATACATGGAATACACCTCTTACGGTTCAAAGACCATATATTAATTTTGATAATAGTGAGATTAAGGATGAGGACTCAGATATTCATTCCTTATCCATTCAAGCACACCTTTATCACCAACCTATACACAATATTATAATTTATAATGGTGTAAGTGAAAATGTTTGTACCATGACATTTCTTATGCATTTAAGTTATACAAAGAATTAATTATTTACTTTGACCAAATTAGTTAGAGCATTTGATGGGACCTCATAATGGGTTATTAGTGAGATTGATTTACCTTTATAGGCGGGTCTTTCACATGTGGTTACTACATTATCGATTATAGCTTCTACACGTGTCTTTGATATGTTATTGGGATGACCTTTGATACATATAATCCAAGCAATACCTTATATATTACATGGGTGTGTCAAATAGATTTATGCCAATTAAGTAATTACAATTCATAAAATTACATATGGAGATCCTCTTGATCAATACAAATTTATACCTAGATTATTAATTATAAAACCTTCTTTGGTTAATCTTCTACAAAAGGGTAAGCAACAGGCAATTCCTTTTACTAGGTGGCCAATACTTGAGAACCATTGCATCAAATATCCACAGTGGTTCCATAAAATTCCTATCTACTACATACCATATTTAAATATCCAAAGCATTTACACATGTTCCTATTACTACTACTCCAAATAAATCATTAAAAACTCAATGATGGGTTCCATGAACCTGAATCCCACCCCTATTATTTCATGACCATAGAGTCTTATTTTACATACACATTGCATTACATATACTATAGTGATAGATATTTCACCTATGAATGCTCCTTAATAGTGTCACCAATTTATGACATTAGGTTCACAATGGAGAGATATATATGACAATCCTTTGGGTGTGATCATAGCATATTTTTTCCCTTTCCCATATACCAAAAATACCCAAAAATAAAATAAAATAAAAAATATGAAAATATTAAAAAATCAAAAATATTTTTAACATCTACATATTCTATTAGCTCCTTGGCATATATGTGTCTGAGTGGGCCATAACTGAGTATCTACTAGATATATTCAAATGCATGAATAAATTACTTGTATGTACTAGTGAAGTCAAATATGAACCAAAAATAAGTAATTGATCAACAATCAAAAGATTATAATATTAGCATTAGCATCATTAGCTATAAATTTTTTGATAAAGTACATTAAATAGGTGAAAGATAAATATGTCCTCACTTCCTCATGAATTTGGGATTATATTTCATAATGACCTAAAAAGACACCTAAATAAGTTAACTAAAACATGTGTAGGTAAAAACCATTAAATAGAATAAAAACCTACACTAACACCCCCTTAAGCATAACTTAGGTGGGTAGTATAACTGGGTCCCAACACAAAGGCTCAATGAGGTACCCAAGTGCATAACAAATAGAGAACTAAGAATTCCCCATAGAATATGTTAAAGTTTACTATAGTAGGGCTCACAAAATGACCAATATCGATGATGAGATCCTCTACCTAAAGACTGAAGAAACTCCATCATATCAAAAAATGTTTCTTCCCTTTGCCAAAGGAATATAATGATATTTGTAATGAAATTTTATCTATTCCATGATGGAAGATGAAGGCATCAATATGAATATCTCCAAATATGATCTAAATATGAAATGTGGTATAAGTTTGGCAAGATCATGCACAAGAACTAAATGTAATGCCACTAAAGTGTAATTATCAAAATAATGACATGAATAATTTTCATGTGAAGATTAAAACATGATGTAATTGTTAGGTATTGGAGGAGCCAATGCATATATTTAACTCATACACTGATCATTAGAGTTGAACACACAGAGACAAATTTTCAACATGACATAATTATATTATGCATTCTCTCTGATTAAAAATCATTCAAGGATATTACACACACACACACACAAAAAAAAAAGAGAATATGATTCATATAATCTTTCTATTAATTTATCTCACCTAAAATATCTTAATATTATATTTATGATATATTTTTATAACTTATAACAACATATCTCAACAAATAATATATTCTAACCTAATATCATAATATTATTTATAACAATATTACTACCAAATATAACTACCAAACAACCTATTACTATTTACCTCTCATTAAATACACAATGTAAAAGCTAATCCCTAACATTCCCCCTATAGTTTTTACATGGTGAAAAAACATTCACACTCTCACCTGCAATATGCTCACCCATCATAGCATGCCCTATTTGGCTCATGACCTTGATAAAGAGAGCCTCACTCCTCCCATGTTTTTATAGGTTTACCAAAAACGATGGCATGAATAGGAACACCATCTACCTCTAAGAATTGGCATAAATAGAACTGTATGTCACCACATACTCTTAGGTTTTCATACTACTAACACAATATTCCTACACATGACCACTACTATGTGAAGGAACACATCCTACATTTACTCTATGTGACTATAATAGATGTTTCACTGGGGTTTATCTCCATAAATAACTAATGTAGTTGTAAGATCTCTACAATATCTTCTCTCCTAACTATTTCCAAAACATTGTTCACCTCTTGTGGTTTTTTATATCTCTACCAAAAACTTTTTCAATATCCATGAACGAAATTACATTGGTGCTTTCTATCCTTTCACAATGTTCTTACATTAAGAAATTATTTTTAGAATTACACACAAATTATAAATATTAAACAAGCATATTCTTTTGTTCTTATTTTGAAAATACATAATGGAAACTATAAAAGCACACCACACAAAATGCCACCAAAACATTATGAGCCCTGTCATTGGTGACTAATGAGAGGATCTGTAAACCTCCTTCCTCTATGTATTCATGATATTTTCTATATAATAATATTTTAATAACTAACTATTACCAAATACTAACCAATGAGTGATAAAAACTAAATAAGTAAATAATTAATTGACAACTAGGAGCTTCTTTTGATAACACCATGGAAGGTAGAATGAAGATCACTTTCACCATCACCTTCACCATGTATAAATTGCATGGAGAATGAAATAAAGGATGGATATTTGAATGTTGATGAAACCAAATAATTTTTATGGATCACAAGTCAAGAGAAGATTATATCCAACAATAGCATCTTAGTTTATAAACCATTCATAATGCTCATGTGTAGGCTTAGTAGAGAGTCGAGTTCAATGTCTATTAAGAAATTTGCATTCACCAAGAGAACTTTATCTTGCATACAAACAAAAATTAGGTCTCAAAGAGAAATCCACATGGTGGAGAATAATATATATGTATGGTTAGCGGTCAATAAGTATGAATTCAATATAAAAAATAATTTATATCAAATTATATGCATCCTTAGTGATGTCATTTTATAACTCCATGTTTGGATTATAGCATTGAAAAAGCCACAACATTGTATAATAGAAACTGAATACATAAATAAGTAGAGATAGAAATAAATAGTGTTTGGATCTCAAATTAAAAAAATGTGTTGAAGACATCCTAAATATGATTGGATTAGTTCATTTGCATTCGGTGATGACCAATACACTAGAAGATTTTGTGCATATCCTGACACTCAAAATCAAAGAGACTAGTTTAGAAAACAAATATCAATCTAGTTCAAGAGGGTTAATGGCATTGGGTAAGTGGAATTAAAAGATATCATTTATAAGACAATTTGATTTGATTTTAATGCAGCCACCATCAATCTCTCATAATACATCATAATTTCCATTTTCCAATGAATATCACACGCTGAGGATGTAATGTATGTATGTGTAGAAAACTAGTGTGATGATAAGTAGTATGATGCTTAACACAAATGCTCCCAATGCACAAATATTAGCATGTAAAAACTAGTTAATTCACACTATTCTAATATAATGATAGTTACTCAAAAATGATCATTGATACATTATGAAATACTTCTTCAAAAAACTCTCATCTTAAACTGATCTCAAGACTCCATAATTAGGACAAACTTAATACTTCTCTAATACCAATGTTAGGTATTTGAGAAGCCAATAAATATATTTAACTCATGCACTGATCAATAGAGCTGAACACATATAGACAAATTTTTAACACAACATAATTAAATTTTGCATACTCTCTGATTAAAAATCATTCAGGGATATTACAAATATATATAACAATATGATTCCTATAATCTTTCCATTAATTTATCTCACCTAAAATATCTCAATATTATATATATGATATATTTTTATAACTTATAACAATATATCTCAACAAATAATATATTCTAACCTAATATCATAAAATTGTTTATAATAATATTACTACAAAATATAACTACCAAATAACATATTACTATTTACCTCTTGGTAAATACACAATGTAAAAGCTAATCCCTTATGGCAATAAATATCAAAATTGAAAAAGAGACTACAAATGAAGCACATAGATCCACAAGGTGAATATCCATAGTAAGAGATGAGTCATTGATGCTCTCAATAGGTACACTCACACTATCAATGAAGACGAGAAGATTCTTTGAAAAAAAAATGTGATGGCTCTAGAAGAGTAAAATATTGAATAGGAACTAATGTAGATTATGAAAGAAGATAACTAAGGTCAAGTAGAATATCATCCACTAGTGATGGCTTGAAATAAGGAAGAGCATTATCCATCAATAATGTGTCATCACAAAAAATAAAATTAGGAGGAGAGAGTACAACAATATTAAATATACAATAAAAAGATGAGGATGAGTGATATAAATCTCAATAAGATCTCTGAAAAGAATCTAAATATTTATCCAAATAGTGGAGGGACACTATGTGTTCTCCACATGGTGTAGATCATATGAAACATGCATCAATAAGTGACCATAGCTATAATCACAAGAGTTGTCTCAGTCATTATATTGACAAGGGTCAATGGGGGAAGGAATCTATCCTTATATAAATAGAATAAGGTCCTTATCTATGATCAATCATTCCATGTACATCCACCATGAATCATAATTGGTATTTCTAATAAGAACCACTGAATTAGAATCAACTATCCACATATGACATCTTCAAATTAGAGATAAATGAGTCAACATGACCACAAATAACCATTCACGCTCAATGTGATGGATGTTAGACTCAAAAAAAAACATTTGAGTGAGTAATTAGTGAAATATTTACCAAATTATTCTTGATATTATATAGGTTGGTACTTTATAATTTAGTGCATCTATAATCAACACATTTGTGCGTATACAATCAATACATCTAAGTGTGTACAAAATCAACATAATATGGAAGCAACATAAGTATGCAAAATATAATAATAAATGCAACTCCATTAAAACTATAGGATTTTAATTTTATAAGGCACAATAATATTTCTAATGCATTGATCTTAAAAAAAATTGCACTTTAAATAAACATTACACCTGAGATAGAGCTGTCAGTTGAAAGTTATAGAAGTTTGAATGTTTCTTGATTGCAAAAAATAATGAATCTCCACTTTGCATAAATTTGAATTTTTTTGGGTTGAAAATTTTTGGTGTGATTTTTTTTGGAATCAACTTCCCCATAAAAAATTATGATCCCTTGGAGTTATATTTAATCAATTTTGTGTTGGATGTGACCAGGGTCTTAACTCACATATGACTAGGTTAAGACCTATTTTGGGTGTTCCCCACCACTTTGATTTATGTGATTGATGGGAAAGAAACATCACCCCAAAATGACCTCTTTTTGAAAATTAATAGTTTCATACCTCATGAGAGTAAATTTTATGTTCTCATGGCCATTGCCAAAGTTTTGGGGTCTCTATGTAGTCATCAGTCTTTTTAACTACTCCTAAGGCCAAAAATTCTAACATCACAGTTTAGAATTGAATATGTGCACCAATAAGTCTTAATGTCAGGATTGTGAACACTTCCTATAGTTAGAGAAATGTCTTAAGGTTTTAGTGGTTCATTATAGTTGTTAGGGTTTCCAAGTACTCCCAAAATCATTAAGCCTAATGTCATAGATGGTGACTACTCCTAAAATCAAAAGTATTGATATCAGGGATGCCAACTTCGCTCATAGTCAAAAGTCTTGATGTCATGATTTTGAATTACTCTAATAGTTGATAATCCCAATGTCAATATTGTGGACTATTTTTTAATCATTAGTTTCAATGTCAAATTTTTTTGTTAAGGATGCATCCCACATTTGCATCCATTAGTGTTTGGAGTGTTATAATTAAGAGGGGTCCTTGTATGTCCTGGATATGGAGATGATTCTTGAAATATCAGGAATGTTAGATTTTCCCATAGTATGCACATAGGTACAAAACTCTACCTATCTCAAAAATGAAAGATTTGGTAAGCCTCTCAAAAATATACCAAAGACCAATTAAATATCTATAAAAATACATAAAATATTTTTCCTTGAAAACTAAAAATTGTATGGATTTACATGAAATCACTAAAAAAGCCTTGAAACCCTCTAAAAATGGTAAAAATCCAATTGTCATAAAACTAGGTCATGTTTATAGTTGATCCTAGGGTTCTGACAAATTATGAATTTAATAGTGTAATTGATTTTAGATAAAAATGTACTAGATGAAATATGACTAGTACGAGACACCTTTCTCTTATTTTTTTATTGAATTTGGATCAACATAGGACCCTAGAAAAAGAGTAAAATTTGGGATAGATTTAATCTCCAATATGTTAGATCAATGAATGAAAGGTATATGGCATGTAATAACTTAATATTTCACAATAGGAAAAATGAAATTCATCTATCAAAAAAGCTTTGATACCATGTCAGAGTGGGCCACAATCAAGGATATACTGGATAGAGTTGAATGCATGAATAAATTACCTATATGTAGTAATAAAATCAAACATGAGCCTAAAAGAAGTAATTACTCATCAATAAAAATAGTGAAATATTAGCATTAACATCATTTCCATAAAAGCTTTAGGAAGGTAAATTATATAGGTGAAAGATAAATATGTCCTCACTTCCTCATGAATGTGGGATTATCTTTCACAATGACCTAAAAATATACCTAAGCAATCTAAATAAAATATTTGTAGGTAGAAACTATTAAATGGAATAAAAACCTACAATAATAATATGTTGGTCTGATTTTGGTTGATGGAATATCAATTTTTCCTATATACACATGTGTTTCACATATCTTTTGAGTTTGATTCAGGGATAGACAGATACAAGATCTATGTAATTTTTAATGTTATGTTTTCCCTCTACTCACATCACTAGGATATTGGGGGCATATACATATATGAACATAATTCTTATAGGTTATATCATTCTATGTTCATTTTACATTATCATGTTTGATCTCATATATGTACTTACACATGCCTTTATCTATGTTTATATCTTTAATAGTGTGTTTGATATGCTATGTACTTGACACCTTTTGCTAATACATATATCCAGGGACTAATATTCTATGTTTATGCTAGTTTTTTATGATTTCATGTGTGCATTTCCTTGAGTGTCTTTCCTTGTTATTATCTTTCTTATTTGACCATTTAAATATTCTCCATTATTTATGACCCTCGTGATTTTGTTTGCCTCATTGACATTTGAATGTCATTGTTTGTTATATGTTAACATTTTAATGTCATTTCTTTATTTTTGGAAATTTGAATAAGTCATGTCTCTTTGATTGTGTGGCATTTGAACATTCCCCTTGTTTGAGGTCTACTTGGACTATCATCTCTTGACTTTATTTTGAATGCTCTTGTGTGTGTGCTTGATTTATTTGTTGAGCTTGTAATATTACTACTTAGATGTTTCCATGATTAACATCATGCATCGTATGACTTGGTTTGATCACATTATTTGTGCTTTAATGATATATTTACCTAGACATGTTCCTTATATATGCTACATGGTACATTCATAAATTACATAGTTATCTTATCCTTTTGAGGTAATGTAACAACCAATTTATATATTCCTTCAACTTAAAAGGGGCACATATTAGTGGGGGAATGCCATAGAGGTATGAATTCCATATTGGTCATATTTTAGATATATAGTAGGGGCATGCTTAGGAAACATGTTCTCCACACTTATTCAGTATGTTCGAAAACATGTCCTCCACATTAGAGCTTATAGCAGTTTTCAAATTTATCCATATATAGTGGGAACATGATCTTGAAGCATGTTCTCCACACTTAAACAATTTTGAATTGGAAAAATTGCATAGTTATATGATTCATATACACATGTGTGGTAGAATTATATACATTTATACCATTGTTATACACATTATAAGCATTGTTGTACTCAACACACCCAACTCTCAACAAAATTGAAGTAAGGACCCATTAAAATATGAAAATACCTAATTCTATTGTGAAAATCCTTATCATTGACATTCATATGTATACTTAGCAATATTTTAGGATTTAAATTTCTTATTTATCATATTAATGATTTTTATTAAGTATGTTATTCTATGTTAATATAATTGACATTTCATCGATTATCCCAATTGTCATTATGTATTTTGTTCAAAATAACCTATTGATGGATTTCAGAAGTTTTTGAATATATCCAAGTTTTACAAATTTATGTAAAAACTAAAAACATAATTTCCTAATTTTTGGCCTTCATGTATTTTTCACTTCACAAGTTTTGCAAGTAGTGGTTTTATATTTATTAGTTTGGTCTTTGTAACTTTTGGTATTCATAAATTTTATTCAATTCTTCTTTTGGGTCTTTGTATATTTTTTCTCCACAACTTATTCTTTCACATATTTTACACTTTGGAACTTTTAGGTCTTTGTGAGATTTTCTCTTCATGACTTATGTTTGTTGACACGTTTGTTCTTCACAACTTTTGTCATCAGGATTTTTACCATCAAATGATTTGATTTTCATGGGATTTTTTCATTGAGAGTTTTTTTGTCACAAAATTTTCATATCGCAAGATTTATTCATCATGACTTTTATTCACATCACTCAAATTAGTCTTTGTGACTTTTCTAGTTTTGGTCTTTGCTACTTTAACTTCGTGAAAAATAGAAAATGATGATTTAAACAAAGCTTTTGACACCTAAATTATGATAGAACATTGTGTGGTATAGATGAAGTATTTTAAAAATTAGCAATAGAGTGAAACTTTCCCAAGGATAACATAATGTAATTATTTCAAATATATGTAAATTCTATGTGGCATACCTTCCAACTTAAAGTGATAAGGTTTGAATTAAATAAGTAAAGCAATCTTATATACATTAGACATTAATGATTCATGAAATAAAATTAAAGCCTCCATCCTTCAACTATGTGATCAAACTAAGAAGGGACATGGTGCTTTATTGATTACTAAAGAGCTCAAGCTAACTTACACTTTAAGATAACTCAAAGCTATACCTATCTGCATTTACTTACAAGCTACTTCTATAGAGTGACCATCCTAATGAATTATCACCAAAATTACTTGGGTAAAAAATACATTGAGATGGATTCATCTTCCAAGGTGTTTAGGGGAGTTTCATTACCCACCATCCAATTTTTCCATTAAAAATTCCATAAAGTACATAAATAACATATTTGATGTGGCAGTGTTTAATGGCATGTCATTTACACAAAACTATGGGACATGATTGAGAGTATGGACACTCATTCAATTTAGGAGGACCTAAAGCCTGAGTAGAAGTAACTAGTAGTTGATTTTATACCATTAAAATGATAATACCTCCATTTTAAAGCCATCAAGCTAGAAGTAATGTTGTGTATCGATCTACTCTAAGACTTATTCTTTACTGGTAAGATCTATGATGGTTTTATTCATCATCTTAATTATAAAATAGTTTTGCCTTGAATTTATGGGGATTCCTTACAAAGATACCTATGTCTCCCTATTGCAAATGCCACATATGATGGCCATAAGTTGACACTATGGAATAAAACTAATATAGTGGAGAATGCACTATGAAAATGGATAATACCAAGGAAGAAGGTGACCTCAAAGGCACCACTCCCATATCAATCACAAAATTTATAATGGGAATTTGGATTGGGATGGCCTTTCTCAATATATTATTTGTGTGCACAAGCATCTAATACCTTTGACTGGAGAGGGTACCAATCCTTGATTTATTAATGACCTAAAAATTGGCATATGCCCTTGGGGAAATTATTAGTGCCAAAATGGTGGAATAGATATTTTAAAAGGATAAGACACCCATGGGAGGAAATTTATTCATGATATCCTACTTATTGGAGACTATCATAGACACCGTCTATGTCCACAATGGATCACTTTAGGATCTAGTCTTAGACTACATTAAGAATAGGTTATGTGATTACTTTCCTTATATATGTGTGTGTGTGTGTGTGTGTGTGTGTGTGTGTGTGTGTGTGTGTGTGTGTGTGTGTGTGTGTGTGTGTGTGTGTGTGTGTGTGTCTATATATATATATATACATATATATATATATATATATATGTATGTATGTATGTATGTGTATATATATATATATATGTATATATATATGTATATATATATATGTGTGTATATATATATAATCATACATCAGGAACATTATAAGGATTAATAATAATGTATACACATAATTATATAGATAAACCCATGAGAAACCTTTTCCCCAAGTATCTAAGAGCATTATTAAAACATTAGGGCTAAGGGGAGATTACTAGCTATACCTTGACTATATATTAATCATGGTTTTGGGGACCAAGGTTCAATCCTTGTGTCTATGTAAGTATCTTCCTAATAATTTGGTCAAAAAACAAATGGCATATCAATTTTTTGGAGCATTGATGCATATCTAAAGAATAAACACAAGGGCTTGTTCCGTTTCTCTTCTTTAATGATAGGCAAAACTGGTTACACAAATAAGAAACATTTTAGAATGGTTAGAAAAATCTAAGAGTTATATCCATTGGCTTCATTACATCATAGGTATTGGGATCCCCATGGTCTTATTCAAAATCATATATAAGGCTTGGTCATTCCCTACCAACATGATCCATATGAACATGCTTTTATCTTTTTAAATGCTAAGAGTGATGTTGAGGTCTTGTAGAGGGAAAAGATGGTTGGATTAATAGAAGATCACTTAAAATTTATATAGAGTGATCCTTCCCTCACCATTGAGGATAAACACAATAGGATTCCACATCTAAGTGGATGGGCATCAATATACTACTAGTATTTAGGGCCTTCTTAATGGACTGAAGTCCAAGGGGAGCCATCTTAGCCACTAGCAATTGTGATGATTGATTTTAAGTAAGATCCAGGTGTGGATGAGGGCCCTTGATGCCAATATCTCTTTATAAAGATAACATGAACTAATCATGATTGATTCATCCAAATATGAGGATACAAGTCATCCTACTATAAGTTAATCCCTTATTACTGTAGGCATAAATGTTCCATCTCCTTCTCTTTAGCAAGCTACTCCTTCAATGAAGAAACCATTGTTACATTAAAAGAGGAATTCCAAATATTATAATGGTCTTAGTCAATTATATGAGACTCCTACAAGATTTAAAACATGTAAATCATCACAAATAGGGGTTGAATAAAAATTTGAGACCCAAGGAGAGATTGGGGTAATAGTCAAATGTAAACAAACTCTTCTAATTTATTATCCTAAGGATGAAGATGAGGAGGAAGAGATAGAAAAGGCTAAGGTATTGAGCCATTAGGTATTAAAAAAATCACCAATGGAACCTAAACCATATGGTGATCCTATTTTTATTATTTTCATTCAATTCTTATTGCCTTTATAATACCTATTATTTACCCAATCTTTATTGCTTCTAAAAATCTTGGAGTGTCTTTAGTCCATATTGTTGCTTCTCTTAAAGTTACTTCCATAGTTCTTAGTATTTCCCTTGTTTCTCTAATTATTGTTGACCATAATGCTCTTAAGACCTAGAAGGTCCACTTCATGAAACATTTAATAAAACTTACAGTTGTATAAGAGACAATCCAAATCATCCATTTAGGTCTCCCCATTCTAGAATCTACTACCACTTTGGATACTATAATTGTAACATATATAAGATCTGGTAATAAGGTGGATTACATCATGCATCCCCTCTCACAAATTGGCAATGTAGACTGGCATAAAATCTTTTTTTACTCCTTGCTGACCCCACTTCATGTGGAGGCATTAATACAATCTTAAGGAGATAGTTTATTATAAGTTTCTTCCCAAGACACTCAACCAATCATTTTTTTGTAATTGGTGATTCCATAGTTGGCTATGGATCTTAATGCCCAAGATGAAAAAATGCCTAACTTAGTAATTATAGAGATACCCATAGTAAGATCTATTTTTTACTAGGCCATAAGAACTATACAAAGGATCAAGAAGAAAAAAATCTAAGATGACTGTAGTAGAGGCATAATTTTATAGGAGAGGTAGGATATCTTCTCCTTATCTAAGGGGAAGAAACAAAAACTAGGAGAGGCTCTATATAATGAGGACTTGTTGGCATACGTGAGGGCTTAGATTGAGGCTCTAGGTGAATTATATATAGGCACATAGTAGGCCAAAGAGGAATGGTAACATGAGGTAGAAAAAATAAGGGAACAATAGAAAATTATGCACATTTCCAAATAAATTAAAGATGATGTCCAAAATGTAGCCCTTAGGATATATAATATTATGAACATTATTGAGACAATAAAAATTATAATGCTCATCATATTGTTGAGACATCCAAATTATTCAATTTTTTGAAAGAAGATGAAAATAATCTCAACTTATTAGTTCCATACACAAATAATAAGGCCTAGCTCCATTTAGACCTAATGACACCACTTGAGGTAGCTAATGCACTCAATATGGTGGTTATCAAAACATAGAAAGTGAGATATTGGTTTTCAAGTGCACAAGACTTGATCCCTAAACTAGCATATTTTATAAATTTTTGATGATCTAAAATTATCTGAAGTTAGAGACTCAACAGGAAAATTAATTACCTAGGCCAATTTTGACAACTCACTATAACAAGCATTTGTCAATTTCAAGAAAAACCTTCAAAGATGTACATTGGATTAAATTGGGTATGAACTCAATTTTTTAAGAAATAAAGTAACAAATGTAGAAATATTTTGAGTAGAAAGCATAACCACTAAGGTTGAGCATGGATGCCTATTGACACAAGTTAGTAGGGTCCACATGCTATCTCTATTGAACATGGACATCATTGGGTCCCAACATAGTATAGCATACAAACACTAATTTTTTTTGAAAGTGATTAAATAAGCATATTTAGGCATAATTCCTCCACCATCCATTTTAATTTCACCTAAGTCTCCAATAGTCAGGCCCACTATCACTACAAATTTTGTTATAATGGTAACAAGTACCATCACACAAACGTCATCTTCTGCAACTAACTCCTTGTAGACAGCTTATTTTTTCATTACTTAATATGGTTATAAATATAATTCTATTTTAATAGTTTTTGTCTTTTGTGAATCATCAACTGCATTCTATCCATGCATGTCATACATGGATTTTAGTATATGGGATATTCTAAAATGTTATAACTTTGGGCATTGCTTGAGAAATGAGGCATCCTCATCCCAAACCTATATATACATGTTACTTCCTCATCCTAAAAAGAGGATCAAATTTTGGACATTCAATACAAATAATAAATCATTTAGGTTATTTTACAAGTTTGTATTGTATGGTTGTCTCTTTCATTTTTGTATTTTATTAATCATATGTTTTGATCTAACTAGTAGTTTAGCTATTTGATATGTGTTATAGAAATTTTAGATGGCCTATGGATAATTAATATAATTCTATCAATTAATAATATGAAATATAAATCTTAGATTGAGGATTTTTTTTCTTTCGTGTAATAGGTTTGCTATGATAATCTTTAGATTTGTGTAGAAGTACCATTTTGATGCAACTTCCTACACTAAGCAATAGTTATTTAAAGGTGCTTTTTGTTTATTATTTATAATGTCTTATTAAGAGGTGCATCAAAAATATTAATAGAAAAAGTCTTTAGCTAATGATTTTTTGTTATTTGCATTTTATCCCTCAAACTACTTTACTATGTTTTTAAGTTTTGTGTGTGAAAGCAACAAGCTGAAAGAATTGGTTCTTGGTACTTGTCCTTATTATAGAACCAGTTGAAATAATCCTTTCTCTTTATTTTCATATTCTATTTTTTTTTCATACTCTTCCCTTTGTTTGTAGTTTACTTAAGTCATGCCCACCTTAGGATAAATTCATCATCATTCCAAGACAGCTAAAGTAGATATAGGATTCACATCCATATCTAAAACACCCAAGGTTAGAAATTGCTTTGTTTACCACCATTCCAATAAAGTTTATTATAAATCCAAATACCTTGAAAATCATTCCCTAGAGTGGATTTCACCTCCATTAAGATCCTAAAATGTTAGAGGTTACCTTGTAAGTTTCTCTAGTGTGCATAAAATACACATCAATAGGAACTTAATTTGGCACTATAAGGATGGCCTCTTTCATTGCTTAGAAATATAAATCACTTGAGTTGCATTGGATATATCCAAAATATTAACAAGGTCAAATTCTATAAATAAATTTATACATCCGCCCTTGCAAACCTATAGAAAGGTTAGGTCAAATAAATGTGTCTTGAGAAGATCTTGAGCTTAATCATATTATCCAAATAGGAATCCCCTCCCACATCCAATGTCCCATCCTTGGTTAGCTAGTTTTTCATTTAACATTATAAGATATGTTTATGATCTACCTAGAAATCTTAATAAGTACCTCCCTACCTTTTCTCCCTTAGGAGGTAAGACCATTGAAGAGCATGTGAAAGCCTTTAGGACCACTTTAGGAATATTAAATGTAGTACATGAGGATTTAACTTGAAGGCTTTTCAATTTTACATTGAAATATGTTGCCTATGATTAGTGTTTTAATATTATTGAAGGTTTAATTAGATCTTGGAATGAGTGCTATACTACCTTTATATGATAGTTTGGCCAAGTCACTAGCCCTAGCATCATGTACCATCTCTTTACTAGCATGAAAAAAGATCCTAATGAATCCATTAGGGAATTTAATGCAAGGTTCCAAAAAATGTATAGTCATATAGACACTTCATATAAATTGGATACTACATTAGCTCTTGAAATGAATAAAAGTGATTTAGATCCTACACATGTAGTATTTATATGTAGAGTAACTAGTGTTATTTTTGAGGCTATAGAGCTTAAAATATAAATGAACCCTTAATCACAAGGCTTAGTGGGGATAAATTCTTATTAAGCCTACATAGAATTAAATCCAATCTTAAATGATAACTAGAATACTTTGGCTCACAATCAGACCTAGACCCATATGAAATTACGCTTATCTCACACTGTACCTAACTAGAGTTTGAGTTTATTGAATAATTTTATCCAAAAAACTAATCCTCATAAAGGTCAAGCTTTATTTCTAGTCAATAATTCCACCACCCAAGGTGTCTCTATTGATTATAATAAAGCTAAGTTAGACACCATTTAGAGGATGGTACAAAAATTGAGTAATTAATTATTAAGTATTTAAAATTGCATGGGAAATGTTGGAGGCCTAAACACCAATAAGATTTTTAGTTACCAAAGATACAACCATCCCTAACAATAGACTAGGGAATAATATTGAGCATCCATCTAACAAGATCCCTAAGATCAACATCTTGGAGGTAGAATTTCTCAATTAGTGTAGGGTTCATAGCACAACCAAACATGGAGAGCTAGATTACATAAAATTTTGTATAACCTTTGAAATATTTCAAATATGAATGGATAGACAAGAGATACTAGTAAATTCACTTGATCCATCTTATACTGATACTTTAAGTCATTTCGGCATGGCAATGATCTTTGATACCTATGACTTTCCAATCCTTATGGAAAATATGAATGAGACAAAGGATAACACATATGAGATCCATGAATTCCATAAATTTTAAAGGAGTAACTACAATCTAAGGAACAAACAACCTCTCACTATTTTTATGCATCCCAAAAACAACACAATCTCTCCTCTAGATCCAAGGGAAAAAAATAAACCACCTCTTCTAAAGGAAAAGGATCGGTTACATCCCACAAAATAAAAAATAAAAGGAGGATACAACATCATAGAAGACATGAATAAGATTGAAACTAATATCACTCTATATGAGATAGCCTAGATCACTGAGCAAAGATAATTGTTGCTGAAAGCCTTAACCAAAGGTCTTCTACAACTGATAAGTCAAAGGATACACATACAAATGTAATGATTTATAAAGACAAACCCAAGGTCCTAGATTTATTATTGATGGTGAGAATGTTTGGTAAGAATATTCATAATTATCTGGTTGACTTAGGAACTTCAACTAATATGATGCCTATAGCTATTTGTAAGAAATTGGGGTTGATCCTAGATAAGTCAAAAATAGTGGTCCTATAACTAGACAAGTCCTTAGTACCTTGTGTTGGGAAATTTTTAAACATATAGATAAAATTGGATTATAATCCACGTGTGTAATAGTATATAGACATCCTAATAGTTGACATTATAGAGGCTTATTTTTTACTACTCAATCAATATTGGTCAAAGACATTAAATGGGTACATGGCCATTGATTTATCATATATGTGGCTACCATGGAAGGGAATACCTAATCAAATCAAATTTGATAGAGAACCAAATATGAAGTAATTATTCATAGAGTACAATGCTAAAAATGAGAAGGTTAACTGTGTATCCTCACATACTAGTGCCTATACATTCACAATAAAGTACAATCCTCATAAGTAAGAATTTTAAGGCCCTTCATAGCTATGGAATATCCATTTTGATGGTGCCTAATCTAAACAATATTTTGGTGTTGGTTTGGATCTAACAAACCTAGAGGATAAATAGTACCTTGTTTCATACAGATTGTAGTTCCTTTACACCAATAATTGATTTGAATATGAGGCCTTAATCCTAGGCTTATAGTTTGAATTAAAGAATGGTGTCAAGTAGGTATAGATATTTGGTGATACATATTTGGTGGTCAACTAGATAAAAATAAAATATCAATACAATCTAGCATATCTAAATAATTATAAGCACAGATCTTGGGACCTAATTAAGTCTTTTAAAGCCTTAAATATCAAAATTATTCTAAGAGAATAAAATGAGACAATATATTCACTACCAACTTAGCACCACTCCAAGTTTCCAAGATGTAAACATATTTGTGGAGATAATTCCTTATACCTTAGTCCCTAACAATGTGGAGAATTTATAAGTCTTTGAAGATGATCAACAGATCATCTAATTCATAAATAATTTTATATATATTTTAAGACTATATTATATATGAGAAGGACTTTGGACATCTTAATGTAGAAAATGTTGGGAAAGTTGGTATTCTAAAACTCAAGGAAAATATAATCTACATGGGGATGGTGTCTCTGGAGAGAGTATTTGACATAGATCCACAAGATGAAAAAAAAACAACTAAAGATAAATTAGTCCAATTTTGTTAAAGAGAATTTGGGAACTTAAGAACACCCTCAACATGCCAACATTATCCTATCTTACATTGAAGTTGAGAAAATAAAATTTAAGGGTATATTGACAAAATAAATGTATGTAATTACTTGGTCTTATGAATACTTGAAGACTTTTGATCCTGGGATGATTACCCATACTATTCCTTTGAATCAAAGGAACATGCCCTTTCGGTAATGCCAAAGACCAGTGAATCTCATTCATGATACTCTTATCTAAACTAAAGTCCAAAAACTACTAGAGGCAAAGATCATATTCCCCATTATAAATTTTACTTATGTGGATAACTTGGTAATAGTCATGAAGAAGAATGGTGAAATCATATTATGTGTCGACTTCAAGAATATCAATAGATCCTCAGAGAAAGACAATTATCCTATGCCTTCCCTAGATGAGGTGATCTATAGTTTTAGTGGATCTAAGATGATTTTCTTCCTAGATGGTTTCTCAAGATATAACCAAGTTATGGTAGAAGTAGAAGATCGAATGAAGACAACCTTCACCACAAAGTGGGGAACCTATGCTTATAAAATAATGCCTTTTAGCATCAACACTGGAGCAACCTTCTAGTGAGACATGGATTGTGTATTCTAAAGACTTATTGGTAAGTTTATCATCTTATATATGGATGACCTCATTATATTCTCAATAGGGTAGATCATCTAGGTCACTTAGAAAGAGTATTACATAGATGTAGAAGATATGGAATATCCATGAATCTAAAGAAGAGTATCTTTAGAGTTATATAAAGTAAGTTGTTAGGTCACATCATCACCAAGGATGGGATTTCCATAGACCCAAAATAAATTCAAGACATTTCAAAGCTAACACCTCTAAATAATAGAAAATAATTGAAGTAATTCTTTGGTAATATTAATTTTATGCAAAAAATCATCTTTGAGTTTGCAAAAATCATCAAGCCATTAAATGTCATACTAAGGAAGGATGCCAAGATAGAGTGTACATATGAAGCTCAAAATTAATTTAAAGGTATTAAGATGGATATTACTTAATCCCTAGTATTGATTAGTCCTGATCTCATAAAGGAGTTATTCCTATATTCCTTTGCTTTGGAGCATACTATAGTTGTAGTACTCACCCAAAAAGTGGAAAAAAATGAGCATCCAATTGCTTTCAGGAGTACTAACCTAAGGGATGTACAATTGAATTATTCAATCACAAACAAAAAAATTATATGCACTAATCAAATATTTGAAACACATAAGGCACTACATCTTGAGGAAAAAGACATATACTATCATCCTAGATGTAATATTAAACTCACTCTTAGTCAAAATGAGCTAGGTGAGAGAAGAGGCAAGTGGATGGCAAAGCTACAAGAGTTTTATTTGGAGATCAAACCAACCAAGATGGTGAGGGGCTAAGGGATCATCCATATCATGATCGAAATAGATCCATATATTCAAATTGAATAAATCAATGAAGTTTAAGTGGTTGGAGGTGAATGGTATGCTCAAATCAATCATTCTTTACTCACAAGAGCATGCCTCCTAAGTTGAATAGGGAACAAAGATGAGATTTGAGGCTCAAGTCTACCCATTATATGATAAAAAGGGAGATTCCTTTATCATAATAAATATGAATGCATCTACTTAATATATGTCTCAATAGAGGAAGATATAGATATCTTGGACAACTTACACTAAAAACTAAGTAGTGGACACCCTTCTGGGACTACAACAACTCACAAAATCATAAGAACGGGATATTATTGGCCCGCTATTTTCATAGACTCCCAAAACCATGTTAGGACCTATCATAAATGTTTATGATTTGAGAAAAGAGAAGTTAATGTTGCCATGACACTATAACTAGTCATTGAGGGTCATCCTTTTCATAATGGGGTCTTGACTTTATTAGGGCGATCAAATCTAACTCCTTGATAGAGCATAAGTTTATCCTTATAGCCAATTATTATTGTACTAGGCAGATATAAGTTATGGCCACAAATAAATTTAGATCTTAGGATGTCATTAAATTTATATAGGTGTGTATACTAATGAGATTTGGTAATCTTATACATTTAGTTAGTGACAATGGTACAACTTTCCAATCAGTTGAATTAACTATGTGAGATTTCAATAATTAGATCACAATTAAATCTTATTCAAACTATTACCCTCAAGGGAATGGAGTATCTAAATATATAAATTAGAACTTTATAGATTACCTCAGGAAGTCATCCCAAGACAAACCAAGAAAATGGCACTTGCTATTGAATATGCATTATGGGTGGATAGAACAAGGCAAAAGGAGGCCCTTAGAACCCCACCTTTCTTATTAGTATATGAATGACAACAAGTTTTCCCCATTTATCTCAAAATCCAAACCTATCAATTCATGTAGGACTATATGGGAAGTGATGAAAGGAATCAGTCTGAATTGTTGGATATAGTCTAACTAGATGATGTAAGGACAAAAGAACTATAAAGCTTTAGCAAGAACTAAGACATTTTTAGAATATAGTTCTATAAAAGGTCCAAGATCAAGGCCTTTTAGATTTTAGACCTAGTACTCCTATATGATAAATCTCTTGATAAGAAAGACTAGCATGACAATTTCACTCCCTTGTGGATTGAACCATATCATTTTTTCTGGATCTTAGGTAAAAATGTTTTCCATTTAAATTACCTTGAAGGTAATGACCTAGACTTCCTAGTCAATGTGCAATTTTTGAAGGACTAATTCATGGTTGTTCCCACTAAGGATATCTCTAAGTAACACTAGGTTCTAGGGTAGAGGTAGGACTAGAGTAGGTTTTACTACTTTTATAAGTAGTTTTCCTATTTTCCATAATTTCCTTTCATTGGAATAATTTTAACATTTTTTAGAGTTTTCTTCCTTGCTTTCTGCATTTTGTTTCCTTATATTATTTCCCTATTTTCTAGAATAGGTGTCTTTTATTTTGTGGAATTCTAATTGACTTATTTCAATATGACCAAATTGATGTGAAATTTATTATGTTTCTCATTCATGCTTGAATTTTCATACCAAATCCATGAAGTCATGCCTAAAAGGGAGAACACGTGTAAGAAAAAATTAAGTAGAGTGCACAAGCTAGTTTGTTTATAGATTTTATACCCCTATGTTTGGGCCTTTCAGAATTCCTGTAAGAAAATAAAAAATGGACTACGGTTATATCACAATTAGATACTTTTATTATGTGTGTAAAAGTTGTTCTCATTTACT
Source organism: Torreya grandis (assembly GCA_037957365.1). Classification (NCBI taxonomy): domain Eukaryota; kingdom Viridiplantae; phylum Streptophyta; class Pinopsida; order Cupressales; family Taxaceae; genus Torreya; species Torreya grandis. Next base: position 134,935 of record JARHVA010008168.1, read on the forward strand.
TCATAAAAATTTATAAAGTGTTTTCATTCCTTGGATCAGACCCACTTTCGATGTTAATACTTATTTTAAGGTAATAACCATTGATATAGATGTGATTGGTAAAGACATTCTTGTAAATTATGTTTTTTTAATTTATCTCAATAATAACTAGCTCATATTGGTTCTCAACCCTTTATTTAATTCAAATTTAAAAAAAAAAGAGGACCAATGCATCCTAAAGAGTGAAATAAAATCTAAATGTGATCAAGACTCACATGATGAAATAAGATAAATGTATGACGCATCATGAAAGTTTATGAAAGGAGAAAAGGGGGGAATAAAAGGTTTATCTATTGTGGCTATGGATGCCTAAATGGTAACATAGCAATGCCTGAGTTTCCCAAGTTTTTATGCTTTAAGGAAACCATAATGAAACCAATAGTTTATTCCAAGTCTTTGTTAAAAGTTTTAAAACAAGGGTAAAATAAAATCACTCCATCACATGCATATCCAAGTTATGAAAATTTTTGGGAGTATCTTTCATTTTTTTGGTTTAATTATCCTTTTTTGGTATGATTCATGTTCAATTTAGAGTTGTTAACTAGATATTTTGGGTTCTTGAATAATCTAGAGTACCTATAAGTCACCATTTTTTGTACTCAACACACCAGACTCTCAAAAAAATTAAATTAGGGCCCCATTACAATATTAAAATACCTAATTATGTTTTGAAAAATCTTGTCATTGGTTTTTATGTGTATACTTAATAGGATTTGAGGCTTTAAGTTCTTATTTCTCATATTAATGATTCTTATTAAGTATGTTATTCTATGTTAATATAATTGACATTTTCATAATTATCCATGTTATCACTTTGTATTTTGATCAGACTAACCTATGGATATATTTCAAAAGTTTTTTCTTCTCAATTTATGTGAAAACTAAAAAAAATTCCTAAGTTTTAGACTTTGCAAGTTTTTCAAGTCATGTGTTTTATCTTTGGCAGTTTGGTCTTCAAAATAGTTGGTCTTCATAACATTTATTTGATACTTATTCTAGGTCTTCTATCTTCCTATATTTTACCTTTTCATATTTTACACTTCATAACTTTTGGGCCTTCATGAGATTTTCTCTTCAAGACTTTTATTTATCGACACATTTATTCTTCACAACTTTTGTCATCAAGATTCTTGTGGTTGTAAGATTTTATTTTCATAAGATTTTTTCATTAGGATATTTGTTGTCACAAATTTTGTCTATTACAAGATTTTTTCATCATGACTTTTATTTGCTTCACTCAAATTGGTCTTTGTGACTTCATAGGTTTTTGTCTTTGCTACTTTTTCTTCATGAAAAATGGAAAATGATGATTTCAACAAAAATTTTGACACCCAAATTTTGAGACAAAACCACATGGCATAGCTGTATCTTTTTTAAATTAGCAACAAAGTAACACTTTCCCAAGGATAATAACATGGCATTATTTGGACCGTATGTAAAGTCTACTTATCATACCCACCAAAAAAAATAGAAAAGTTTGAATAAAATAATTTAAGAAAGCCTAAATCTATTGGACATTAATGGTGTATGAACTAGAATTAAATCCTCCATCCTCAAGATATATGATCAAACTATGAAGGGACATGGTGCTTTATTGATTACCAAAGATCTTTAGCTAAATTTTACTCTGAGAGAACTCAAAGCCCTAGCTACCTACATCTAATTTTAAATTATTTCTATATTTCTACCAACCAACTAAATTATCACCATAATTACTTGATTAAATACATACAATGAGATGGATTCATCTTCCAAGGTGTTCAAGTAAGTTTCTCCACAATCCATGTTTTCCATTAAAGATTCCCATATTACATAGATATAATATATTTGACATGGTAGTGTTCATTATAAATTATGCTAATTACACAACATTGTGGGATGTGATTGAGAACATGGATGCACATTCAATTAAGGAGGACCTAGAAACTAAGCATAAGCAAGTAAAAATGACATCTCTATTTTATAGCCACTAAGTTAAAGTAATGTTATGCATCAATATTTTCTTAGATCCATTATTTATAGGTAAGGTCTATGATGATTTTATTCATCATATTAATCATAAAACAATTTTGGCTTGCATAGTTTGGGTATGCCTTACATGGATACCTATGGTTCCCTATTGTAGATGTGATTATAATGGCCCTAGGTTAACATTATGGAATAAAACCAATACAATGGAGAATGCACTATGAAAATGGATAATACCAGGGGATAAGGTGACCTTGAAACGAACCACTCTCGTGTCAAACACAAAATTTATAATGGGATTTTGGATTGGGATGACCTTGCTCAACAAATTATTTGGGTGTGCAAGCATCTAATACCTTCGATAATAGTGGGTACCACTCCTTCATTTGTTAATGAACTCATAGTTAACATTTACCATTGGGGAAATTATTAGTGCCAAACTAGTGGAACAAATGTTTTAAAAGTAAAAAATACTCATGGGAGGAAACTTCTTCATAAATTATTACTTATTGGATGTTGTCATGGACACTATCTACATCCATGATGAATAAATCTAGGATCTGGTCCCAGAAAGTGTTAAGAATAATGTATGTCATTACTTTTCATTTTTTATATCTAATCATATATTAGGAACATTTTTAGTATTTATAATAATGTATACCCAAAAGTATGGAGATCAATCCATGAGAAACACCTTCCTCGAGTATCTAAGAGAATCAATAAAACATTAAGGCCAATGTTATATTAGTGGATATACGCTAAATATATTATAATCATGGTTTTGGGGACCAATGTTTCACCCTTATGTCTACCTAAGTATTTTATTAATAAGTTATTCAAACAAATAATTGGCATATCATCTATAGTGGAGCATAAATGAATATCTGAAGAAGAAACACAAGGGCTTGTTCCATGGATCTTCTTTGATGATAGGCAAAAAAAATTACACAAATAGGAAACATTTTGGAGAGTTTGGGAAAATATAAGAGTTATATCCATTTGCTTCATTATAACATAGGGATTGGGATCTTGTGGCCTTATTCAAAAAACATATCCAAGACCTAGTCATTCCATACCAACATGAGTCATATGAACCTGATTTTATCATTTTGAATTCTAAGTATGACGTTAAGGTTTTGGAGAGTAAAAATATGATTGGATTAACATAATATCACTTTAAAGGCATAAAGAGAGATCCTTCCCTCACCATTAAAGAGGCACATAATAGACTTCCACCTCCAAGTGGATGGGAATCAATAGACTATTAGTATTCAGGGGATTCTCAATGAATTGAGTTCCAAGGGGAACCATATCAACCACCACTAATTATGATGATGGATGTTAAGTATGAGCCAATTGTGTAAAATGACCCTTCTACCACTAACTCTTTATGAACATAACATGAACCAATCGACATTGAGTTATCTAACTCTAAGGTTACATGTCATTCTATTGCAAGTGAATCCCTTATTGTTGTAGGCACAAATGTTACATCTCATTTTCCTTAGCAAGCTACTCCTTAAATGAATAAATTAGTGCTACATTATAAAAATAAGCCAAGATATACTAGGCATCATAATCAATCAATTGAGACCCCTACAAGTTCAAACATAGATACATCATCATAAACAAGGGTTGAAGACCAAGTTGATACCCCAGGAGAGACTAGGGCAATAGTTAAATGTGAACAAGATCCTCTAGTTGATTACCTTGTGGATGAAGATGGGGAGGAATTAGAAAATTTTGAGGTCTTGAGCCTTCATTTACTAAAAGGAAATGTGATGAGTGTTGTTTAACTCTTCATTTAATCAATCTTTCAGATTGATGTCTATCAAACTAGGGCTAGTGTCTAAAGCTATTTTTAGCAAGGCTTAAGATGGTATATCTATATATTAGTCTTTTGGGGGGTGTTTGGTGACTCTATTCTAACACTTGATAATGAAATAAATGCTTTTAAACTATTTTTTACACTTGATGAAAGAAAATATTAACCATTACACTAACTAATTCAATCCTTTTATTGGAATCAAATCACACTTAATCTACTTCACACTTACTTGTAAATCTAAATCTAATATAATTCACACTTTCATGAAATGTAAACACTCAGCTAGAAAGATAATTCTAAGCTAACTCACTTCTTTGTAGTAAATCAAAAGAAACACTAAGACTAAGTCACACTTACTTTGGAAAATAAAATAACTATTGGAATGTGAATCTTAAATTTAATTTTTAAAAATTACTAATGCATGTAAGTATTTAAGATATTATGATTATCTAGTAATGAAGAATTAATTTAACATAAATATAAGTATCATACAAAAGTTCCTGGTTCCAAGGAGAGTGGACCCTTGCTCTTCTTAGAGTCAGGAATGAGGTCTACTCAATACTAAAAGATGGAATAATATTACATTAAATTATAAAAACCGGAGTGTTCATAATATGTCTAAAACTCAAAGTGTGTTTGTATTCATTATTTTGTCTTTAGATGAAAGACTTACATATTTATGTAATACATTGGATTAGAGATAGTATATAGAAACATATAAATAGTAGTTAATTTGTTTGCCCCAAAGATAAGAGCTTTGGATTGAGTATAATCCCAAAAAATCCAACTATAATCATGGAATAGTTATACTATCCCTATAATAGTTTTACGGCCCAAATATGTACAAAGTATATAAAAATTAAATCCTTTAAAATAGGAAGTGAATATTTCTTTGGTGTAGTTTCAGCTGGAGAAATTCTTCCTTTCTTAGACTATCTACATACTTTCTTGCTTCGCAGACTTCAGGCCTATAGAGTCTATAGAATTGGACTTGCAAAGTCCATATAAATGGCCCTACAGAGTCCATAGATGTTGGTTGAGTGAGTCTGTAGCTTTGGAATATTGGGGTCAAAACTAGAGATTCTCTAAAATGTTGCTTCCACCATATTTCTTGTGTATTCTTCAAAACCAAAACACTAAAACATGCTACTTGTAAGGTATAAATGACAAAATAGTAAATCAACCTTTGGCTTGACATAAATGAGATAAAGTATCTATTTTCCATGCTACAGTTAGCTATAAGTCTATGATTTTCACAAGATTATATCCTTAGAGAGATGAAATAAATGAAATTTCATGTCAATAATGATCCATATTTTGGGCTCATCATCTCCTCTAGGCTTTGATTTTTTCAAGTCTCATTGTAAAAAATCATCTGGATTCATTGGTTATGGGTCTATTCTCCATGCCCTTACGTAGATCATAGTCATCAAATTCATCTGTGATATGATGATCTATATTGCTTATAAATCCCTTATACCTTTAAACTATTTATTTCCAAATGTTAAATTTTTCATTAGATTGAGTTGTCCAATTGTGCCATCCTAGAATTGGTATAACTAACAAAGGGGGTATGTACCTCATTCTAATCCACATCTATTCTCCATTAGAATTCAAAACTACCATAATCTCATCAAGGATTGCTTCAGCTCTTCTCCTACTCCATCTTAAATTTTTAGGAGATATAACCTCATGTCTCTTGAGAGATATTGGTAATAGATCCCATCTTTTAACACTGGCTACAACAACTAAATTAAAGTTATACCTAGTGAAAAGGTCAAATGAGATAGTGCCGTTTTACAAAGCTTTCAAATAATGATTTTTGACATTAGCATTTTGGTAGGCAATCTTGAAGTTTTGTTTGACCAATCTGGGAATGGAAAATTTTGGTCTCATACATAACCATGTAATTTTATCATGCTCTATGTATTCTTCAAATTTACTTTTCCAAGCCAATTGATTTTTGAAAGTGGAAAGGAGTGCTCTTAGTTAAACTTCTCCTATATGTATATTGAATCAAAAATTGTTGTGATCATGATATCCTAGTATAAAGTCATGCAAATAAAATTCACAAAGGAGATCTTGATTTTCAGGCTCAAAAATATAAAATATTTCTAAAATGTAGATGGATCCAAAATCTTGTAGGGAAGATGGCAATATATTCTAAGAATTTTCTATATATAGAATTGTTCAAATAGAAATAGACTATAGGTAGGAGTATGACTTTTGTAGGCCAAAAGAGCTTATCCTAATTTACAAGCATTCTACAAGTCTTATTCCAAAGTCTGAGTTTTAGTTTCTGATAGGTATTTTTCACTTTCCAATATCTTATTTAGTGACTATAACTTTATTCTTCTGTTTGAATGTTTGGTATTCCTCTTGAGCCTAATGCAACATTTCTAATGGAGGAATGTATGGATGGCTAGTTTGAAATCCTTGATCAACAAATATTTTAAGAAAAGAGGTGGGCTAACTCTCCTTTTTAGGGGTAATAGTAGGAAGTGTCTGAGAAGAATTCAATAGTTTTTGTTTTAATATTATATTTTATTTTTCAAAACTCTCTCTATATATGCATAAATTTACTTCCTCCTCTTTCTGTTATATTGTTTTTTAGTTCATTAATTTTCAAGCATAATTCAAATATGTTGTTTTTAAATTTTGTATTAACATAAAATTAAATTGATCCTTACTATGTAGTTGGCTGACTAGATCTATAATATATGTTGCTTGTTGTTGGATCAACTCTTGAGCTTTAGAAACTTCGAGTGTTAATTGCATGATAGGTTCCTTTGGACTAGATGATTATCCTTATTCAAATGTACATGGAGATTTTCCTTTGTCTAATGGAACTTTAATTTGAGCATTTTATTATTCTATTGTATTCTCTTACTCAGTTTCTAGTTCCCCTATTTTGGCCAGAGTATACTCTAATTCTTCCAGTAGTTGAATGTTAGGGATTTCAATATGTTCTTCCATAGGATCTATTTTAGGAGTCTCTCATTATTCAATATTCTATTATTATGAAGGATGATATATTTGTTTAAGAGTATCTAAAGTATTCACTACTTCTTGTTCATATTCATCCAACAGAATTAGCTTCCTTCTCCTTTTCTTAGTTCTCTGGGCTACACTTGACTATTCTTATGTTATAGTAGTTAAATCCTTAACCTTCTCAGGTCCTGTTGAGGTAGCAACTTGTATTTTTAATTTTTTTTCTTGAGTAGAGGACTAGTTGTCCAATAGGTTCTTGAGGTTCTTATGGAGACTCTAAAATGGTGAAGGTTTTATCAGCTTGAGATCTTGTAACCTTTCTTGAAGAGAGAGAAGTTTCCTTTACAATTATAGGTTGCTTTTTCCTTGAGATTATTTTCTTGGTAGGTGTATAAACTATAATGATTGACTTTGTGACTAAATTAAACTTGATGTTCTAGCTTCTTCTTATATAGGTAGGGCTGGAATTTGTTTAATGACCCTATTTTCAAAGGCTTCCCAAACTTCTTTTCCCCATTGCAAGAAATGATACTGAATAATAAGGTGAATGAGGCCATAATAGATAAGGGAAGCATAAGGGGTTGTGGTCATCACTTAGAGGGCACCATACAAAAAATATGGAAGATTAATTATGCACTAGGGGTTTTGCCTTCGATGTTTAAGATGTATCAAGGTTTTTATGGCTTCTTCTCATAAAAGACTACATTGTCCCTCACAGGTGATATGCTTTATTACCCATAATGCCACATACTACCATGGCTCTAGAAGTGAATCTCTACAAATCCACTTAGCTTTCCCTTTTGAATTAATCAATCATGTAACTCTAGTCCATTCATTTCCCTTGAATTGAGAAATCAGGTTATTAAATGGAATTCTTCCTATTACTTTCATTCCTTCATCTAGGATTTCTATGATTTCACTAATAACCTGACTAGACACTAGAATAAATACTCCTTCAAATATAGAAAAATTAGGAGTTAGGTTTTTCATGAATTTTCTTACCAGTGTCTCATGGAAGTCTTGGAATTTATGGATGAATGGTAGCCAGCCATTCACCTTAAATACTACCACAGAATCCCTATCACTAAAGAATTTGGTTACCTTTTTTGGTTTTGACCTTGTCTTTTGCCCCATTATTTCCTAAATTTATGAATGTAAACCAAATTTACACTGATTGTGGAGAATTTTGCCAAATTTGACCTAGGTTTTACACTTATTTTTTTCTTTAGAATTTGTCGAGGAAAGTTTATGATGTACTTCATAGAGACTAGTAACTTATACAGGCATGTTATGCATGTGAGGTTAACTTCCTATGAGATGATGTCAGTATAATCATTATTTTACATGAATTTTGGATTCATTCAATGTCTATAGAATGGGAATACAAACTATTGAGGTGACCTAAACACTGACATGATCATTTGAATGATGGTGTGGCATGATGGTAGTTTTATTGCTCACATGGAGGGGACAATTATTGCTTTTGCCACCATAGGCTTCTTTTGCCATATTTGATCAATAATGATTAGAGGACCTTTTCTTTCAAGTCTTTTTATAGGATGATTTCATAGTGTCCCATAATAATGATAATGATCCAATTGATTTCATTGGATATATTTATCCATTACAACATGTGTTCCCTTATCTCTTTCTTTTGAATTTTATGATTATTCCTCTCTTTAGGGAATAGATGATTATCTAGTTTGTACTTTTTCATCTCCATAGGATTAACCTTATTTAAATCAAAAACATCTAGTTTGCTAAAACATGAATAAATAAAACTTATCACTCACTTCTTCTTACCTCAGATCTTGTTCTTCTCTTGTCATTTGTCTTATACAAGTAAATTTTCATGAATTAGTTAGTATATTTCAAATAAACAATTTGAAGTTTTATTGCATGGGAAAATCAATCAGGATTACATGATCAAATTCCTTTGTTTTAAGTTTTTAGTTTTTTTCCCCTTGGCTAGTCAATGCTAGTTTTCTAGCCAAGGCCCTTTATACCATGTATGACCAACCAGCAAGTTAGTTTTCTAGTCATACATTGTCAATAGCATCCTTGAAAGTATTTTCACTATTGAATTATTATTATTTTTTATATATTACCAGAAGAGAGCAACCACTAAGGAATAAGTTCCCTAGAATAAACTGGTTCTTTCAGGAAAGCTACCTGACTTTGTATTTTCTATACAAATTCTTCTTTACTGAGAGGTTTCTCGTAGAGTTTTAGTCTATGCCCATTGATCAGAAGAGTTATTATACTATCATTAATTGGTATTATCTTAACAAAACCATTTTTAAAGACATCCTCTATTTGATATGGTCCCAACCACCTTGTTTATATTTTCTCTTTAAATTGTTGAAATTTTGAGTCAAACAATAATGCCGAGCCTCCTTTATGAAACTTCCATTGTTTGATGTGTGAGTCATGCAAAATTTTCCTCTAGTTTTGTACCAATTTAATCCTCTCTAATGCTTCAATTCTCATTTCATCAAGTTGATTGAGCTACATGAGTCTCTCCTTCTATTCTTCTTCTAATTCAATTCCCACTTCTAATGTTATTTTCAATGTTTGTAATTCAAATTCAATGGAGAATAGAGGTTTCTTACCATAAACTAGATCATAAGGTGAGAATCCATTAGTTATTTTACAAGTATTATTATAATCCTATACTAATTTTGATACTTTATCTACCAAATCTTTATGGCTGGTACTAACATTCTTTGTTAAAATAATTTTCAAGTCCCTATTGGTGACTTCAACTTGTCCATTGGCTTATGGATGATATGGATAGGACTTCCTGTGATAAGTTTGATATGCTTCCATAAAGTGATTTATCATGTTTGACATGAATTGGGGTCCTTGATCTGAGACTACCTCCCTTGGAGCATCAAATATTTACATAATTTTGAAATACAATAAATCTACTACAACTTCTTGAGCATGAGTTAAAACTTCTACTTCTACCCATTTGGTGATATAGTCTGTGAAAATAAGTATATACTCCTTTCCTCTAGAAGGGAGGTCCATAGGTCCTATAAAGTAAATTCCTCATTCCTTAAATGATTTTAAAACCAATTGAGGATGGAGAGGCATCTCAACTAAAAGAGTGAGTTTCCCCTTTCTTTATCATGTATGACATTATCTAACATACTTATTGACTTGTCTATGCAGAGAAGGCCAATAATAACCTACTCCTAAGATTTTATGTATAGTTCTCAAAATTGATAAGTTTCCTCCTAATTCATCATGATAAGCTCTGATGATATCATATGCTTCATTTTTTGTCACACACTTGTAAAACACATGATCAGGTCCAAGTTTAAACAACATTCCATTAATCCATTTAAAATAAATTTTTATAATTAAACATTTTCTTTTCTTTTGTGAAAAATGTGGAGAAAATTTTTCTATATAAAATTAGTTATCTATATCATCAAACCATGGATATTCTACTAAAATTGCAAATAGTTTTTTATTTAGAAAATCATCTTCCACTAGTTCTTCTTCACTTGAAGTGTTGATTTTGGACAATAAATTAGTAACCACATTAAATTTCCCAAGTTTATCTATGATAGTGATATCAAATTCCTATAAAATTAATAACCATTTGATAATTTTTGTTGTGTAGACTAATTACCTAATGATTATCAGATTCATGAGTCTAATTAAACATTAATTATCAACCCAAGGTGTGTATGCTTTTCAAGAGTGTCAACACTATATATGCATTATTGCTTCAAAAATAAACTTGATTCTCTAGTTGAAGTATAATGAATTTATAATAAATTTACTAGATAGATATATTATAAAATTATTGTGACAGAACTATTCTACACTTATGTACCATACATGCATCACACCTATATAATATGACTTAACAATAAAATTAACTTACACAACACACTAAACTTAAAGAGGGTCAAGATATTCATAGCAACTCATTCTAAGGGGGCCCTTCCTCATTCAGAATTGAGCTCCAATCCCTCTCCAAGAGAATTCAAAAAATTCTTACAAATTCAACTTTCTGATTACTCAATTCTGAATACAAATGCTATAGTTCAAAAACTTTTGCTATTACCTTATAAAAATTATCTAACTTCTAGTCTGATCTAGGTTCTAATTTTAAATATATAAGGTAATTTATTGAATCTTAACCAAAAACACCAAACTAAGAAAAAATACTAATGATTTATAAACTACCCCATTCAACCTTCAAGTGGTTGGTAATTGTAGTTACTTGTTTTAGGATTGACTGGGCTAAAGACAAGGTAGACTATTTTTTTTTGTTTTATCTCTTTTATCTCTTCTCATTATCCTTGTATTTTATCATCTTTGGTAACACATCCAACATCTCCTTGCATGTAGGGAATCCATACAATAACTATGATTCTTCTCGATCATCCATTTAGTTCCCCAAGATAGCTAGATGTGTCTACAAGATCTCCTCAATAATGACTCTATTTTACATAGTGGATGTAGGCACTCGATAGTAGCTATAACAAACCTATAGGTGAAGCCTTAAATTGGTGTGGACACTCTATAGTGGCTACAATAAATATGTAGGTGAAGCCTATAATTTTTGTAGGAAATTTTTAATGGATATGGGCAACCTATAAGTGAGGCCTACAATTGCTATGGACATCCTATATTAGCTATTGATTAGCAAGATCCTACAACCTTTCATGGCCCTTAAAATTTTTGTTATATAAAGTCACACTAATATAATTCAATAAAGGAAAAACATCAATAATTCATGACATACACACACACACACACACACACACACACACACACACACACACACACACACACACACACACACACACACACACACACACACACACACACACACACACACACACACACACACACACACACACAAATGAACGTAAAAAATCATAAATTCATTCATTTATTTTCATAGGCCATGGAAAGTTATGGAAATTACATAATAAAAGACATATACTAAGCATGGATGAGGATATATAATTAAGCAATTGGTGGCCTCATCATACCCCCTACTTAACCTCTTATTCGACCTCAAGCAAGCCTTGGTTGCAATTGAAAACCATAGAATTTCCTAAAGTCTAGGTTTTAGAGTAGCTTGTTCCTTCAAATATTAGAAAACCTTAGAATTCTCAATATCTTCCCATCTTTTCTTTTCTTTCTCTCTGTCAGATGGAACATTTCCCCCTAGTTAGGAATTAGGAACTAGAATATAGGCGGTTGAAACATCAATGCCAACCATTGTATCTTCCATTTTCTAAAAAATTTAATATATAAGTGTACTCTTTGGATGGCCTCCCTAAGGTTTTGAGGAGAGTAAGGTTCCTTTATTTTCAAATCATCTAAGAGTTATACCCATTTGTGAGAGCAAACAACAAGAATTTGCCTTCCATTTCCTTCCATGAGACTCAAATAGTGGTTTTAGACTTCTACCTACTTTTTGAAAACCCATTCCTATGGAGCATTTGTGTTCATAAATGAGATCCATTCTTCCACTATAGCATCTAAATCTTTGGATTCACCCTTGATCATTAGGGTGGCTTATTTCTCCTTTTCTTTATATTCTTCCATTTTTTTTATTCTTCCAATTTCATTCAAAACATATGAAGAAAATGTATTTAACAAGACATCCCCCAAATAGATGTTGGGATTCTATTTTGTATCACTGGGAAAAACATATTGGTGAATGTTTAATTCACTTAGTTGGGCTTGAAGATTAAGATCAACATGTCTATACTCATTAAAGAAATATCTTGGGTCACAGACCATATAATATTGATCATCACAAATCCTATCATACCTAAATTTAAACCATTTTTCTTCCAAATATACAACATACACCCTAGAAGGTGGTCTACACTCCATTAGCATTTTAGTGATTTCATGCATTCTGTTAACCTTTTATTTTAGATACTTGACCCTGGATTCATTTATTTTCATTTTTTCTTCCAAGTCTACTTGTTGTTCTCTAGATCAACATATACTTGAAATCTTTAGACTAACTACTTATAGTGAGCTTCATTATCACCAAATTATTCTTGAAGAAAATTTAGGAGGTCATCAGTTTATATAGGTATGGAAAATGAAAGATCCACATCAATGACTTCTTCTACAGTAGGTGTTGGTGTAGTGGGTAATGGAGGAGGAAATACATGATAAAAGGGTACCAAATCTAGAGCATACTTTACTTTAGGGGTTTTTATGGCTAAGGTGAATGAGGATGTTATAGGTTCCTCCATGAATTCAACTATAGGTTCCTCCACTATCTTCTCGTTGTCCCTAAAGGGTTCTACAAACTTTGTTACTCCTAAAAGTGTTTCAATACCTCATTTTCCTTTTAGTTCTATTATCTCATTTTTTGAGTTTGTATATTTCCTCCATAGCTTGTTCCAATGTTTGGAACTCTTGATCATGAGAAAAATTTTCTTGTTTTCTTCCTTTTTCCATAACCTCTTCTTCAACTAATTCTTCTTCTCTTGCATGCTTCTCTACCTCTCTCAATTACTCCTCTATGTATCCAATGTTTTTGAGGAGATCAATGTCTTACTCAGTGAATCTAGATGGGAGAGGTGATAATTCTTCTTCTTCTACCTTAGTAAATCCTTCATCAATATACCATTCCTCTATTTCAAATCTATTAGGGGTTTTATTAAGCTTAGGCTCTTTCTTTGGTTCTTCATCATCACTAAAATCTATGGTTAAGGATTTTGTAGTGGTTTTTTGTTTCTTCATCCTTTGAGAACTCCTAAGAGGAGGTCTCCTTATTTTTGACAACATGGGTTTCTTCCCCTTGGTTTTCATTTTCTTTGTAACAGGGGTGACTGGTGGAGTTTATTTTTCTTGTGTATCAGTTGATAAGGGAACTTCTTCTTATCTAGCAGGAGATAGTGTGGAGGAATCAATCTAAGGTGAAGAAATAATGGGAGAAAGGACATGATGTTGTGGGCTTTCCTCCTTTGTGTTATAAGGGAATAAGACCAATTTTCTCCTCCTCTTCTTTCCCATAGCAGTCCTAGATGGACCTTTAGTGGCTATGGGCTGACCAACAATACTAGTGACCTCAACATATTTTTGAATAGTTTGTTGGGGCTACCTCTCAGGGGATTCCCTCCTATCAGTTCCCTCTTCTTGTTGGGGTGCAATATTTTTTAGGGCCAAAAATTGCTCCCAAGTGAGGTCAGATCTGATAAAAGCTACTCCTTGTGTAATTATGAGCCATATTAGGCAGCAACCGATGTCGGTCATGTGCAGACTAAAATCAGTGATGTCAGGCAGGTGGAAATTGATGTTGGTCAGGTAGGAACCAACGTCGGTCAGGTCAGTCGCATGGAACCAACATCAGTCGGATGCAGATTGAGAGATGACCGGGATCAGTCACTGTTAGAACAAATTTTGGGCAAATAGCAAGCTATCAAGGAGTCTTAAATGCCCATGAAGAGGACTAAAAGGGTAAGTAAGCCTCAAATTCATTATTCCCCTTCTTTATACTACTTTTTGCTCACTAATGGTGGAAAAAAAGGAAGTTTTGAAGAGTCAATGCAGGTAGAATCTAGGAAACAGTGGGAGCATGGTATGAATGAGGAAATTGATTCCTTGGAAGAGAACCAAATGGGAGATTTGGTAGAGTTTCTAGCCAGAAAGAAAGCACTAAAAGACAAATGGATTTACAGGTTAAAAAAAGGAGAGAATGGATACGTGAGATAGAAGGCCAGGTTATATGGTCTTGAGCAAGCTGCAGGACAATGGTGTTTAAGGTTTGATAGGTGTATGATAAAGCAATATTCTTTGGACACTCTTTTCAAAATATTCCATAAATTTTTTGGAACATTAATGACTCTATTATGCCTTAAATGATTTAAAAATTTGAATTAAAAAGTGTAAATGAAGGAATACCTTCCCTCATAGGTCATGTACCTAATAATATATGATGTTATCTCTCTCCATTCTATAGGTAGGATAAGTCTTTCCACACCTCCCTTATTTAATACCAATATTTCATTTGCCTGGTAAAATTTTTTCCTAGCTTCTTGGCCATGGGTCTATCCTACCAATTTTCCCCCATACTTGGTAGCCTAGTTGCTTGGCTTACCAAGGTCTCAATAACTAGACAGTGTAATACCACATACAGTGGCTTGGTTTCCATAAAAATAACCTACAATTTCCTTGGAAAGAGGATCTAAAAAATGTTACAACCATTCAAAATAGGTGGTCCAACTAGCTTTGTGAAAGACATCCCAACTGGCTTGGTCTCCCTATAAGTGCCTATGGTTTATGAGCTCTCTCCATAAAACTGACCCTCTCATTTTAACTTCTTTATCAGTCTCTTTAGCCAATAGTCAGCTGCACACTCTTTGGACCTATGGAAATATACTTGTAATAAAGCAATGTTTTTTTCTATAATGGAAAATGTGGGGTTTGTAGGTTATAGGGTTTGGTTCATGAATGGTGAATGTGAAGTTGCCAATTTTAGGGTTTGGCTCAATAATGATTGATGTGAGGTTAGAGGTTACAAATAATGTTATCTCAAGGTTTCCCATGGTGCATGAGGTTCCAACCCATAGCATTCTCCCCCCACTTGAGCTGTCACATGTCTTTAGGTGACGTGGAATGAGTAAGAAGTATGGGATAAGATGGGTCATCATGAGGAATAAAAGTGTAGGTTTAGAGGTGATGTGATATAGTTTTTAATGAATGACTAAATTCATAATTAAATATTATTTATTAACACCATACATGTTATATTATAATAATGAAGATAGTTTCAATGATGAAAGATATGACATGCCTTCTAATAACAATGTTCTTGATGTGATGCCTAAGGAGGCACATGTGTGTTGGCATGTAAGTATTTGCATGTGAATGATTAATGGATGCAATGATTTGTCTGGTAGTTAGAACGAGAGTGAATTAGACCCTTTATGAAGTGATTGGAGGATCATCGATGGTTAGGCATTGATGATGCTCATAGCTCACGTGCATATGATGTAAGATAGTCTACATGGAACAATGGTCTAAGACTTGGAGGATAAATGATTGATTTATTACCATAAAGTGAAAATTCAAAATATAAGTGATCTAAATGATGGGATGGAAGATCCTAAGCAATTAGCTAAGGGCATTACTACCTAGTGACCTTCATCTACATGAATCAAATAATAAGTGTCTAGATGTTGCTTATGTCCTAGAGGTTTTATGCCTAGTGGGATTAGTTTTAGTAATCAATAGGGTCTTCAAACATGGAACCTATGTGCCAAATAAATTTGAGATCTCTTTGGTCAACATAGTGAAATGATCTTCATAAAATGACTAGAAAATAAAAATGAATCATGGGTGTCTATGTAGACATAAATTATGATCTACAACACTTCCACATGGAAAGGGAAGTTATATGCTTTGTTTTAGCTCTATAGCTTGGTATTTAGGGGTAGTTTTAGGCAATAGATATGCCATTTTTTTCCCCAATCCTCCTTCATTATTCCATAAAGTTGTTTGATGACTTTCATGCAATACCCAAAAGCTAATAACCAAGCCATATGTTAGAACTATAGGAGGATATATCTTGCATGTTATATATAAAGGTGAGAATATGCATGAGAGGGTACCTATAATAATAATATAAGTTCCCATATCAAGCTATAAAGTGATCCATAACTATGTAGAAGTTGCCCATAGTAGCTATAGAAATGCCCGTAGTAACTGAAGAAAACCTATGTTGACATGAATAGTTGGGATTTGAGGGATTTCCCTCTCTCTACTTCCTTTCTCACTTTCTATTTTTCATTTATTTTTATTTTTACCCCTAAATATATAGAAAAATATTTTTCTACTTAGGCCCTTTTTATAGATTTGGGTAGCTAACAGGCTAGTTTTCTACCCAAAAGCTGTCAATAATGCCCAAAAATGAGTTTTCATTGTTGGGTTTTTTTTAACTCTAATTACTACTTGTAGTAGAATGTTTATTCAGGGTACTGGCCAAGTCACCTAGAAAGGTGCCTTTTCAAGGATCAAGTGAAGGCCTCATTCATCATACTAGAGGAGGGAAAGGATGTCCTCCTCTCCTTCTTCATCTGAATGTGGACTAGTGCTCTCATTGTTTGGTGAGGCAACATACCTATTTAGGACATCATTATATCCATCTTATAACTACTAGCATATATTATTGGTAAATTGTTTTTGAGTAAGTGGATTTTTGTACAACTTGAATCTGTAGACATTGACTAGCAGATAGAATTTTAATAGATCAATGGTTTGGATTTGCACTACTCTATTGTCAAAAACATGTTCAATCTCAAAATGATCAAGCCATCTAGTCTGGAGTTTACCCTTGTGGTCCTTGTATTTGAAGTCAAAAAGAAGGGCCCAATCTCTTTCATAGAATTAATTGGTCTTAATGTACTTGTCATGCCATCTAATCCATTATTGTTTTATAATCTCTATGTTATATAATGCTTATTTTCTATATTCATTTAAGGCATTCAACTGTAGGAACCTTTCCTTCTATGCTTCAGATATATCCATCTCAAGTTATAGTGTTGTCCGTAAGGTCTTGTGCTCAAATTCTATTATAAAGATAGGTTTATTTCCATAGACAAACTCATAAGGAGTGAACCCTGTAGTGGTCTTCCATGTGATTCAATAATCCTACACAACATTAAGAAGCCTATCCTCTCAATCCTTACGAGACATACTAACATTTTTTGTCAAAATATTTTCTAACTCCCTGTTGGTGACTTTCACCTATTCATTAGACTATGGATGATATAGAGTTGATTTATAATTCCTTATCTCATATTGTTAAACTAAGGCAGTAATTAAATTAATAGTGAATTAGGGTCCCTGACCATTGACTATTTCACATGGCACATCATATCTAGTAAATATTTATTCATAGAGTAAATTTTCCACCTTCTCATCCATAGTGTGTGTAAGAGCCTTTATTTCCACCCATTTAGTGACATAGTCAATACGTACGAGGATGTACTCTTTGTTATTGGATTTTGGGTCAAAAGGTCTTATAAAGTCTAGGCCCCATTTTTCAAATGGTGCAAGCACCATTTGAGGTTATAAAGGCATTTCATCAAAATGTGTATGTATCCTCATATGTTGGCATCTATCACAATGAGTAGTATGCCTGATTGCATCTTTATGGAGTGAGGGCCAATAGTATCTTATATTCAAAATTTTGACTATTGTACACTTGGCTACAAAGTGTCCTCCATAGGGTTCATCATGGTAGGGTTTGAGGATATCTAGAACTTCATCTTCTTTGAGACATATTATGATGATAGATTTAGGCCCAGTATAGAAAAGGAATCTAGACAACCATGAATATCTAGCACTTTTGTAAATCAATGCTTGCCTTTATTTGGGGAGGAAGTGTTGTGGAAGTAACCCTGTTATAAGGTAGTTAGCAATATCAGCATACCAGGGTGTGGTAAGAGTGAGAGAGAATAGGTGCTCATCTGGAAATGACTAATCCACTATGGTATCTTCTTCAAAAAATTATAGACCTGTCAAGCTTATCTACAATGGTGATATCAAATTCTTGTAATAAGGGTAGCCATATTACCACTCTACCTGGAACATTTGGTTTATTCATAAGGTACTGAATGGTTACATGGTTTGTATGAACAAAGCCCTGATACCTTGTGATATAGTGATGGAACTTGTTGATAGTATAAACTACTACCAATAACTCTTTTTCAATAATTATATAATTTAATTTTTCTATTTGTAAGCTTTTACTTACAAAATATATGGTATAATTGAGTGCTTCTTATTTCTAGCTTATCATAGCTCCTAGGGCAGTATATAAAGCATATATGTGAATATGGAAGGGAAGCTTCCAATCAGGACCATGTAGAACATGGGTGGTAGTCAATAATTATTTCAATTATTTGAAGGCCGTATCACAGACAAGCGTCCAGAGGAATTTAATATCTTTAGTGAGAAGGGTGAATAATGGTGTTGCTACTTTATTGAAATTATTGATTAATCTCTTGTAGTCACTAGAATGTCCCAAAAAACTCCTAACATCTTTTTGTTTGTGAGTAACAAGGAAATTTTTGATGATGCTAATTTTTCTAGGGTCAACATTAATTCCTTTAGTAGATACGTGGTGTCCTAATAAAATTTATTCTATCATAAGCATGTATCATTTCTTGTAGTTGAGAGATAGATGATGCTCCTAAAAACATTGTAACACTTTTTATAGGTTGTTGAGGCATTCATCAAATGTCTCTTCATAGATAGTGAAGTCATCTATATAGATTTCTACACATTCATTGGCCATATCTGTAAAGATACTTAAGACAACTCTCTAAAATGTTGCAAGAGCATTAAATAGCCCAAAGGGTAATACAACATAAGCATAAGTACCTAAAGGAAAAGTAAAGTTGGTCTTTTTTTGGTCCTCAGAAACAATTCTAATCTAGTTGTAACTATTGAAGCCATCCAAAAAGGTAAAATATTTCTTCCCTGCTAGTGTGTCCAACACTTGGTCAATGAAGGGTAGAGGAAAGTGATATTTCCTATTTTTTGTGTTGATTTCCCTATAATCAATGCATACACATCATTATCCATTTTTATTTAGTATAATTACCAAAGGTGACACCCATTCACAATCTGAGAAAGGATATATAAATCCAGTAGTCAATTTTTTTTGTAATTCCCTTTTCACTATTTTTTTAAGAGTTGGATTCATCCTACATTATGGTTATCTGATTGGTTGGCACTCTTATTTGATGTAGATATGATGTGTGCATGTTTCTAGGTTGATTCCTTGCATATCCTCATAATCCCATGTGAAAGTATGTTGGTTTGCATGCAACATGTTGACTACGCACTTTTCCTCATTTGGCTCTAACTTGCTATTAATAAGCAATGTTTTTCCTGGAGAGATTTCAATTTGTTTTGAGAGTGATTTCATCATTTCTATATTGATTATGGATCTAGTGTGGCTATAGTTATAAGGTAGCATCTGGTGGAATATTTCTTGAACAGATGCATCAAAATTATCTGATTTCTAGAGGCTAGAAATTGGGCATTCAACATATTACAAGTAGTTGAGATTTGTAGAAAGAGTTTGATAATTATGATAAAAAAATTAGAGAGAATTGTATCTTCCTTCTAATTACCTAAATTACATGCATGTTCTATGGTAAATAAAAGAATCAAGGAAGGATACTCTACCTCATCTTCTTTAAACCATAATAAATGCTCAAGTGTAAAAACCAACTATGTTGGGTGATAAAGGACCAACTTCTTAGTGTGGTTGTCATTAGAGATCATCATATTACTTGATCTACAACTAATGAAGGTGTCAGCTATGGCAAGCCAAGTTCATCATAATATAAGAGGATATCCACCCAAATTAGACTTAGATTATATCACAATGAAATCTATAGGATAATCATAAGAATATATAGTGATGATAATATTTTCAATGATTCCTTCTAATCTAACTATAGACTTGTTAGAAATTTATAGCATTGTAGATGTGGGATGAATATTATTCAGCTATAGTTTATACATAGTTTCATTTCTCATTACATTTATTGTAACCCCCAGGTCTATCAATGTATTAGACAATTGTTGGTCATGGATTTGGACTGTTACTACTAGGCATCATGGATCTAGATATTTCTTTGGTAGGGTGTTTCTCATCATGATATCTACTAGTTGGCCAATCACATGTATAGTATTGGGATCTTTTTCATACCCTATTAGTTTTTGTAAACAAAGGTTTCTAATAGATTTGAAATATATGGGTACATCCTTGATGGCCTAGAATAGAGGGATTTTGAAATAAAGGTTCTTGAGTTATCCCATGAAGTCAAACTTAGGTTTAATTGTATGGCATTGAAGGTTGATACATCCTAGAAATGGTGGGGCTATTTTATCAACAACTTTATTTTCAGGTTCAAAGAGTTCTTTTGGTGATGGAAGTGGGTTAACATGTTCTTCTAGGGTTTCATCATCTAAATCCCTTATTATGGGTGATACTATAGGTGGTATAACTTTCCCTAAACATAGGTTAACTTCATTGATGTTCACCGTGTATGTCGAGTACTAAACAGGCTCAATACTAAATGTGGTTTGCACCAACTTATTTGTAGGATTATGTATATGTTGGGTATGTAGCTAGTTAGGCTTAGGTTTATCTTGTGTATTAGGCACAATATTAGGAGGTTCTTATTGTGATTGTGGATGGAATCCTCTTAGAGATCTTCCCCATAGTTGATTAGGTCCTTAGGGCTATTTCCATTAGTTTGTGAAGGGTGGGCCTTGGGGTGGTTGCCAATCCTGCATCCAAGATGGGGATACATTTTGTGGAGGCTAATAAGAGGTGGTGGGGTAGCTTGCTTTAGGTGTACTCTAGCTAGAATTAAGAGGTCGAATGTTCATCCAAAGACTAGTCCAATTGGGAGTAGCATTTATAAATTGTGAAATAAATGAGGTAGAATTTATGAAAGGTGGATTTTTTCCCATACCTTGATAAGGTGGTCATTGAACCCATGGCCTTCTTTATGCAACATAGAAAACCTGGTCACTATTTCTTCCTACAATGTGTAGCTCTACTATTTATAGTTTTTTAGCTATGATGTGAGCTACTTTAGCTTGAACTTCCTGATATATACAATCAACCTTTTGCTTGTTATAGTCTAGATAGTAAATGGTCAAGGATTGATCAAAAGTTGCTTGATTTTGTCTTGAGTGGAGGATATTTAGTTAGGTGGGAAACTGACTAATGATATCCTATTTCATGTCTTATAATAGGTTACTAACCTCAATTTTTGATAGGCCATTTACAACTACCAATGGGAGCTTGTTGCCCCTAACTTTATTTATGGCAGATCTAGAATAATTCTTGCTCAGCTTTTTGATATCTAAGAATGGTAAGTGAGAAATATCCCCTCCACTCATTAGGTCTATGGCTTCTAAACAATCTTCTCTAACGCCTTTTAGGAAGATGAATTTTAAAGGTTCTTCCCCAAGTGCACTTTTCTTTAATTTTTATACATTAAACATGAACTGTTCAACATAGTCCTTCAAGGATTCATCCCCCTCTTGAGTCATCTTGAAGATGGCATTTCTTCTATAATTTATTTCTCTTTTATATTCCTGATACTTGGCCAAAAACTTCTTTTTCATGTCCTCCCAAGTGTGGACTAAATTACTACCTAGTCCCATAAAGTAATAAAGTGTTAAGTCTTTGAGAGTAGCTAAAAAAAGTTTCAATTTTTGTGCACCATTCCTGTAGTCATAGCTTCTATAGAGGATATCAAATTTGAATAAGAATGTGTTTGGTTCTTCTAAAAATATACTAATGAAATTGGGTAAGGCTGAGGGTGGTTTATTTTTCATTTGTGTTATGCCTATTACATCTAGAATAGAAAATTCAAAAGTAACTGTGTTTGGAGTCCCATTGTCATCCACAAAGTCTCCTTTTTTGTTCATGATGGATCTTCTTTTGATATGCATACTAAATGTACTTAGGATCTCATCCTCAAATTCTATGTCAATCCCTTAGCATGATAATAAACATTTATCTATTAATCCTTAGTCTTTTTACTAGATGAAGGGTCTAAAGATTCTCCTGAGCTTCTTTTGGTTTGATCAAGAAAGCCTTGTTGAAATGTTGTAATTATGTTACTCTCTTGAGTTTCTAGTTTTTGTAATTCCTCTCTTTCATTTCTTCTTACCATCTCATCTAATGCTTTCTCTACTTATGTTTCTTTTCTTAGAGCTAATAATGTTTCTTCTACAAGCTGCCTCCTTCAGTTTGTAGTGTTCTCTTATTCAAGAGCCTTCCAGCTTATAGTATATTCTTCAGCATGATTCTTATTTGATGCAGGTGTTTGTGGTTCTTTCCTAGAATTCGCTTGTGGGTTTTTTGGTAGGAATCTCCCTTGAGAATCTCTTTCTCTCTACATAAATGTTATGCCACTCCTTTAGCTATCCTATCCCTTCTTGTACAAAGTTTTTTTTCATTTTTGTGTGTTCAAGGGGGTTGTTTCAAACCAATTTTTGAAAATAATGCACAAATAAAGGAGTGTTGAAATCAAAACAACATGAATTTAAATTCTAATTATAGAAAGAAATAAAGATTGTCTATTGAAAGCAAAAAAAAATTATCCTAGAAAGTGAGAAATAAAAGTAGGAAAACTATCCTAGAAAACAAGAAATGAAAGAAAAAAAAAACAATCCTAGAAAACAGGAAATGAAAGAAAGAAAACTATCCTAGAAAATAGGAAATGAAAGTAGGAAAACTATCCCAGAAAACAAGAAATGAAAGCAAGAAAACCAAAAGTATACTTTGAAAAAAATGATTCACTCTTGTGGGAAATAAATTCTAGAAACATAAACTGGATAACTTATTTACCATTTACTTTTAAAAACTTAGACATTTGGCATAAGACACCATAGTTCCCTCACTCGACTTGCCTGGCTAGAACTATATGTCTAAGAACTTAGACATCTAGCATAAGACACTACAATGTCCTCACTTAACTTGCCCAACTGGGTAGAATAGTACATTAACCAATTTTAGAAAAATAATAATTGACATCATCCCCAAAAATGGTGCCAAAATGTTGTTCAAACTAATTACCAAGTGATTACTAGATTCACAAGTCTAATTAAACATTAATTATCAACCCAAGGTGCATACATTTTTCAAGAGTGTCAACATTGTATATGCATTATTGATTCATAAATCAACTTGCTTTTCTATTTGTAGTATAGTGAATTTATGCTAAGTTTACTAGATAGATATATTATGAAACTATTGTGATAGAATTACAGAATTATTACATACTTATGTACCATACATGCATCACACCTATATAATCAAACTTAATAATAAGATCAACTTACACAACACACTAAAATTAAAGAGGGTTAGGATATTCATAGAATCTCATTTAAATGGAGCACTTCCTCATTCAAAACTAAGCTCCAATCCCTCTTTGAGAGAATTCACAAACTTCTTACAAATTCAACTTTCTCATTTCTCAATTTTGAATACAAATGCTATAGTTCAAAAACTTTTGCTATTACCTTATCAAAATCATCTAACTCTTAGTCTGATCTAGGTTCTACCTTTCAATACATAAGGAAAGTTATTGACTCTTAACCAATGATACCAAACTAGGAAAAAATACAAATGCTTTAGAAATTACCCCAGTCAACCTTTAAGTGGTTGCTAATCATAGTTACTTATTTTAGGATTAAGTGGGTTAAAGACAAGGTAGACTATTTTGCTATTTTATCACTTTTATCTCTTCTCATTATCCTTGTATTTTCTCATCTTTGGTAGAACACCCAATGTCTCCTTGCATGTAGGGAATCCATTTAACTATGATTCTTCCTAATCTTCCATTTGGTTCCCTAAGATAGCTAGATGTGTCTACAAGATCTCCTCAATAATGACTATATTTTGCATAGTGGCTACATACACTCTATAGTAGCTACAAGCAACCAATATGTGAAGCCTAAAATTTCTACAAGCACTCTACAGTGGCTACAAGTAACCTGTAGGTGAGGCCTACAATTGCTATGAGCATCCTATAGTAGCTATGACTTAGCAAGATCTTGCAGCCTTTCATGACCCTTCAAATGTTTGTTAGATAAAGTCACACCAATATAATTCAATCAAGGAAAAACATCAATAATTCATAACATAACACATATAGATATCAATGAACATAAAAAATCACAACTTCATTCATTTATTTTCATAGACCATGAAAAGTTATGGAAATTACATAAGAAAAGACATATATTAAGCATAGATGAGGCTATAGAAGTAAGCAATTGGTGGCCTCATCAGTCCTTCCTCCCACTATTAGTTTGTTGGTAAGGTACCTAATAGCTGAGTGGTCTATATAGATAAACACCTTGTAGCCTATTATATAATGTCTGAATTTTTTTATTGCATAGACTATGGCAAGGAATTTTTTTTAGTAGGAATCATGTTTTTGTTGATGTAGTAGATAGCATACATATGACCATTCTCATCTTTCTATCCTAGGATTGCACCCATTGTTGTGTTGGAGGCATATGTGTATATGTGGAAGGGTTGTGTCTAATCTATTCCTCTCAACACTGGAGTAGTATTAAGCTTGGCTTTGATTGTCTCAAAATTTTGTTGGCAATCATCACTCCATACAAACTCACTATCCTTTATAAGAAGGGCATACATTGGAGCAACTATTTTGCTAAAGTTGTCTATGAAGTGTCTATAATATCTAGTATTGGCAAAGAAAATCTTGACTTATATTTGTGTGTGTGGAATGGGGAGGTTAGATATTATCTCAATTTTCTTTGGGTCTACTTGAATACCTTTTGTAGAAATATGGTGTCCTAGCACTATTCCCTGATCCATCATTAACAAGTTTTTTCATGGATTAGTGATAATTGATGCTTCTCACATCTTATTAAAACTCTTTTCAAATTGATAAGAGCTTCCTCATAGGTTTCTCCATAGATAGTGAAATCATCCATGTATACCCCTATATAGTCATTTTTGAGGTCAAAAAATATTGTTAAAAGTGCTCTTTGAAAGGTTGCAGGACAATTGCAAAGTCTAAATGAGAGCACTTGGTAGGTAAAGGTTCCCTAGGGGTAGGTGAATGTGGTTTTGTCTTGATCCTCAACTACAACTATGATTTGGTTATATTCACTAATTCCATCCATAAAAGAGAAATATTTATTCCTTGTTAAATTGTCTATAACTTAATCAATGAAGGGCAAAGGAAAATAATCTCTTAAAGTGACCTTGTTCAATTCTCTATAGTCCACACACACATGCCACTTCCCATTATTTTTTGGTACAATCAAAAATGGTTATACCCACTGCTGATCTGAGATGGGGTAGATAAATCCCATGTCCAACAACATTGGAATTTTTGTTTTCACTATCTTTCAATGCTAGATTTATTCTTCTTTATGGCTATCTTACTGCTTTTACTAAATCTATGTAGATGTAATGTGTGAAAACACTTGGGTGAATCCATTTCATATCAATATCATCCCAAGTAAAGGCCTTGGTGTGTCATTCTAAGACTTCAAAGAGTTAAACTTCCTCATCATTTTTCAACAAACTATTGATGTTCAAAACTTTTCCAGGTAATACCATGAGAGGTTTTGTGTTTGGATGTGTGGATTCAACTTGCTTATATTCACTCATCAGTGAATTGAAAGCACAAGGATGAGGGAGTAATATATGGAATGTGGTTATATTTTTTAGAAACCCATCTCTAAGAGGATAGCTCATGCTAATGGGTAATGAAATACACTCAAGAACTATATTTTTTTATTTTTTTGCACAATCCCATACACTTGTTTGGATTAACCTATGGTCATATGATGAAGAAGCATCAAAATTATTGAGAGAACATACCACTGCTAAGTTTGCATAGTCTATATATTCTAGATTTATTTATTCGCTCAATTCTTCTAAATGATTTTTAATTATAATCATGGCCAAAGTTGATAGGTCATTTGTGTTATTATTTGAGTTGTCTATGAAAAGGTTTTTGATGTGTTTCACTGATGGTTTTTTAAGAGGATACAAGAAAATGCATTAGATTTTAGACCATTGAAAATGGTCATATCTCCTAACCTAAAATCAATCAGTATTACTACAATAGCTAACCATGGTCTTCCTAGGATTAGAGGGTATCCTAAATTCTTTGTTTTTGGTTGAAGCACCATAAAATCAAGTGGATATTCCCAAAACTCAATAAGTATTAAAACATTTTCTATAGTTCCTTCTACTTTGGTTATAGACTAATCTGCCATTTGAAGAATGGTAGATGTAAGATGTATTTTCATGAAGGACAGTGTTGGAGAGTATTAGTTATCATAATGTTGATTACTATCCCTAAATCCCATAGAACATTATGAATTTCCTTTCCTCCTATTGTGATTGTTATGAATGGAATGTCTGGGTTTGAATACTTGGGTATTAACAACTTTCCTACTAACAAGTCATCTACCTTACCATCAATGTGTATGGTTTTTGGGTACTATTTCTTTCTTTTAAGTGTTTTGACACACAAGTTCTTGATAATTTTGTTTAATTTATAAATTTCCCTAATATCTTTTAGTATGGTCACCTTAATGTTGATCTTTTTCAATTCATGGATCAAGTCTGATTCTTGTTTGATTTCTACCTCTTTCAATCTTTTAGGAAAATGAACTGTTGGCATGGTGGTATTTTCCTTGGGTTTTTCAAATATTTCATTAGTTTCTATTTCCTTGTTGTTTGAATAAGACAATTTTATTTTTTATTTTTCATCAAGTATCTCAAAAATGAGAATTGGAGATTTTTTTTTTAAAAACTTGATCTTAATTGCATATCAAAACAATCAATTACTCCTACATTCTTTGTGTTTCCTTATTCATTGACATAAATAGGTGTTGGTTGCTTATTCTTTAGATTGGCTACTAGTTGTGTAGGCATTAGAGGTTGATTGACTTGTTCTAAATGTTGGACAATAGGGGGTGGCATTATGTTTTACTATTAGGGTGGTCTTCTAAATTGGTTGTATTATTGATGTAGAGTCCATTGTGAATTCCATTAAGGATTCCATTGTGGATGTGTTTGTTATGGAGGCATCCATGGCTATTGTCGCAACATTCATAGTTGAGGTGACACATAATCTTGTCCAGGCCATGACATTTGAGCTAGGGGAATTTGAGTTTGACCCCACATAGGTGGAGGTGTTGGAATATTCCATGGTGTTATCCATGGATTTATTACACCAAATTGTTCTTGGACCTAATGTTGTGGAAAAAAAAATTGCCTTTAGACATAGTTTACCTATTTAATGGATTGAACATTTATTTTTATCTAATTTTTCAAGGTTGGTAGGAGGGTATAATGATTTGCATCATTATTTGTTCCTTCACAGATTTCACAGGAAGAAATGTTTGTTTTGTCTAAAGGATAGTCTCTAAGAGCATGTTTCAGCCTACACTTGGGACAATATATTACCAATGGTTATATGGCATTCTCTATATCCTATAAACCATCTAATGTGGTGTTTACTGTAACCAAAATGTCTATTTTTATATTAGCAAATTATTCCATTAATTTGCCTAGCTCATTTGATTTCCCTAGTTTTCCTTTCCTCAAGGTTGGTTTAGTTTAGGAGTAGTTGTTACAGATCTCTAAGATCCGATGAAATAATAATCTATGTCTCCTCCACCCATTAATTTTAATGCATCTCTAATGTCCTCATGTAGTCCTTTGAAGAAAACAACTTTTAGGACATCCTCAGTAAGTGGGTAACTACTTTGTTTGTAAGCAAACAAAAATTTGTCCAAATAATCTTCTAAGGATTCATATTCATTTTGTTTAATTTTAAATAATTCCTCATTTATTTCTCTCACCTTATAATAATATTGATATTTATTCAAGAAATTAGTTTCCATATCCTACCATGTGATGGAATTACCTGATAAACTCATGAACCATCTCATGGCTACATCTTTGAAATTTGATGGAAACAATTTCAATTTTTGATTGTCTATTGTGTAGTCATAAGTTTGACACAACACCTTGACTTCAAACAAAAACTAGTCAGGATCTTTTAAGGATCTTCCTCAAAATTTTGTCAAATTGGAAAGGGAAATTTTTTTCATGGTAGTTTGATCATTAGGATATAAAACAATAAGAAAGGAAAAAGTCCTTGGTTATGCAACTTGTTGGTCTTATTGATCAGTCATGTCTTCTTCTTTTGATGGTTCTTCAAAGTTAGGATTGGCTTCCCTAAAGATGTTTTTATGACTAGTGGTGGGTTGAACAAATTATTCAAGACTTTATAGATCTATAATATGTTCAAATGCTTCTTTTAGATCTTTTTTGGCCTCTAGATAGTCTCTTCTTGTGAGTAAGTCTGGGTGAACTCTTCCTATAGGATTTGACTGCGACAATGTTCTAGTTCCATATATGATTTTAGGAGAATCCTACAGATGTGATTCAATATATTGTTCAATACTCTTAGCCAAATATAATGAAGGAATTATTTCTCTATGTTTAGAAGGACTTTCAATAAATGATGTTGAAGGACTTTTTATTTTATTTTTAGAGGGAATCTAGGAACAAATCATCCTTTTAAATGTCTAGGTCGAAGCATAAATTGATTACTCTTTTTAGAATTTGATTGTTTTTTTATTTTTTTTTACTATAGATCAATAATATTTACATTAATAACACTTGAGGATCCCTGAAAATGACGTCAAAAATGATGAGTGTCATTTAACTCTTTATTTAATCAATATTTTAGATTGATTTCTATCAAATTAGGGCTGGTGTCTAAAGCTATCTACAATAAGGATTATGATGGTAGATCTATAGATTGGTATTTTGGGGGGTGTTTGGCGACTCTATTCTAATTATTTCTAATGAAATAAATGATTTTAAACCATTTATTTTACACTTGTTGAGAGAAAATATTAACCATTGCACTAACTAATTCAATCCTTTGCTTGGAATCAAAGCACACTTAATCTACTTCACACTTGCTTGGAAATGTAAATCTAAATCTAATTTACACTTGCATGAAATGTAAACACTCAGCTAGAAAGATAATTCTAAGCTAACTCACTCCTTTGTATTAAATCAAGAAAACACACTAAGACTAAGTCACACTTACTTTAGAAAATGAAATAACTATTGGAATGTGAATCTTGAATTTACTTCTTACAAATTACTAATGCATGCAATTATTTAAGATATTATGATTATGTAGTAATGAATAATTAATTCAACATAAATATAAATACCTTACATAAGTTCTTGGTTCTAAGGAGAGTGGGCCCTTGCTCTTCTTAGAGTTAGGAATGAGGTCTACTCAATACTGAAATGTGGAATCATATTGCATTAAATCATGAAAACTAAAGCATTCACAATATGTTTGAAACTCAAAATGTGTCTGTATTCATTATTTTTTTTCTTCAGATGAAAGACTTACATATTTATGCTAATACGTTGGACTAAAAATAATATGCATAAAAATAGAATTACTAGTCAATCTATTCGCCCTAAAGATAAGAGATTTAGATTGAGTATAATCCTATAAAATCCAATTATCATCATGGAATAGTTATACTATAATTATAATAGTTTTATGATCCAAATATGTATAAATTATATCAAAATTGAATCCTTTAAAATAGGAATCAAATATTTCTTTGGTGTAGTTCTAGCTGGAGCAATTCTACCTTTCTTGGACTATCTACTAACTTTCTTTCTTCTCAGAATTTAGACCTATAGAGTTTGTATAAATGAACCTACAGAGTCCATAGATAAGGACCTACAAAGTCCATAGATGTTGGTTGAGTGCTTCTGTAGCTTTGGAAGATTAGGGTCAAAACTAGAGCTTCTCCAAAATGCCACTTCCACCATCTTTCTTGTGTATTCTTCAAAACCAAAACACTAAAACATGCTACTTATTAGGTATAAATGAAAAAATAGAAACTCAACCTTTGTATTGACATAAATGAGATACATTATCTATTTTCCATGCTAAATTTAGTTAAAAGTCTATGATTTGCATAATATTATATAATTAGAGAGATGAAATGAAGGAAATTCCATGTCAATAATGATCCATATTTTAGGCTCATCAAAAGGAACCAATGAAACCTAGATAATTAGGTGATCCCATTTCTACTATTGTCCTTTTAATTCCTATTATCTATTCAATTCCTATTGTTTCTATAGTACTTATTATTGCCCTAGTCTCCATTGCTTTTACAACCCCTATAGTGTTTTCAATCCCTATTAATAATTATATTCAAGTTACTTTTATAGCTCTTAGTATTTCTATTATTTCTCCAATAGATGTTGACCCTACTATTTTTAAGACCAAGAAATTCCACTTCAAAATAACTATAGTAAAACATATAACTACACAATGTTCAATCCAATTCATTAAGTTGAGTATCCCCATGCTATAATCTAATAACACTTTGGTAACTACAATTGCAACATATAAAAGGGCCATTAGAAAGGAGTATTATAATGTACATCCCATCCCATAAATTAGCAGTGTAGACTAGCATAAAATATTTTTTACCTCCTTGCCAACCCCACTTCATGTGGAGGCATTAATGCAATATTAAAGAGATATTTTTTTAGAACTTTCTTCCCAAGTCACTTATCTAATTGATCCTACATAATTGGTGATTCCAAAATGGGCCATGGATCTTAAGGCCCAATCTATACAAAGTCCTAACTCACTGATTATAGAGTTTCCCATGGTAAGCTCTATTTTTTACCAAGCCATAAGAACTGTGCAAAGAGTCAAGAAGAGTGAAATCCAAGATGAATTTGGTAGAGGCATAATTTGAGAGGAGAGTCATTATGTCTTCTCCTTATCTAAGAGGAATAAATAGAAACCAAGAGAGTCTCCATATAATGATTAATTCTTGACATACTTGATGGCTCAAACTGATGCTCTAGGTGAATTGCACATAAGCACAAAGCATGATAGATAACAATTGTAACAAGAGCTAGACCAAATAAGGGAACAATATAAAATTATGCAAGTACCCAGGTTAAATGATTACAACATCTAAAATTCAAACCTTAGGTTATATAATATTTTGAACACTATTGGGATAATAAAAACTAAAATATCTCCCTATCTTGTTCAAACATCTAAATTATTCAATTATTTGAATGAATATCAAAATAATCTCAAATTCCCAGTCTCATACACAACCAATAAGTCCTACCACTATTTGGACCTAATGACACCACTTGAGGTAGATAATGTCTCAATATGGTGGTTATCATAACATAAGAAGTGAGAGATTCATTGTCAAGTGCACAAGCTTTGATCCCTAACCTAGCACATCATGAAATTCAAGTTTTAAAAAAATTAGATGATTTGAAATTGTTTCAATTCAAAGTCTCAATAGGAAAATTAATTACCAAATCCAATTTTGATAACTTACTACGACAAGCATCTACCGATTTCAAATAAAGCCTTCAAGGATGCTCATTAGAAGAAATTGGGTAGGAAATTAGTTTTAAAAGAAATAATGTAATAGAGGTATAAATATTTTGAGTATAATTTATAACCAGTAAGGTCAAGCCTAAACACCTATTCATAGAATTCAATAGGGTCCATAGGCCATCTCTGTTGAACATGGAAATCATCATGTCCTAACATAGTTTATTATACAAACACTACCATGATTTGAAAGTGAGGAAACATGTATATTTAGGTGTAATGACTCCACCATCCATTTCAATTTCACCTATGTCTCCAATAGTTAGGCCTGTTACCACTACAACTTTGGTTACAATAGAAACAACTACTAATATGTAAGTGTTATCTTTTGTAACTACCTCTTCATAGGAAACTTATTTTTTCATTACCTGATATGATTATAACTCTAATTTTATTGTAGTGGTTTTTGTATTTTATGAATCATTGACCAAATTCTATCCATAAATGTCATACATGGCTCTTAGAATGTGGGATATTCTAAAATGGTGTAACATTGGGCGTTTCTTGAGATACGAGGCATCTGCATCCTAATCATATATACATGTGTCTTCCTCATCCTAAATTGATTATAAAATTTTAGGCACTCAATATAAATAATAAATCCTTTGGGTTGTTCTACAGGTTTGTGTTGTATGGTTATCTATTTAATTTTTATATTTTATTAATCATACATTTTGATCCAACTGGTAGTTGAGCTATTTGATATGTGCTATAGAAATTTTAGATGGCATGTGGAAAATTAGTTTAATTATATCAATTAATAATATTCAATATCAATTTTAGTTTGATGAATTTTTGATTTCATGTAATAGATATTCTAGGCTAATCTTTAGATTTGTGTAGAAGTACCATTTTGATGCAAATTCCTATATTGAGTAATAGTTAGTTGAAGGGGCTTTCTATTTAATTTATATAATATAATATTAGGATGTGAAACAACAATATTCATAGAATAAATCTTTATTTAATGAATTTTATTTAATTATGTTTTATCCCTTAGACTTCTTTGTTGTGTTTGTAAATTCTATGTTCTAAAGCAACAAATTTCAAGCATTGGTTCTTGGTACTTGTCCTTATTTTGTAACTAAATGAAAGAAACATTTATATTTATTTTCATATTCTCTTTTTGACCTTACCCTTCCCTCTATTTGTAGTTTCTTTGAGTCATGCCCACCTTAGGATAAATCCACCACCATTCCATACACCTCAAGTAGATCTAGGATTTGCATCTATGTTTGAACCATTTGAGGTTAGTGACTAATTTTCTCACCATCATTCTACCAAAGGTTAGTATAAAATCCATTAACCTATAACTTATTCCTTGGAGTGGATTTCACCTCCATTGAGATCCTAAAATGTTAGAGGCTACCTCTTAATATACTTTGGTGTGTTTAAAACCCACATCAACAAGCATGAGACACATTTAAGGTGCATATGTTATGTAATGTACACATAATACTATCAATTTTAGATTGATAACACTTATAGGGACTATCATCACCCACTAGGTTGGCCTTTTACATACTATATTAAGCCAATACAATACATTAGTTGGTTCACTTTTGTCTATGGTTGAGGTGATTAAATCACTCAATCTTTCCAATTTTTAAGGTTGGACTTGATTTATCATCTAGAATCATTAGTTTCATAGTGTGATTTGACTTGGTTCAGTCATACTCACTAAGTTATAAGTATGGTTTCTTAATTGAGATAGTCTCAACTACCATGTGGAAATCCACCTTTTATCCAAGGTTTGGAGCATGTTCTTCATATTTCTCTCTATTTTTATATCCTTAGATATATGATAGTGATTCAAAATGATACATCTTTCAAATCAAATTACCAAAAGGTAAGATGGTTGCATTGATACACATGTGTACTCCTAAACCTTGTTCTCTTTAAAATTCAATCATTTTAATACTTAAATTTTAGATTATATGCATTTCTTATATACTCTAACATGCTCTTAGTTTTAGTTCAATCACTATCAAAGAACTCAAGTTAGACTCAAGCAAAGACAAGGTGTGTTATACATACCCGAGTACACATTTTTTTAATTTTAAACTAATAATTTCAATATTATATTAAAGTGGGGTATGTAGACACTAGTTATAAATTATATAGCACCTAAATCTTGTACACTTAGAAAATACACATCATAGATGTACCTTTAGCTTCTATACCTCTCCTACTACCAAAAGTCTCACATACACTCTCTCTTTATGCCTAATTGCTTATCTCTTAGTTTGACCTATGTATATTGATGACTTGATCCTTATATCTTATCCAAAATGTTAAAAACCTACTTATATTATAATTTTAAAAGTTATAGACATGCACCTACTCTTCTACTTCTTAGACACTTATTTTCTAGTTAGACAGCTACATCGACATAAGTGTCCTTATCTAACATAAGTGTCCAGTGCCCTAAAGTCATCCAATTTGAAAATGAAACATATCCTAAAGGTTATCCTAATAAATTTAATGCAAGATATTCTCAAATAGGTTTGGTATAAATATAAGATCAACCTTCATTCATTCTAAACCTCATAAAAACCTATAAAATGCCTAAATAAACCAATATGACTAATCAAAATCATTTTGTCAAGCACTCAAGTGATTAAAATCTTCCCTATTTTCTCATATTTTCATATCAGTCATAGGGACAATACATCTAGAGATTTGAAGTATTGAAGAATCAATCTAAGAGCTATATTTTCTAGGTTACAAGTTAGGTCACTATTGTAATTTCTTATCACACATTGCATGACTCACACACAAGATAATATTTATGGTATAACTACATAAGTTTGTGGCCCTCTTCAAAGTATTAGTTCTTTAGGCAACACTCATTGATAGAGTGGTTTTTTTGGGTATCTTGACACCATGTGAACACTAAGCTATTTTTATGACAACCAATATGACTATGAAGAACTAAGGTTTTGCTATTTGATAAGGAGTGACAATCAATAAACTATATTTGAATGCACTAAAGTGAAAATGATGAAAACCTAGAAGTATCTAGGTGGTTGCATCTAAATTTAATAGGTATTTCATACTAGACACCTAAATCTTATCTAAAAATTAATGTTGATTTAAATGTCCTATGTTAATGTAAGTATCCAAGGATATAAAATTAAAATTTCCAAAATTAGGTAAATTTTTTAGAATCTAGATCCAGTCCACTTTCTATTTGTTCCAGATATAGATCTATATTAACATCATAACTAGCTAAGAATCTTATTTTTCATTATTATTTCAATGTCTATGATAGATTTACTTTATATTCTTAGCATATTATAATAATAAATTTAATATATATTTATCCTATTTTCATAAATAATTGGACTACTTTAGAGATAGTTTAACATCCTTGTGTCCTAGGCTATTTCTTCCCCTTTAACCCTAGATTCACCCAAATATATATTTTAGGTTAAACATTAGCTTGTAACATATAAAATAGGACTAATGTGATGCTCCTTTAGTACTTCATACCTATAGATGTGTTTTCCATATGAATGATATAAAAATAAGAGAAAATAGTGAATATTTTCTCACTCAAATGCTTGATTCAATGTTTTTGGTATTTTGCCTTGTGAGAGGTCAGAAGTTACTAGATTATGAATAAATAAGGGTTGATCCTTATATATCAATAAATTTCATAAATATATTATGTAAATCACTTGATCTGACCATAAGTATATATTTCATTTGTAAATTTTATGACTTTAGGACATTGGACACTTGTGTTGGGATAAGACACTATCATCGATGTAGTCTTCTAATTGGGACACAAGTGTCCAAGAATATAGTAAATAGGTACATGTCTAAAACTTGTAGAGGATGACAATAAGTAGGTTCATACAATTCTAAGCATGATATAAGCCCCATGTTATCAGAATAATATTGTTTGGACTAAGAGATAAGCTAAGAGCACATAGAGATAATAGATATGATCCTATAGTAGTGGGAAAGGTCTTGAACTAAGAGGAAAAACCAAGGTCCATATTTTAAAAGTGTAAAATATTTAGGTGCTATAAAAATCATAAATAGTATCTACATTCCACCCTTTAATATACTAATGAAATTATTAGTTTAAAGGAAAATAAATGCATATCTAGGCATATATAACACACCTTACCTTTGTGTGAGTGTAACTTGAGTACTTTATTGGTGAATGACCTACAAAAAAGAGCATGTTACAATATATAATTAGTTCATATAATCTATAATTTAAATCATTGAAATGATTGAAATAGAAAGATCAAGGTTTAGGAGTACACCTGTATATCGATGCAATTGCCTTGCCTTTTGGAAACTTGATTTGAAAAGATGTATCACTATAAAACATTAAATATAATATTAGGAAAAATATAAATATATAAATTAAATATATATATATATATATATATATATATATATATATATATATATATATATATATATATATATATATATATATATTGGAGGACACATATGCCCAACCTAATAATTGGGGTTATCTCAATAATGCAACCTAATAATACTTATAACTTGGTTAGTGTCAGTGAACCAAGTTAGCTAGCACTATAAATATGGTCAGGTTATATGATTTAATCAAGTCCAACCTATAATCTTGGAAAATTTGAGTTATTAAATCACCTCAACCATAATAGAAAGTGAACCAACTACTACAATATATTGACTCAATATAATCCATAACAATCCAACCTCATGGGATAAGTCTGTAAATGTATTTGAAATCTAAAAGATGAATTGATATTATAATTTATGTTCTCTTTTTAATATATTATGCATGTTAAATATGTCTCATGTTGAAACTTAGGTACAACATGCACCAAAACATAGAATTATGCCAAAACTATGTATCTGAATCATATAACTATGAATTTAGGATAATTTGAAAATTATCGAAGTGCAAATAACATGTTTCCAAAATATTCCCCCACTGTAATTTGAATCTATGAAGAATGTGGAATCCATGCCTCTATGGCATGCCCCCACTAATATGCCCCACCTTTTAATTTGAGGGGAAGTAGAAACATGTAGTTACCTTACCTTAAAATCATAAGATAGCCATGTAAATTGTAAATGTATCATGTCTAATATAGGAGAAACATGTTTGGATAGATATATCATTAAATATTTCAAGATGTGATCACATTAAGTCTCAAGATGCATGATATAGATAATAACAATGTATAAATAGTAATATTATAAACTCAATAACAAATCAATCACACACATAAAGGTACTCAAAATAAAATCAAAAGGCAATGGTCCATCAAGACCTAAAACAAAGGGCATGCTCAAATGCCACATAATCAAACATACACAACTTAGTCACATGTACTCAAGGAAATCAATAACATATTAAAATGTATATACAATAAGCAATGACATATTTGAATTGAAAAAAGGAAAATAAAGTAATGGGGGCCACAAATAATGGAGTTTATTCAAATGTTCAACAAGTAAGACAAGCCACTCAAAGAAGTGCATAAAGGAAAAATATAAACATAACATACTAGCCCATGGATAATATGTGTTATAAAAAAAATTAAGTACATAACATATCAAGTATTGTGTGATGGATATAATCATGGATAAAGGCATATATAAGTATATAAAGATAATCATGGTAATGTAAAGTGATCATAGAATGATATAACTTGGATGTATCATAATCAAAGAAGTGGATGCCCCCAATGTCTATATGACATGAGTAGAGGGAATGACCAACATCCAAAAATGTGTAGATCATGTATTTATATGCCTCAATCACATTCAAATGATGTTTGAAACATTAGTGTATATATAAAATACTGATATGGCATCTACCAATGTGGAACCAACAACATATATGCCAAAGAATTAATATAACATGTAAATGCTTAAAATATTTTTGGATGCTTTATTTTTTTAATGTTTTTCCTATTTTTGAAATATTTTACATTGAAAATACTATCCTACGATCTTATCCAATGGATGCTAATATATATCTCCCTGTTGTGAACTTGGTGCAATAAACTAGTGGTACTACAAAGGCACATGTATAGGTGCAATATTTATGACTATATAATATGTAATTCTTTGCATATTTATAATAAGACTCTATGTCCATGAATAAATAATAATATTATGGGTTCAACCCATTTCTAAATGATTTGTGTTTTATGTGAAATATCAATAATAATATGTGTAGGTGCCTTAGATATATGAATATGGTGTATAGTAGATGAGGATTATGTGGAACCCACTATGTATATCTGATTCAATCATCTCTTAATTATTTCATGTTGAATAAATGGGATTTCATGTTATTTACCCTTTTGTGGAGGATAAACCTTATTAGGTTTGATAATTAGTTTTCTAGGTATAAAATTTTACTGTTCAAATGGATGTTCATATGGAAATCTAGAAAATATAATTACATGATTGACATGAATGTATTTAGCACACCCATGCACTATAGAAGGTATTATTTTAAGTGTATGTAATCAATATCATCCAAATAACATATCAAATACACCCTTGGAAGGTATAACTAAGAAGGTACTAACCACATGCATGAGACCCACTTATAAAGGTAAGTCAATCTCTCTAAGAACCTATTATGAGGTCCCATCAAATGTTCTAACCAATCTAGTTGAAGAATTTAAATTAGGATTTTTATAACCCAAATGTGTAATTAATTTCATGGTATAAATGTTATCACTTTCACCATTATCAATCATAGCTTTATGTATAGGATCATTATCAAGGTATACTCAAATAAATAAAGAATGAAGATTGGAATCATCATCCACAATCTCATTGTCATAGGAATTAATAAAAGGGTCTCTAAACCATAAGAGGTGTATGTTGTGTATAAATACCAATAATCCCATCTAACGGGTTCTAGTAATTTGATGGAGGAGGATGTGCATTATATATCATTTTCACTTTTGGATCCTTCTTAGAATGGTCTTGTAAATGATTGTTAAATATTTTCTATTTTTGGTGATCACCAGGTTGTGAACCAGATTCCTTTGGAGGATCATCAAATGTAATATTTTAGTCATCAATGAGGTCTTATATATTATGCTTCAAAGTAAAAAATTTATTCGTAGAATTCCTGAGGCCTTGGTGATAGTCACAATAAACGTTCACATCATATCCTTTGGGGAGAGGCTACTCATACCAACCTTTATAGGATGAGGGAGGGATATGAGGTGACACTTTAAAATATGTATGAGTAATAAAGTGAGATACTTAGGTAAGTGTGTAAATTTCCTCCTTAGTGCATTATATAAGACAATCAAATTAGGTTGTTGTGACACCACATTAACTATGGCAATTTTTTCTTTTTTAGGTTCAGGAGGCTTTACCTTGTAAATTGGTTTTATAGTAAACTTGGTTTTAGATGTAGATGTAGTAGTGTTTTTGATACATACTTAAGTTTGTTCATTGTGATAAGTTTCATTTAATGGTCATGAATAATATGGCATAAGTCATTAAAATATTTGAATTTTTGAAAATAATGGACTCATGTAATAGGCCAAGTAAACTTTGATTAAATATATCTTGTATATATTTATCCACCATTAGATTTATCATTTTAGCTAACATTTTCTTGTATATTAATACATACTCATTGATAGGTTCATTAGTTCCTTGTTTGATTTTTATAATTTTGGCATAGGAAACCTTTTTGATGATATTAATAGATGATTATGCCAAAAATTGGACTATAAGAGGTTTTAATGCATTTATTGATTGGATGGTTAAATAATAAAACCAAATTAGGGCATATTCCTTAAGGTTCATTAGAAATATTTTGATCAAAATTTTATCATTGGAGGCATAATAAAGGCATGCCACATAGAAAGATCAAATATGTTATTTAGGATTACACTTAACATCATAAAACATGAACTTAGGTGTGATAAAATTAGTTAGAAAGGGGTGAAAATATATATTTGGTGTAAGAGGATTATGCAAAACCTTTTTTGAATCAATAGCATATAATTATTTCATATAACTTTGTTCAATATTTATAACCTTAGTTTGTAAAAGTTTTATAGTTTTAACAAGAGTTTGCACCTTTTGGTCTTTAAGTTTGGATATTTTAGAAGTCACAAAAGGAGGTGTACCCATAGGTTGGGTAGATATAGGCATTGAAATAGGTAATTGGGTTGAATTACTAAGATTTTCCATGTAAGATGTGGCAATAATAGTTTTAGGAAATAAAGTTTGGAAAACATAATCCATGCCTCCATTAGATGTTGGTAGATTGATTGGAATGGAATCAACTATAGTACTTTCTAAGGATTCACCATCACTAGCTGAGGAAACCTCATCCTTAGAATGTTTATTTATTTAATCTCTTGTAACATTAAAAAATCATCTATTAATCCCTTTATATTATTAATATGAGCAACTAATGCTTCTTTATCTTACACTTGCAAACAAGATTTTTATTAAGATGTTCCATTCCTTATGACTAAAGAATTTAGATTTTGAAACAAAGTACAATATATTGAAACATTAGAAAATAATTTTGTTTACATACACATGAATTAGGTTCACTAAATATTTAACCTTAAAATATATATTGAGGTATCTAGGGTTAAAAGGGTAGAGATAGCCTATGGCATAGGGGTGATATACTATTTGTAAAGTATGCCAATTAATTACAAACTCATATAAATAATATTCTAAATTTGAATATTGAGATATGCTAAAAATAATAAGTATAATCATTAATTGATATTCTAATAAATGGAAAAAAATTGTACTTAGTTGGATTACTGTGTGCATTTAGATATGATATATAACATGCTTGAAATAGGTTGGATATGGATTATGGTTCAGTCATTAGATTCTATAAATTTGAGCTCAATGACATTAGACTTTTGTTAATCTTCCATGATTATGTTGACACTTATGTCTAACCTAAGGTGTCCTGTATTAAATACGTGTTGGATATGTATGGGACCACTTGGGATATTTTGGGTTTTATGTTGTATTTAATCTAGTGTGATCAAATCTATATCATAGGTTATTTCTCCTGGTCAAATAGTAAAACTTCAGTTCATCATCCTCATAGTGACTATGGAAAAAATGGGTTAGTGGGATCACAGTGTCAAGCTAACCCCAAATGTCTATGTATCAGTGGGTGCTTCCTACATAGCCACTACTCTCAATAGGGACTTAGAATAATGTAGTTATCCCTTAGTGTGTTGGCTTGTGTGTGCACAAGGGTGCAATATGTGGAAAGGAAGTACAACAATGACATAAATTGTAACTTGGAAAATAGGACTTATGGCATGATCCTTTAGTTATTTATACCTATATATGTTCTTTCCCTATGATTGATATGTAAATATAACAAAATAGGTAAGTTATACTCAATTGAATGCATGGTTGAATTATTTTGGTATTTTATCTTGTGAGAGGTTAGAAGTTGTTAGATGAGGACGAGTGAGGGTTGATCATGTGTGTGTATGTGTGTGTGTATCCATTTTAGAAATATCTCTTATTAAATCACCTAGGTAAACCATATAAATAATTTACAATTGTAAACATTGTGACTTTAAGACACTTGGCACTTGTGTTGTAATAGGACATTAACGTTGTCATAGGCATCTAACTAGGACATGTGTTCAAAATTATAGAAAATAGATATATGTACAAAAATTTTAAATGATGATAAAAAGTATTTTTATATCAATTTGATCATGATATAAGGCCTAGGAAATTATAATAACATTGGTCAAAATTAATGACCATAGAGAGATAACAGATACAAGCCTTTTAGTAGAAGGAAATGTCTATAACTAAGAGGAACAACTAAGGTCTATATTTTCAAAGTGTACATGATTGAAGTGATTTATAGTTTAGAAATAGTGTCTACATAGGGAATTACTTAAGAAATAGTAAATCAACCTATAAATGAGGGCTTGAAATTGAGATGGTTCCTTAAAGGAGAACACAAATAAATGCTTAAAAGGGTTACATAGACATTAGTAACTTGAAACCCAAAAGGTTCCTAGTGGTTTAGAATCCATGCACTCGAGGAGTCCTCTAAGGGCATACAACCAACACAGTAATCAATAAGAAAATTATTTTCATACTTTATATAAACATTGTCAACAACATCTACTTATAAAAAACAATTAAGATGAGAAGGATTATAAGAGTCTATACCTCATCATGAACCTTTTGAACAAACTTCTGAGTTGGTTTTGGAGCCATCATTCCCAATGTTAGTAACAATGGCTTAAAAATGTTGTTGAAGGCCATTTAAATAAAAATATATAACCAAAGGGAAGATAATAAAGTGTAATAAATGGGAGTTTCATCTTCTAATTTCAAAAGAGTCTATATGAAAATAGTTTAACAAAACACAAGAGTGACATGCAAATCATAACAGAGAAAGTTTTTCCAAATATATCTCAAATAAGGATTAGCTATTTTAATAATTATTAATATGTGTGGATAGAAATAAATATTAAAATATAATGCATTTGATGTTTAAGTTGATTTTTTTATAATAGTTTTCATGGATGGCCTATACAAAGGATGGAACACATAACCCCTCACTTAAAAATATCAATAGAACTATTTTATTCTTACATTTAAGTTGAAAAGGTTTGATGTAAGAAAGAAACAACAATGTTTTAATTGTGATGTGGGGCCCAGGAGGACACCTAGTGGAAAACCTACTTAAATGTATTTAAGAGGGTTATTAATAGAATTAAATTTATGAATGACATAGAATAGGAAAGTGATATGTGATAAATAACAAGGAAAGAAAAGAAGAAGATGATAACCAATGCATAATTATAATAACAAAGTTGTATTATGCTAAGTTATATACAATATCTGACAGATTAGATGTCAAATGTCTATGTAATTCCTAACTTCATTATTTTTTATGTATATGTAACCAAATAAAAAGAATGGAAGTGTATATTAATATATACTAGATGAAGATGAGGCATCAATTATATCATTACAAGAGATGATAACACCTACTTCATAATCAATTAATTTTGTGACATTACTAACACTATTACTAATGAGATAAGTTCGATAATAATATCATTTTAGGATCTATACAGTAATGTTAAAGTAGAATTAAATATTTATGTTTCTATGCAAAATTGCTTTCTACATTCAAAGAAGAAATAAGAAACTAAAAGAAATGGTCAAGGCTAGAAGATACCTGATAAAGTTGTGCGCACCGAAATCAGACATTGGAAGATTCTCCTCTTTGGCTGTGGAGGAATGACACCTGCGAAGAAAAGAGACTGAAACACGGAAAAACGTTAGTCAAAGATATGGTGGGTTGTCA
The DNA here is from genome assembly GCA_037957365.1 of Torreya grandis. Taxonomy (NCBI): domain Eukaryota; kingdom Viridiplantae; phylum Streptophyta; class Pinopsida; order Cupressales; family Taxaceae; genus Torreya; species Torreya grandis. Next base: position 178,148 of record JARHVA010008168.1, read on the forward strand.
AGCGAATGCCCGATCCTGAAAGTACGAAGACTTCCTAGAAGGATATCAACCCACTGATAAAAAAAAGCAAAATATTTGACTGAAGTAGATGTAATGATAGATAAAATGACAGAAATAAAAGACAAAAAATAAAATGCGTACCTGATAAGTAGCACTGTTCTGCACAGTCATCGGCGTCGATTTCTGTGGTGCCGGCGTCGGTCAGGGAAGGTGCCGGCATCGGTAAAACTACCGGCGTCGGTCGGGGTAGGTTCTGGATAGAGTCTAGGTGAGTTGCAGAAGGTCTAAGAGAGTCGGGACAGGGTCTTGACAGGGTCAAGACAAAGTCAGGGCAGAATCTAGGCAAGGTTTTGGACAGGTTCTAGGCAGGGTTTTGGACAGGGTCTGGTCAGGGTAAGGTCTGAGTTTAAACAGGCTCTGGGGATTTGCAGAAGGTTGATTCTGGACAGAATATAGAGTATGGAAATAACAAGAAAGCAATAACCAAAAATAAAAATAAATAGATGAGGATACTTACCTGTCACAGTGCGAAGACATGATTGACGTTGTTGAAGTTGTATGTGCAGTGCCGGATTGAAGTGAATGCAGATTGGTTGATGCCAGAGTTGGTTGATCGCGAGAGTGTTGATTGCAAGGGTCTGTGAATGTCAGAGTTTGGAGGTTGATTGATTGATTGATCGGTTGATTAGCCTCTCGAATGGTTGGCAGATGCTGATGAAGGCGAGGGACGGTTCGAGAGACGGTTTGATAACCGTTCGGGAAACCGATTGGGAACCGAATGATAACTAAAAATGGATAACGGTAAGGTGACCGACGTCGGTAGGATTGCCGACGTCGGCCGATAAGTGACCGACATCAGTGACATTGGCCAGGTAAAGACCGTCGTCGGCAGATGCACAATGGGGATAGAGTCTAGCTTTAGCTCTGTGCTCATTTTTACATGCTGCCAGGGTCAAGGTTGGTGGAACAAGTGATCAACAAGGGTTAAATAGGCGAAGAAGAATAAGACGGGGAAGGACCAGGGGAGTTGACACGATTTCGGTGTCTACATTTGCCCCTTTTTGTCTTGTTGGTTGTTCTGGATGAACTGCAAGACAAAAATAGGAGTGATTGCCCTAGGTGAGGGAGAAGGTTGATTTCGTCTTGTTGGTTGTTCGAATGAACAGCAAGACAAAAATAGAAAGCAGATTGCCCCGATTATGGATGAGGTATTCCCCCTCAAAGCAGGAGTCGAGGGAAGGGAACTGGGAATTGGGTGCTGATTTGATAAAGAGTGGATGAAAAGGGGGTGAGGGTGAACGCTGCAAAAGGCATGATTGCGTGCATACCACTGCACGAGAGGGCTAGGTCAAAGTGTCATAGGTCAAGGGTCGAAGAGTGCCAAAATTGAAATAACCAGGCCCCAGCATTTAGTCATCTACTGATCAGGTTATTCAATCGAAGCTGAGGCTCCAAATGGGTCGTCGCAGTCTAGGTATCCCAGGCTCAGGAAGTGCTCCTAGAAACATGAAAAAGCCACAAGTAGTGCGGATCAACCGGTTTGCGATCCTATACTTATGAGGGTCCAAAAAGGGTCTGTGCACAATTCGGCTAACCAGTCATGAGGTAGCATACATGCAAAAAACAACCAAGGCAACAGTGTCTTGGAAGTGGTCGAGGTCGGAGGAGATAGGTATGATCTCCAATGGTTGGTGGTCGAGGGGAGGAATGGACAAAAGGATGTGGCCGAGCTAACCCCAGAAAACCCCATGTCAACTGAGTGCTGCCTACATAGCCCTAGTCATAGGGCCTTAGGCCAATGTAGTTCTCCCTAGAAGGGAGGGAGGGACAAAGGGATGAAATTGGTCGTGGTCAAGGGCAAGGTTATGGTTAAAAGAAGGAAAGAAGGTTTGTCCATCAGAGAGATGAACAAACGAGGGTGGTCGAGCTAACCCCAGAAGACAGTCGTGTCATCTGAGTGCTGCCTACATAGCCCCTGTGGAAGGGCCTCAGACCAATGTAGTTCAGACAAAGGGTCTGAGTAGTAGACAGGTGGTCAAAAATGGTTGATAGATTGGTCTTGGTTATGATGAAATGATGAGGGGAAGAGATGTTGCAGCCTTTTCCAAATGGTGTATTCTGCAACATTGGTTGAGAGGTTTTTCATCCCTAGCAATATTCCATATTCGTGATGGATGTATGCTAAAAATGAATTGAGGTTTATTTATGCTTCAGCAAGTATTGGTTTATGCTGAACATAAATTGCGGCGGGTTGATAGTTTCCATGTGTATTGGTGTCCATAGAAACTAGGGGGAATAGGCTATGGGAGTGGTCTAAAAAGAGAGTTGAGTTGAGTCGATTGACAAGTGATGAAGGTGAATGTGACCAAAGTGCAGAAGAAGTGAAAAGCATATTGCTCTTTCATTGACAAGGACCAAAAAGATAGCATAGATAGGGGTTATGAGAACCAAGAGCCCCATTCATGCGTGACGTCGTTGACCATAGTTATGTTAGAGCGGTAATCGAATCACTTAGACATTAAAGTGAGCTTGAAGTCCCTTGAGTAGGTGATAGGAGGAGGAAAAAGGGGAACCTATTTTAAGAGAAGAGATAACTTTGCCCTTTTTTATAGGAGACCCTGAGACAACTATAAGTCAAGTCCATGACTCATTTTTTTTTATTTTTTTATTTTTTTGGCACAGACTGATCAATGCAGGAAGCCTGCATAGAGATGTCATTTGCTTGGTGGTCAGGTTGTGAAGCTGATCAATGCGGGAAGCTTCTAAAATAGTGATGTTTATTGCCAGATTAGTCATAGCCATCCTTCGAGGGAGTGGTCTAGATTTTTGTTTAATATAAGGGCTTTTGAATAGCTGTCCTTCAAGGGAGTAGTCTATTAATTACAGTAATGATAGTACAGCTGTCCTTCGAGGGAGCAGTCTGCCTTTTTGATTTTGATATTGATAGAGTGACCATGGATATTGTGACATCTTGATTTGTTTCTATAGAAATGTGAGTCGTGGACAAGATTATAGAAGGTCAAGGGCTCCTTTTTATTAGGACAAAGCATCCATACATCATAAAAGGGTTATAGAAATGTGTTAAGAGGAATAGGGTTAAAAAGAATTAGGATTTAAGAGGACGGGGATTGCTCAAGGGACGAGCTCAAGTTAAGTGTCAAGTGGACGAGTACTTGACTAGCAGTAGAACGGTCGCAGATGTAACGCATTAAGAGGCTCAGGTTCAGGGCATCCATCAAGAGAAGACAGACGGTAAGTCCCTGATCCATACTTGTGCGTGATAATAAAAGGTCTGAGCCAATTAGGAGCAAACTTGCCCCATTTGCCTCTGGTCAGGTGTTGATTGATGATTGGATGTGAAGTTGGTTGATATGTTTGTTGATTGGTTGAGAGGTCTGAATGTTTTGATAAAAAAGGTTGGTTGAATGTTTGGTTGAGATTTGGTCATTTAATAGTTGGTCAATGGTTGGTCGAGGGTTGATTGGTTGGTATTTGGTCTTTGGTTGGGTCGAATGTTTGGTTGAGGTCGGGTTAAATGTTTGGTTGCTAGTCTGGTTGAGGCTAAGTTGAAAGAGTGATTGATATGTGGTCGAGGCTGTGTTGAAAAATTGGTCGAGGTTTGGATGAAGGTTGAATTCCCCCAGCGGCTAGGGAGAATGTTTGATGGATTGGTTAAGGTCGGTTGAGGTTTAGTGGTCAGATGGACTGTGTTGATTTCGAATAAGGGGGTTAAAGGCGGCGAAGGGACCCGAGTCTGGTGTGGAGATCCCGATTTAGGTGATGAGGTTGGAGAGGCATGGGTTGGTGTTGATAATTTGTCGGAGGGGTGGTCAAGAGGATCCTTGATAGGAAGGGAATCCTTTTTCTGGTGGTGACGAATGACAGCTTTAAGAGCACAACAACGCTCGGTGTCATGTCCCAAAGTGTGATGATAGTGACAGAATTTAGAGTTGTCGAACCAAGATGGCCTTGATCTGAGGGTTGATGAGTGGGGTGGTGTTGAAGGTTTATTGATGATGTGGTCGAGAAGAAGGGTGTCATTCCCAAGACATTGGCGAATAGCAACCTTGAGGGCACAACAATGCTCGGTGTCGTGCCCAGGCATGCGATGATACGCACAAACCTGAGTGTCGTCGAACTAGGGTGGTTTTGGTCTGAGAGATTGATATGGTCTAAGTGGCGAGAGATAGATACGAGAGGACTGCAATAATTGCTATAACAACAAGGTGTAAGAACCTGCTAACGGGTCTGGATGTCTTGTTGCAGTGAGGGTTGGTGATTTTGGTTTGAGGGGTATAAGAGACGTTGATCGATGGTTTGGAGGAGGTATAAGTCTGACGGGTTGAAGGAGTAATGGAGGTGACGTGCCGCTACGAAGTATGGGAGTAGGAAGCAATCTGAGTAAAGTGGACAGATGTGGGCCCAAGATTGAAGGTAATGACAAAGGTGGGGAAGTGTGCTTTCGGTGTGGTTTAGTAGCCTTCTTTGGTTTGGGTTGAGGGCCACCTTTATGTGAGACGAGATTAGATGTGGGGCGAACACCATTAGGTTTAATCTCTTTGAGCATGATGGACGCCTGCGTGGGTTTGGACTTAGATGTAGATGGTTCTTCTCTCAATGGAGAAGGGATTGAAGGTGTGGGCTCTTTAAGAGGAAAGAGTGCTGGAGTAGTCATGGATTCTACATGTGGTTGAGGAGTCAAAAAGGTATGATCATGTATGGATGATAATAAGGATGAAGGCGAGGCAGCTGGTGTTGATGTGGTCAAAGCGTCCTCCAATATGGGAGAAGTCGATGGAGGACAAGTAGGAGAAGAAAGTTCTTCGCCATGTGGAGGAGGTATAGGGGAAGAAGGGTCTTCCACCTGTGAAAGAGATTGGTCAGGGATAAGAGAAAAGATAGTGTCGACCATGTGTATATCATGGTCTTGAGGGTCATTAATCATGGTTTGGACGTTGTCTTGAGTAGGCGGGTGATTAGGTAATGGTTGCTTGAAGATGTCAGGGTTTTGGTTGGGCGGTGCATTCGGGTTATCCAAGATGAGATCCCCCTTGTCTAGCATGTCCTGGATGATGTTTTTGAAAGTTTGACAGTGATCCGTGTCATGGCCTTTGACACGGTGATAGTTACAAAAGTGGTTTTCCCTGTACCATGCAGGGATAGGTGTTGAGGGGTCGAATTGATGTGGTCGGATTGAAGGGAGATTGAGGACTCCCTGCTTGATGAGTTTATCCAAGACAGAGGTATATGACTCCCCAATTGGAGTGAATTGATGCTGTAAGGATTGACGTTGAAAATATTTATTGATGTAGTCTAATGTTGAAGATGATGGTCAATTGGTTATTGTTGAAGATGATGGTCTGAAGATGATAGTGTTTGCCGACCCCTTGGATTGAGAGTGGGTAGAAGAAGGTCTGGAAGAAGAATGGTCATTGGTTCTTGTGTTAGTGTTACACAATTTGACCTTATCTTCTTCAATGGCGCAGAGTTCAAGCTTTTGGGCCATGGTGAAGGCCTCGTCAAAAGTGTGGAATGTTTGAACCCGCAAGGTGGATGAGATGTGACTGACACATGCTCGGGAAAAGAGCTCAATGAGCTCGGGTTGAGGCAAGGAGAAGGAGAGCTGGTTAATCAAGCCTCTCCAATGGGTGACAAAATTGACTATTGATTCGTCGTCAAATTGCCTAATGGAGTAAAGGTCTGTGATCGAAACTTGTTTGGTGATATTGATTGAGAAATGGTCAACGAATAGTTGGGCGAGTTGAATGAATGAAAAGATAGAATGTCTGGCAAGAGAGCTATACCAGTCAAGGGTAGGGCCAGAAAGAGACATAGGAAACGTGCGTAGAAGTAATGCATCATCGTGGGCGATAAGGTAACAGGCATGTCTGAATGTTCGTAGATGCTGTTGCGGGTCCTCCTTACTCTGGAAGCGAGTAAATTTAGGAAGCTCCCAATGGTTGGGGTATGGTCGGATAGGGACAGAAGGATGGATGGGCTCGTTGTAAATCTGGTCATATGAAGAGACATTACTTGAACCGGAGATAGAAGCTTTGAGACTGGACATTTTATCCATCAGCATCTTGATGACGTCTGCTGAAGGATTGGTGGACAGAGTGCCCCCTAGGTTGTAAGGTGCTTGAAAGAGGCTAGAAGAGGCGTACGACGTAGTCGATTGTACCAGTAAGGGCGCAATGTATGGATGACTAGTCGAAGTGGCAGAAGTGGAGGCAAAAGGTGGTTGGGTTATGAAAGTAGAAGGCATAGGCTGGCTAGATACCGCAAAAGGAGGTTGTGTAGTGGCATGGGCAAAAGAGAAGGTAGGCACTCCTGCATATATAGGCGCAAGAGTGTGTGGGGTCGAGACAATCAAGTTCTGGTATAATGTAGAACTTGGTTGAATTGCAGGTGGTTGAGGGGGTAATGAAACCCTGATGGAGGTTGGTCTAAAAATAGACGAGGAGGCCAAACTTTACGTATAGGCCATGGTCGGGTTAACGGTTGAGGCGAAAGGCTGAGTCGAAAAGGGTTGGGTGGCGAACGGTGTTGATGTCATCGCCACGTCACCCGAGAGGTCTCGCGTTGGGTTTCTCACGAGATAGTTTTGGAGGGCTGTGGTATTGAGGTCCAAGAATCTTGCAAAATCTTGGTCCCCTTTTGGGATGATAGGCATCTGGGTCGGGGATGGTCTAGTAGGAGTTCTTTTAGTTTCTGAGTTGAACTCCATTATAGGATTGGTTATAGACGGGGTAGACGGAATAGGATGATGCCTCGCGTGATCAACTAGAGCCTTGGCTTGGCTACGAGTCAGAACCATTCAAGGCAAGGAAGAACGTCCTCACAAGCTCAAACAAGTAGATAAGAACTAAAAAAAGATGAAGACACAAGCAGATCCTAAAACTCTAGAAGTAAATTATTAGGATTATAGTGGCTTATGCCTTAGAATGTGTGTAGAGGAAGGTTGGTTTTTGAGTCAGGTCCTAGAAGAAGTAGTCTATGGATGGTTTCGGGTTTTGTTATGGTGCTTAAGAAGTCTGTGTTAGGTTTGGTACGTGGCCTGGTGTTAAGGAGCAAGCTCCTCTCACTTCACGATTCCAGTGGTTAGCTGGTTTCGCTTAGCCAAAATATACCTCGCCTAGAGATTAGACTCTGCCAGAGAACGGAGTGGGCTTTCTCCTTGGTGATGAAATCCAAGTAAGATCACCGAGACGGGTAAGGTATCTGCTGGGGGATGAAATCCCAGTCGGGCCTTGTCTAAGGTAAGTTAAAATGTTTGTTTTGTGCAAGTGGTTTGGTCGTGTAACATCAAGTGATCTAGATTAATTCAATATGCGGTTTAATTACTATGTGTGGTCTAAGAGATGCAGGCAAACATAAATGAATGCAAAGTGTTTTAATGTCCAAGTTGAAATGTTTGTTCGTATGAAGACGAATGGAGAAAGAGTCGAAGAATATGAGTTTTAGCTAGTCTAGAAGTGCAAGAAAGAAAAGAAATGTTTGTTTTATTTCCTGCTTATGATGTCGTTTAAGAAGAGACGAAAGGAGGCAAAAAGGAAGGAACCTAATGCACCTATATGAACAAAAGAAAGAAAGAACCCAAGGAAGGCTCTAGTGTCCCACCGGGCGTGCCAGAATGTTTCTATGCAAAATTGCTTTCTACATTCAAAGAAGAAATAAGAAACTAAAAGAAATGGTCAAGGCTAGAAGATACCTGATAAAGTTGTGCACACCGAAATTAGACGTTGGAATATTCTCCTCTTTGGTTGTGGAGGAATGACACCTGCGAAGAAAAGAGACTGAAACATGGAAAAACGTTAGTCAAAGATATGGTGGGCTATCAGGCAAACGCCCGATCCCAGAAGTACGAAGACTTCTTAGAAGGATATCAACCCACTGATAAAAAAAAGTAGAATATTTGATTAAAGTAGATGTAATGATAGATAAAATGACAAAAATAAAAGACAAAAAATAAAATGCGTACCTGATCAGTAGCACTGTTCTGCACAGTCGCCGGCGTCAGTTTCTGTGGTGCCGGCGTCGGTCAGGGAAGGTGCCGGCGTCGGTAAAAGTGCCGACGTCGGTCGGGGTAGTGACCGGCGTCGATCGGGGCAAGTTCTGGATAGAGTCTAGGCGAGTTGCAGAAGGTCTGGTAGAGTCTTGATAGGGTCGAGACAAAGTCAGGGCAGAATCTAGGCAAGGTTTTGGACAGGTTCTGGGCAGGGTTTTGGACAAGGAAGCAATAACCAAAAATAAAAATAAACAGATGAGGATACTTACCTGTCACAGTGCGAAGACATGATTGACGTTGTTGAAGTTGTATGTGCAGTGCCGGATTGAAGCGAATGCAGATTGGTTGATGCCAGAGTTGGTTGATCGTGAGAGTGTTGATTGCAAGGGTCTGTGAATGTTAGAGTTCGGATGTCGATTGATTGATTGATCGGTTGATTAGCCTCTCGAATGGTTGGCAGACGCTGATGAAGGCGAGGGACGGTTCGAGAGATGATTCGATAACCGTTCGGGAAACCGATTGGGAACCGAATGATAACTGAAAATGGATAATGGTAAGGTGACCGACGTCGGCAGGATTGCCGACGTCGGCCGATAAGTGACCGATGTCGGTGACATCGGCCGGGTAAAGACTGTCGTCGGCAGATGCACAATGGGGATAGAGTCTAGCTTTAACTCTGTGCTCATTTTTACATGCTGCCAGGGTCAAGGTTGGTGGAACAAGTGATCGACAAGGGTTAAATAGGTGAAGAAGAATAAGATGGGGAAGGACCAGGGGAGTCGACACGATTTTGGTGTCTACAATTTCAAATCAAAATTTAGTTACGTAAACTAATTTTCATGATATTGATGTTAGTGCAAGGATGGATATGTAATAATAGTGAACTGTTATAAGACCTACAAACCCAAATCCTCTTGGATCAGTCACTCCTCCTTAAAGAGAAATGGTCCCCATTTCATGAATTTGTCATAAAATATGTGATAATAAATTAGACACTTGAACTTTTATTAACCATTTTACTTTGGAAGGCACTTGACATGCTTTGATAATATATAATAAATGGATCTCTTATCGACATGTCTGCTTGACCTGAGTGTCAATGAATTGATTTTATTATGGTGGAATGTTATAATATGGATTTATATATGTATATTAAAGAGTATATATAATATCTAAAGTATCTAACATGGGTGGAAAGTAATGGTGAAAGAGATATTCATTGAAATTAGATAAAACCCAAGGTAACATCAAAGATTAAAATTTAAATCATTATCTCCTAATTTATTATTGATGGTGTAGTGATATGTACCCAGGGATATGATACATTATTATATATGGGTTGATGGATATGTTGACATGTGGCACACATCACCCTTAGTAGTTATATGGGTCTAATATATTAGCAATGAAGTAACTTGTGGAATTAGTGCATTGGGTAATCGTCGACCTACATTGGGATTAGGAGGTTACCTATCCATTATAGGTCTATATAAAGGAGATGATTATCATTGTAAAGATATCAAGTAAGAATTGGGTCTTATATTGTAAAAGGATATTTGAGGTTTTTCTATTGAAGAGACATTGTGGATTTATTCCTTCCTAAAGGAGTATTTTTGGTGTTGTCCTACCTTAAAAAAATTATGCATAAATTTGAAACCAATCGAAATATATTGATGATTCCATAAAACTAGGGTTTTGCCACCCACAAATTACCCAAATCAAAGCTATGATACCACTTGTTATGATATACACTTATAATGTTTAGAAATAATGTAAAGATCAATTCAACACAATAGATATTATTTCCTAAATGATTATTGTTAGTGTTGCCCTACTTATAATATTTTAGAAATAATGCATAATAAATGTAGATAAATTCAACACAATATATATTAGTGGACCAAGATGTCCAAATATTAAAAATATGCAGAATACACTTAAGGTAGGGCAACACCAACAATACTCCTTTAGGAAGAAATAACTTCACAATGTCTCTTCAAGGGGACAACCTCCAATATCCTCTTACAATAGAAGACTCAATGCTTACTTGATATATTTACAATGATAATCATCTCCATTATATAGACCTATAATGGATGGGTAACCTCCGAATCCCAATGCACACCGACCATTACCCAATGCACTAATTCTACAAGTTACTCCATTACTAATATATTAGACCCATATAACTACTATGGGGGATGCGGGACAAATTTTAGAATCTCCATCAACCCATAAACAATAATATATCATATCCCTAGTTACATAACATTACCTCCCTCTTTGAAATGTTTCATCCTTCAAACATAGGAATAAAATAAATAATTAATATGCTTCAAATTATTACACATTTGTCTCCAATCTTGATCTTTGAGCCACCCATATGTGATCTTAGCAGGTAATAGTTCTCCATGTATGATCCTTTGATTCTATTCATAATCATAATTATACTGCTTTGGTGTCCATGCATAACTATTCCTATTTTGATTCCATGTACCATATTTCATTGCACTACTCTAATTCCATCCGTGACCATAGTAGGTATTCTTCCATGCACAATCATAGTGATTTACCCATTCATTCCATGTTCCATAGATCATTGCATTTCTCTGATTCCATACCTGAACATAGTAATTATTCTTTAGCTTCCATGCATAACCATAATGATTATAAATTTAATTTCCTTTATATCCAAAATGATTATTATTATGACACTCCCTCACCTGATTCCATGATTTTTTCCTCTCATGATGATGTAAGTGTCTATATATCTCAATTTTTTCTACCTTATCTTCTACCACTTCCACTTTGTCCATCTCTATCTCTTGAGTAGATGAAGTGTTAATTTCTGATTGTAGTGTGTCTTGATCTATGTCATTTGAATGTTTCTCATGCTCTTCATTACCTATTTCAATCTCATCCTCATGATCTTTCTTGACTGTTATTGGTGCCTTTACCACTATGATATCCTGTAAAGTGACCTTCTTTTTCTCATACCAAAACTTCATGAATTTTTTTTGAACATTAATATTGATTGTTCTGAAAATCTCTAACCATGGATATCCAATAACTATATCCATATCATCCATATCCAAAGCATAAAAATATGAATGCAAAACATATTTTTCCATAATGAGCTTCAAATCTTCAAACCTTGAAATATTCTTACCATCTAATTGAACCTCCCAGATATTCTTTGCTTGAATATGTAGATGATTGGACACATTCATATTGATGAATTTATACTTGTTGGTAGGATTTATGAACACAAAAGCCTTATTCTTTTGAATGCATTCATGAAATTTTAAAATTGACTCAACTTTCTTTGGAGCCAAATCATTTGAACACTTATCAACCAATTCTTCATCATCATCATCATCTTCTTCTTCTTATTATTATTCTTCACTTGTATGTTATTCCTCATTGTCATTCTTTTCTTCCACTATTTTTTTCAGTAGCTTCCTTCTCTTCTTCACTACAAAAATTATTTTCTTTTATATCCCAATGATCCAGGAAGATATATTCCATTTATTTTCATGAAGAAAACCTTTCTATACAGCTCAACTGATCAAACCAATGTAGTGCAAGCCTAGATAAAAAAGGAAATAATCATATTTCCCCAAAAAAAATTTAAAATTATTCTCCAAAATGAGCCACCATTCACTAGCATCAATATCATCTTCCCCTGAAACATTTTGCAACTTCATGATTAACAAATAAAAACTAGGGTTTGTGAAACCATAAAATGTCAATAACTCATTCAAATAATATAAAACTATCTAAAATTTTTAATTTAGCTTCCTCCTATAATATTGTAACTTCAAAAAAACATTTGTGAAAAAATTCCATAAATTACGACTTGTAGAGTGAATCTATGAAAAATACTAAAACCATAATAACTCACTCAAAACAATTCAAAAAATTCTAAATTTTTTAATATGTTTTTATTATATTTTATTATAGCTTCAGTTAAAAATTTGAAGATAAAATCCTTATATTTTATAAGATATACACAAATTAGTAAAACACCTAAAATATCAATAACTCCCACAAAAATAATAAAAAACCCTCTATTTTTTTACTTTGCCTTTCTTAAAATATTATCCATATCTAGTAAAAACATTGTGTATAAATTATAAACCAATTGAAATATATTTATGATTCCAAAAAACTAGGGTTTTACCACCCATAAATTGCTCAAATCAAAGCTCTGATACCACTTGTTATGATCCACACTTATAATATTTTAGAAATAATTTAGAATAAATGTAGATCAATTCAACATAATATATATTAGTGGACCAATATGTTCAAATATTTAATATATGCAGAATACCATTAAGGTAGGGCAACACCAACAATACTCCTTTAGGAAAGAATAACTCCACAATGTCTCTTCGAGGGGACAACCTCCAATATCCTCTTATAATATAAGACTCAATGCTTACTTGATATATTTACAATGATAATCATCTCCTTTATATAGACATATAATTGATGGGTAACCTCCTAATCCCAATGTAGGCTGACCATTACCCAATTCACTAATTCCACAAGTTACTCCATTACTAATATATTAGACCCATATAACTACTAAGGGGGATGTGTGCCACATGTCAGCATCTCCATCAACCCATATACAATAATATATCATATCCCTAGGTACATAGATTACTATATTACTAATATATTGGACCTATATAACTACTAAGAGGGATGTGTGCTACATGTCGACATCTCCATCAACCCATATACAATAATATATCATATCCCTAGGTACATAACATTTCTATCTACCTAAGGATATGATATATTATTGTATATGGGTTGATGGATATGTCAACATGTGGCACACATCCCCCTTAGTATTTATATGGGTCTAAAATATTATGCTAATGGAGTAACTTATGGAATTAATGCATTGGGTAATGGTCAACCTATATTGGGATTAAGAGGTTACCCATTCATTAGAGGTCTATCTAAAGGAGATGATTATCATTGTAAAGATATCAAGTAAGAATTGAGTCTTCTATTGTAAAAGGATATTGGAGGTTGTCCTCTTGAAGAGATATTGTGGAGTTATTCCTTCCTAAAGGAGTATTATTGGTGTTGCCCTACCTCAAGGGTATTCTACATATATTGAATATTTGGACATCTCGGTCCACCAATATCTATTGTGTTGAATTGATATTCACATTATTTATAAATATTATAAGTGTGGATTATAATATTTAGGGCCTATACCAAATTATATGAAACTAATGGTAAGTTTATGCTAGTATTTCTTTGTGAAGGTGTATCTAGACTCGATCACCAAACTGGAAAGTGTTTAGTTTTTGATGTTTTTCATGCCATTGCCATTATTTCACATTAGCCTATTTAAAAATGTTTTACACTTATTGTTGAATGTGTTAAATGTAATCAATAAATTGAAAAACTTTATAAACTTCAATTTGAGATGAAGTTTTTACTATTGATGATGGAATAGAATAACCTATGTTGATGGGTGAAATTTTTTGGAAACCTAGGTAAACTTGAAAAACATTATTTTTGGTAGAGTTATGTAAAGATTTATTATATTTGTGTTGAATTAAAGGTATGATTTCATCCCAATTATGTTGTGTATTTGATTTTTACACTCTCATAAGGTACATTATCATCCTATTTACCACTTGCATATGCCCATCAGTCTATGGATGAAAGGTGATAGACTTGTTCAACTTTATGTCTAGCATTGACCAACATGATTCCTATAAATTTATCAAGAAACTTATATCCCTATCATACAAGATAGTTTCTAGGACTTTTAAGTGGATCAAAACATGTTGAATGTAAAATTGAGTTGTTTCCAAAGCTTATATTACTTTCTTATGAGATATGATAAGTGCCATCTTTGAGAATATATCAAATACTACATAAATTCAATAATTATCATGTTGGGTAGTATGTTAGCCTAAGATAAAATACATGGAAACAAATTCCCATGGTATTATTAGAACCAAAAAAAGTGTGTACAAACCTTTTTTCTTGTTGAATGGGGATCACATGTATTATAATAAGTGATGTATTTTGATACATCAGACTTGAGATGTTTCTAAAATAAGTAATTATACAACACCAAAATATTATTTAAACTCCAAAATTTACTTAAATTATACTAAAATGATCCTCCCATATTATTTTGTATCTATCCACATCATAAAAAATTCATAAGTACCTAAGGTGATATAGTAATCCATCCTATAAGTAGAAATATATAACTAAATTACCATAATGAATGTTTTGAAAGATATCTAAAAAATCCATGTTCGATGGATAAATTTTTGACCATGAACTAATATCACATCCACATATATCATGTACAAAAATGATAAATTTAACTAGTACATGAATTAAATAATCTATGACTGAATTGACACTTACATTCTTTTGTTTGATGTTCGGTTGGAATTATTGAAGATAAGAAGACCATTTATGATGTCATTCTTATTGTAACTTATTATAAGTTTGAAATAATAGGATAATATTATGATTTTTTGGTATCACATTCTATTATTCAATGCTTACATGTGTGAATAATAGCATAAAGCTCATGATCATAGGTTGGGTAGTTTCTTACTAGTGCGGTAAACATTTTTATGTGGTAAGCAAGAAAGTGACAATATTGAGTAAGGACTGATCCAAGTTTGAAGTCATAAGCATCTATCTCAATCTCAAATTATTATTAAATATCTAGTAACATAAATAATAGTGCAATATAGAGTCTAAATTTTAATTTTTTAAATGATTTCTATTGTGTAGCTTCCTAGATTGAATTTATTTAGTGACACCTTTGGTAACTTGGTTCAGAGACAAAGTCACATGAGAATAAGAGTAAAAATTTCTTGTATAAATTTTCTATTCCTAAGAAACTATGAATATTTGTGACATTATTTGGTTTTGGTCATTCCTATATAACTTGAATCTTATCTAGGTCCACATGTACTCTATATGCAACAAAAAATGCAACCAATCTATGAATCAATCCCAGCTTAGAGAAGATAGATCCTACTTACACTTATAATTGCAAATACATTAGATAATCAAGTTCATGATCAATATGGATACTCTAGACCTAGACAAGGGATATCTTACCATAAATAATATAACTAGGGAGGGTTCCAAATCCTCTAGTCAAGCAAAATAATGCAATAACCCTAACTAGGTCATATGTTTTCATATTCACTAAACTAATAAAAAGTAAAGTAAATGTCTAATATAGTGATCACCAAATCTTGTGGAACAAATTGGGGGTTATTAAACATGTATAATAGAATCCTAATTAAGCTATGTATAGGTAAAACCCTAATTCATGGAGAGAAATGTATTCAAAAGCCAATACTTGTGCTAATTTTATCTACTAAAGAGAGTATCAAAGCTAGAGATACTTACCTTGAAGATGAACCCATCAAGACTCAATATCTACCTTAGATGAAGGGGATTTGCATGAGGTTTTTTTAGTTTATATGGGTCACTAAAAAAGGCCAAAACATCCAAGGCTTCTTCATAAGATAAGATTCTTCTCCAAGTAGAAACCATAAGCTAAGACTCCTCAAGTAGAATGGTGGAAGAGTAGATTATAAAAAATTGCAAATGAATAATTAAATTTGGTTGTCTCTCTAATAATGACAAAATTAATGTGTATATAAGGTATATATAACCCTAAACACTTCTGAAAGTTTAAGTAGAAAAGGTTGACCCAATTGACCTAGTATCAGAATTGACAAAAACAAACTAGGTCATGGACTAAGTTAACAAAATAAAATGACAAATGACAAGGTTGACCTGATTGAAACTAGGGAGAGATTAGCTAAAAAAATAAAATGACAAACACAACTAAAAATAAATGAATGAAAACACAATAATTCATTCACCTTATTTGGATGCTCCAAATGCCTTTGTACTGGTGGCTTGCTCAGCTTGTGCTCATGAAGTCCTTGGCAATGGAAGCTTATCTACCTCCATCTCTCCTTGGCACCTTTGGCTTTGGCTTGTCTTGGCTTGGAATCAATTTGGAAATTATAAATTTTCATTATCAAGTCCTTTTGAATATATTTGAGCATAATAACTTTGCACCAAAATAGCTTTTGAAATGATGTTTTTGGCCTCTCTATTTATAAATTTTTAGTTTTGATCAAAATCAACCTCAACCATCCATCTCAAGTTTGAGATGAGTGGTTGAGGATTAATTCAATTTTTGGAATTAAGTTTTTAATTATCCTCATCATGGCATTGGAATAAGGGGCAATTAATAGGCATGGAGGGCATCATGGAAGGCATTGATGAGGCATGGGAGGCATTGAGGATGTCTTCCCAAGAAATGAGGTCACTTGATGATGTAGATATTCCATATTTATTTCCAAAAATAAATATTCAAAAATTTTCCATGGAATTTTTGATTTTGCCTTGATTTGGGTTAATTATCTCTTAAGCATGATTAAGTACTTTATGCACAATTTACTCAAATTGGTTAGAATGCCCTATTATCAATCCTAAATTTGACTAGATTAGAATTAGAAGTCCATGTCAGATGCATTAGATGCATATTCCATTTAGAATGTTTTCAAAAAAAATAACAAAGGCATGCATCTTGTGTAGAAGATTTGATAGGAAAGAGCAATTCAGAGCACCCACGTGCAAAACTAGCATTTTGACTTGAAATGATCTAATCAAAGTTAGTTGGCTCATAAATTGTATTGCCCCATCTAGGGATGCCCTAGCCAAAATCAGCATTTGAATATTTTAGTTTCACATCATTTTGTGTGTTTTAGTGTTTTTAAGCCAAAGTGTGCATTTTGAGTGGAAATTGGCCAAAAGCCTAGTTGAAAGTTATTGGTGGCCAGTTTTAGGTGTCTATAGTTTGCCCCTATTTGGGAAGGCATTTCAAAACATAGACAAATAAATTTCTTCTCAAATAATGATAAATGGCCTGTATGCCAAAAAAGAAGATGATGATGGTCAAAGAATAAATCTCTAAATGGTTTTTGGGAAGCCTATGATGATGCCTCGTCGAGGGAGTGGTTGTCACATTTGTTGATGGATGATCTCTTGAAAAGAAACAAGATGAAAGGTGGAAATAACCCATGGTTGAGATTAATCCAAATGATAAAAATGCTTGCATGCATTGATGTATAAAGGATATTTATTTTCCCAAAGGTGATTATAATCAAGAATAAAATTCAAAATAATGATTTGCCCATAGGCAATTATAATCATTAAGCAGACCTAGATTGGTTAAAACTAATGGTGCCCTAATTAGGGATGATTAGCAAGCATAACTCAAAGATATAACCTAGAATATAGATTAAAATATGAGAAGGTGTAAAGTAATTAAATGGATGAATAGAAGAATAAGATTGATCATTAGAATGATTTACTTTCACCTGCCAGTGAGGAGATGCTTGTCTTGATTAATAATGATACAAATATAATGGTCAAATGAGTTAATTTGATCAAGGGTGGGATGGGAGGATATACCAAAGTGCCAAGGAGAAACTTATATGGCTCCATTGATTGTAGACCTTTGTGAAGCTGATTTTTACTATAGCATGTGATGGTAGGATTCATGATAGAACACCATGAAGACTTGGCCAAAATATGCATAAGGACTGACTCTCGATCTAATAAACACTTGAAAACAATGCACCAATGATAAAACCATGATGGAAATGTTGACATATGAATATGGATGGACTCAAGAATAATGTGCTCAAAGAATCACCTAATGAATGCATATAGATTGAGTCAAGGTAACAGTGCTAAAAGAAAACAAATAGGCAAACAAATAAACAAACAAATAAAAAAATAGAAAAACAAACAAATAAACAACTTAAAATAAACAAACAAGTAGAAAGCCTACAAAAAAAATCAAAAGAAAGCATCCTAAAAATGACAATGCCCTAGTAAGGTGGATCGAAGATAACTAACTAGGCTTAGATAAGACAAATATTTTGATATTTTTGAAATATTATGAATGTTTTTGGAATTTTGAGGTATCTTAACTCATTAGAGAATGACAAGATACCTACTCACAAAATGGTGAGAGTGTTTGGCTTAGGTTTCTCTCAAAATGGAGAGACCATATGGAAAGGGGGACTAAGGTGACCTCAAAATGAATTGAGCATGAGCCACATAGTCCTAAAATGACCTCAAGTCATAGTAATTCCATCTACATAAAAGGCGGGGAAAAAACCAACTATGTCCCAACAAGTTCTCAAATCCAGCAAATGGCTAATCAAATGAAAATAGTAATGGCAAGGTGATGTGACAATGCATGATAAACAAGTGTTGCCCTTAATTTTCCCATAGGTGGTTATAACTAAGATACAATGGCATATGTTAATTATAATAATTTTTCCCATAGGTGGTTATAATTAGTATCGAGACTAATGAGACACTAATTTTCCCATAGGTGGTTATAATCAAGCTCACATAAACAAACATGGATATGATGAAAGATATCTTGCCAGATCGACTGTCACACTACTTTCATAGACTATCATTAAAACATAGATTGGATTGATTTTTAAAACTTTATCAGAATCCTCTCATAAAAAGTGCAAGAAGAACCAAAGTAGCTAAGATCAAAATAGGATTGGGTAGGATGACTAAAAATAGGCTTTGGTCTAGATAGGAAGGGAATGATAGGATGGTATGGTCTTGCTAAGGATAATGATGGTTTTTTATGTATTGGATAAAATGGTAAGAGGATTTCCCCCAAGTGATGGGGTGAATGGTTGGGTGCTTTGACAATGTAAAATGGATATGTAATAATGGCAATGGTATGGTACACGTGTTTGGCCTGTGTTTGGTTTTTGACTTTATTAGTCCTACTGATGGGGAGATGCGCATCCTAATCAACAAATGATACAAATAGAATACTTGATCATGTTAATTTATAGCCCACACCTCATCATAATGACTAGTTTGTCAAGAATGGCCTACATATTTGGTTGCTAAGAATGTTGTTGTGATCTTCATTGGTCATTGATTATGATTCCTTTAAGCATCGAGACAAGGTATCTTTGTAGCCTATACAAAGGAAAGTATGACCATGGATGGTAAATAGGGACAAATAATGGATGGTAGGTTTGACTATGAAATGGAATGTTAGATGATAATGAAATGTGGAATGGGGGGAAATAAATGAATATCAAGACTTTTAGTCACATGTAAAGTTGTTGATGTCAAATTCAACATATTTTTGGTTATGGTGGGGCTGAAGACTTGTTCTCTTGATAGGACCATCATATTTTTTTATTATTTGGGCCTGAGAGTAGCTACCATCTGATTAGGCTATAGATAAGAAGTTATTTTGATTTGATCTTTGATTTTGTCTTCATCAAGCAGTGAATAACTTTTGTGCTCAGCTATTGGTGCCTTAATGAGTTTTTCACTAGTGAATTTGTCTTGATTATCTTGTAGTGCCTCTAAGAAGGTTTCACTAAGGATTGTTGACCTTTGAATTTGATTTTCTTCTAGCACTTTTGAAAAAGTTTCAAAAGAATATGCTGAGTTTGGTCTTTGCTTGTCCCCTAGTGCCTCCAAAAAATTTTCACTTGGAGAGTGTTCTTCTGCTACATGAATGTTGTCTTAGCCTCCTTGCTCTTATTCAACTGTTATGTCACCATGGATTTAGTTAAACAAAGTGTGATTCTTTCAGTCCTAATATACACTTGTGCGAGATAGAATGTTAATGATATGGCTATTTTAGTTGATGGTAATGGAATGGGGAGAGGCTACACAATCCTTATAGAATATACTAGGATAACTTATGTCAAAGATAAATTACTCATCCTAAAAAACCTTAGAAGGATCACAAATGTATTCAAATTGATCTGTGAGGCATGCATAACCAATGTTGTAATAACCATGAACATATTATTCATCTGAATTTGATTTTAACTTAAGGGACTCTAAATCCAATGTTGAGATTGATGTTGATTCAGATTCTGAATTTAACTCTGATTCTTCATCTGATGGGTACTCTGTTATAATGATGTCTTATTTAATATTTGGTATTGGATAAGTAACAACTTGTAATGACATGATGGGATCTATAAAGATTGGTTTATCAAAGTGAGACTCCTCTAAGATGGGATAAAGGTCAAGAGACAACTCCTCAAAGACTAAATTGTCAATAGGAGGCTCTTGAAAAATAGGCACATGATCGAGGTAATGATTTTCCCAAAGGTAGTTATAATCATTAAGAAGTGACTTAGTAAAGATTAGCTCATCAGTGTGAGACTCCTAAACAAATAGTATAGGATCAATAGGCAATTTTCATAGGCTAACTTATCACAAATGGTTGATTCAATATAAACATCTTAGATTGGTTGGTTATCTTAGCCTTGGTTTCCAATGAGTTAGAAAATACCAGTTTTTAACACATCTCGGTCTTCAAGAGAATGAATCAATTGAGGTTTATTTGGGATTGGTATTGGAGGAAGAATGGCTTGTGGTTGGATAATAGTAGGGCATTGGGGAGCATGATTGCTAGCATATGCCAAATGACAAAGTCCTAAGATGGTAATGATAGGGCATTGTGGGGATTGATTTCCCACACAAGCCAAAGGATTAGGTCTTGCAATGATGAAGGGGCATTGTGAATCTTGGTTATTTTCAAAAACCAAAGGATGAGGTCCTAGTATGGTAATAGTATTCCTTGGATATTGTGGAGCTTGATGGCTCATATAATATAAAAGAGGGTTAGGGGTAGTCTATGATTGGATTAAAAAAGGATGTCATGAAACTAGGTTGCTTCCATAAGAAAAAGCATCCAAATATTCCTCATAAACCATATCATCCAAATCATGAGTTGGCTCATAAGTTGATTCTTGACTGTGTTTCATGTACTAATTTTTGAAAAGAGGGAATGGATTCGTATCCAAAACAACATTATCCATAGTTGGGTCTTCACAAGCCTCTTCATACCAATCAAAGTCTCAAGTTAGATTGTAAGTTACTTCATGACTTTTCTCCCATGAATGATTAATATGATGTGGATAGAAATCTATCTCACAAACCATATTAGCATCATTGGGGTCTTGAAAAAATCCAAAAAAGTCATTTTGTAAGGCCATTCTATCATAATTCAGATTGTAAGTGACTCCACCATAAGTGTAGATAGACATATCCACGTAAATTATGAAAGCGCTGAAATAAAAAGGTTTAGAGTTATACAACCTTTGAAAAACTATGTCCAAAGGACAAATGGTTCAAGCTTGTTCTAACTTGGTCCAAGGGGTGAAGCTATATCTCCAATATGTTTTGAAAGTGGAGATGTATCTCCAAAATTATTTATGTTAATACTTGGTATAAAATAGCTTAACATCAAATGTCTAATGTCAAATGTCATACACACAAAAGGTCAAGCATCTGAATAAAAACTGACATGCCAAAGGTTTATGTCAAAGGGTTCCAAACAAGGTCTAAACTAGGAAAGGGAAATGTTGATTTACTAGGTATTTTATTCAAATGTGGATTCAAAATATAAGCTCAAACAAACAAGCATGTGCTAGGAATTTTGGCCAAATAGCGTAAAAATCTAGACTTGAAACAAAGGCTAATGTGATTTGATTTAATATAACAAAATTTGAAACAAATTTGACATAAAATCAACACATGAAATCAAACATAAACATGATCAATTAGCATAAGGAATAAGATAAAAGGCTCTTTGAGAAAGTTTGTGTTCTCCCAAATAATGGCACAAATAATGATAAGGATAGGCATTAAACAAACAAACTATCAATAGTTTTCAATTTTGGGTAAATGATTAACTGAAGTTATGTAACTCAAAAGAGAAAGATCTGTGTATTAACCTTATGAATTTAGGCTTAAATAGAAATCAATAAATTTTTGGATCCAAACTTAACAAGGCCAATTGAAAACTCAATGATGAAAACTAGAATTTGACTAAACAAGCTAGAGAAGATTGGGCAACATGATGGCACAAGACTAAGGTCCAAATGGTATACAAAAAGTGGTTTGAAACAAATTGTTTTGATACAATGGTGAACAATTATTGAAATAAATTGTGCAGCATAATGGAATAAGCATACTCAAATGATGTGGTAAATATTATGCTTCAAAGATTTAAAAAAATAAAAAATGTTTTGACATGATTTGGGTAGCATAATACTACCCTTTGCAACTCAAATATATTGTTTTAACATGGCTTATGAATAAACAAACTCATTTTTGTCTCAAAGCATACCAAGAAAAAATGACCAAAATACACTAAGTATAATCGTCCAAATCCTAGCAAGGGTATGGAAAAATGGGTTTTACTAAACTATCAAGGTTTCACATTCTAGGGGAATAAATTTCACAATGAATTTAACATCAAATGATTTAAAATATAAACACAAAAATTGGGTCACTGTAACATTGGCTAGTTGTAAAAAGGTCTAGTCTTTTTTTACAACCACTACATCCTACTATTCACTCAATGTAGCATGATGTTTGAATGTAGATACATCCCATGTGAAACTCCAAAGGATCCAAATGAAGTCAATGTTGGGAGGTGAAACATCAAGTCAAAGCTTCCCTAAAGAAATTGTAAGAGGTAATGACATCCCCCTTGTAAGCCAAAATGCATAAAAATAAATAAAGCATGAAAGTAGAAATACTTTAGGGTCATTTTCAAGGTCACCCAAACTTTTACAAGTTTTTAGAGAGTGCTTTATATGACATTCTTTCTAAGCCTTAGACTAGGCTACTTGTAATAGGAATGACACTTTTGATTCCAAGGGTTCCCTATAGGGGACAAATGGAGGAACATACACGCAAAAATCCTCTTTTTTCCAAACAAAATCCAACTAAATAACCATTTCAAGCAAGAAATAACAAGTGTGTTCAATTTTAAAATCAAATAAAATGTTTGGTAGTGTTCATTTGACCCCTTGGTCTTAGTTGCAAACTTTGAAAAAGTATTCACCAAAAACACCTAAATTCTTTTTTAAAAACAAAAATAAAGTTCCTAATCAAAATTTAAGCATGAAAAAGTGATTTAAACATGTTTTGAGAAAATATATTGCTTGGTCCTATATCAAAATTATTAGCATGTCCTTTAACTTTGAAGCTCCTTTGAGTTTGAAACAACAAACTTTGAAAACATAGATCTCAGGTCTATGTTTTTGGAAAACACAGTGACCAATATCAGTTATTAACACTAACATTGGTTGTGACCAACCAAGATCTAACTAATGTTGGGTTTGGTGACCAATGTCAGTTAAGTTAGGTAATCAATGTCAGTATTTTTGTCGATGTTGGTTACTTTTTAAAAACTATGGCAACCAAAAATGGCATAATAAAGTTAGAAAATAAATTTGCAAGAGTTATAAAGGCTCAAATGAAATTTTTAAAGTTGTAAAAGGATCTCCTTCATGTGTAGGATGCATCTTGTCCCACTTAACATGCCATTATGTGATCTAGGAATTTGACTCAAGAGAGGATGGTTGGTATGGTGTTAGTTTCAAAATGAAATAAACACACTAATAACATAACATCTCTAGGCCTAGACACTAGGGAGAGCTTAGTTAACAAAATAAAATGACAAACACAACTAAAAATCAAGGAATGAGAACACAATAATTCTTTCACCTTCTTTGGATGCTCCAAATGGTTTTGTAGTGGTGGCTTACTTGGCTTGTGCTCATGAAGTCCTTGGCAATGGAAGCTTGGCTACCTCCATCTCTCCTTGGCACCTTTGGCTTTGGCTTGGCTTGGCTTGGAATCAATTTGGAATTATAAATTTTCATTATCAAGTCCTTTGAAGATATTTGAGCATAATAAATTTGCACCAAAATAGCTTTTGAAATGATGTTCTTGGCCTCTCTATTTATAGATTTTTGGATTTGATCAGAATCAACCTCAACCATCCATCTCAAGATTGAGATGAGTGGTTGAGGATTAATTCAGTTTTTGGAATTAAGTTTGTAATTATCCTCATCATGGCATTGGAATAAATGGAAATTAATAGGCATGGAGGGCATCATGGAAGGCATTGATGAGGCATGGGAGGCATGAATCTTGATATTTGTGGCATTTATGGCCTAGGGATGTCTTCCCAAGAAATGAGGTCACTTAATTATATAGATATTCCATATTACTTTCCAAAAATAATTATTCAACAAGTTTCCATGGAATTTTTTATTATGCCTTGATTTGGGTTAATTAGCTCTTAAGCATGATTAAGCACTTTGTGCACAATTTACTCAAATTGGTCAAAATGCCCTATTATTGGTCCTAAATTTGACTAGATTGGAATTATAAGTCCACATTAGATGCATTGGATGCATATTCCCATTTAGATTATTTATAATAAAAAAATAACAAAGGAATGCATCTTGTGCAGAAGATTTGATACGAAAGAGATATTCAGAGCACCCAGGTGTAAAACTGGCATTTTGACTCAAAATGATCTAATCAAAGTTAGATGGCTCATAAATTGCATTGCCCCATTGAGGGATACCCTGGCCAAAATCAACATTTGAATATGTCAGTTTCACATCATTTTATGTGTTTTAGTGTTTTTAAGCCAAATTGTACATTTTGAGTGGAAACTGGCCAAAAGCCTAGTTGGAGGTTATCGGTGGCTAGTTTTAGGTGTCTACAGGTTGACTCGATCGACCTAGTATCATAATTGACCAAAAAAAAAAGGTTATGGACTAAGTTGGCTAGGGGATGACCTAAAACCTAATGATTTTTGTCAATAAGAAAATGAAGGTTGAAGTGGTTAACTATGTAGTGTAAACTATCAAAAAAAGGTTTAAGTTAGGAAAAGGGATAATGAAGGTGGTAAAAGACTAGAGGAAGGTGCAAAATAGGAGGAAAAGCTTAGGGGAATGGTTTTTAGGATACAAATGTGTGCATAAAAAGTGGAAAAAATGGAAAACAATCCTATGAAGCACTAATGGTCTACCCACCCCTTTCTTAGTTCACCCCTTAGGGCATGTACTTAGAGAGATAGAGACTCGATAGGTTCCTACAAGATAGAAAGCATCATTAATTGATAAAGTTTGAAAATATTGTGTATAAACACTCCTTATGCATCTACTATGTATCCTAGATATTTTATCTTGCATATGGAGAATGTACATTTATCCATGTTAGCATATACATTATTATTCCATAAAGTGCCAAACACTTTTACTATATGGTGTAGATGTTCATCCCTTGTTTTGATGAAGATTAGGATGTTATCAAGGTAGACTACAATAAATAAGTGGTGAATGACTTGAAAATGTCATTCATCATCTACATGAATGTATCTAGTGTGTTGGTCAAACCAAAAGGCATGACTAACTATTCATATAGACCTAATTTGGTCTTGAAGGCTATCTTCTATACATTTGTAGGTTCAACAGGAATTTGATGATATCAAGACTTAAAATATATTTTGGTGAATTATTTATAGCTGTAGAATTGGTAAAAAAATTCCTCAATCCTTAGAATAGGATAGCATTTATTCATCATGATCTTGTTGAGAGCTCCACAATCAATTCACAATATTCATGTGTCATCCTTATTTGGTGAAAACATAATTGGGATGCTGCAAGGTGTTGGGTTAGGATTGATATGTCCTTTGTCCATGATTTCTTGGAATTTTTGATTGATTTATTCATTCTCTAGAAATAATTTATGGTATAAAATAAGCATTGGTATAGGTCATACATGGATCAAATCAATGGTGTGATTCACTACACAATGTGTTTACACTTCCTTTGTGACTGAAAGATATATTTGTATTTTTCCAATTTGAGCTTCAAATTTGAGGTTTATACTACTATTTTTGTAAGAACTATGGTATGGATTAGCTCCATAATGACATTATTAGATTCATATCTTACATAAAAATTGTAAACTTCTTACTAGACATAAATTCTTGCATTGATTCATAATGATGAGTGATAGATTAGTGACTACTTCTGTTTTGTAATATCTATTATCACCAACATCTAGAGTGACATTTTTTGTATATACTTCATAGATTGCATTTTTATGGTACATATATGGTTCACCAAGTAATAAATCACATAACAATAATGGATCAATGTTGTAAAGGACTATATCTTAAAAAGTATTGATTTTGTACACCAATTGACATCATTGAGTGATGCATTTCTTGGATATTACTCTAAACCATTCAATAGAATATGATTGTGGGTGAGATGTCAGTGGTAAGTTAAATCCTCAAACTACTTTAGTATAAATTAGGTTATTTTAACTTCTATTGACAATGTTGAAGTGTATTGGTTAAGCATTGATTCACATTTGAGAGTAAAACAATATTGTTTCCTCTATTTTTGCAAGAGTAGTAGAGATGTTTTTGATACCCACCATGGAACTAGGTTTAGATTCCATGATATGATTCATTTCTCCAAAGATGTAGATTTTTTAGCTACTACTTCTAGTCTCACAAGTAAGGTCTTCCTAGCATGGAAATCTTCATTCTAATGACTTCTATAGTTATGAATTGAACACCACTTGCCTATGTAGACTACTTGTTATGATTACCCAATAGTTTTTTATTCTTCTATGGAGGGTCCTTGGAGATATTCCTTGGTTTATAATTTTTATTAGAAGATTTAGACTGATATTTGGTTTAATATTTATAATCTTTTATCTTAATCTTGGCCTTTATTTAAAACTTGCAATAAAATATATCATATTATCCAATAGAAGAGATCTATAATAAATCCATGTCTTACTTGATATGCGGTCTCAATCCTAACTTATATTTGAAAATAAGGTTTTATTCCTAATATTTAATTCCAAGTTTGAATACCAAAGTATGAAAGGTATTTATATATTATTATACATGTTATTCTTGGCCTTAGCACAACTATTGATGTATTGGTCATCATAGTCACTAATATGATAATAATTTTATCTAAGTGATTCTATGAAACCATTCCATGTGTCTACATATGTGTATAAGTTAACTTCATCTTCATGATTTTCATGTGAAGTGTAGTATCTTTCCCACCATTTCTTTACTAATAAATAAAATTTCAAAAGATCAAATGTAATATGTTCTTGGTTGAAGAATTGATTAACTACATAACATGAATAAATTAAGTTAAACCACTTATCCACTATATTTGCATCTATTTTCCCTTCAAGCATAATGATGTCGAGATTGAATTGTAATGTGTATGGTGTTTAACCACCAAAAGATGAATGAAAATGAGAGGTTTAGAAATTATTTTGTTGCTCTATAACTAGCAATAAATGATTAGTAATACTTGATCGTTAATGTTCCTGTTGTCTTTGTAAAGCCTCTTTTATCATTTTTTAGAAATATTCTTATGTTGATGTCATAAAATATTTGTCTCCCATTTGAGGACGTGAAGAAAGATATGATTAAGGGTCACACATCTCAATCCCTTATATGAGTGGGCATACAGTAGATATGAAGTTAGGGTACACCATGAAACCACTGAAAAATGATATTAAGTGTGGTTTCTCTAATACTACTAATTTATGACCCAAGAGGAGAGCTAGTGGAAAACTTATTTAAATTAATTTAAGAGGGTTGTGAATGGAATAAAATTTATAAATGATAGAAAATATGAAAGAAAAATGAACTAAATAACAAGATAAAATGATAACCATGTATACCTATAATGAAAAATTTGTATTATGCTAAAATCTATACAATATCTAAGAG
Source organism: Torreya grandis (assembly GCA_037957365.1). NCBI lineage: Eukaryota > Viridiplantae > Streptophyta > Pinopsida > Cupressales > Taxaceae > Torreya > Torreya grandis. Next base: position 205,873 of record JARHVA010008168.1, read on the forward strand.
ATCAGATGCCTAGTGTTTATTACTTCCTAATTTCATTATTATCTATGTATATGTAATCAACTATAAAGAATGAAGTGTACATTAATATAAAATGGAGGAAGATGACATATCAGTTGAATTATCATAAGAGTTGGTAGCAACTAATTTATAATTGATGAATGTTTTGACATCACTAATTACCATTAGTAATGAGTTGAGCTCTACAATATTATCACCATAGGAGTTGTGTGGTAATACAAAAATGGTATTTTATCATATAAATTAACATGAAAATAAGGAATAAGATTAAGGTGTTGTTGAAATAAACACAACACTGAATATGAAACATTGGTGAATTATTATAAGATATATGGACCCATATCATCTTGGATCAAATTATCTATCACAAATTTGGTTTTTACACAAAATAGGTATAAACGCACTACAATGATATAGATATAAGCATATATAACTGAAATATATAATTTAGATCTATCTAAAAGGATAAGTAATGGAAATAAACCCAAGTATTACAAATGAAACCTTAAGTAAAGTAATCATTTGACAAAGAGGTAAATAAATGATCAAACCTTGGTTCTTCTATAGGTCTAATTCTATAATTTTATTATGTTGACTGTACTTGAGTTGATCTTGAGGTTTTGGACATGGGAATTGTCTAAGAATGACTAATACTTGTATGAAATTATTTTATACAAGCTGAATTACATCAAGCCAAACCACTTTTGTCTTATGTATGTGCCACTAAATGTATCCTTATGCCACTGGGTTTGTCCTTTGAGGTTTTCTCTAGTTTTATAGTTATTGTGAACTACATATTCCTGATTGCAATTGTAACTTAAATTCACATATGTGTAGGGTATAATATGTTGTATGGTTGAATCTTAAATTTAACCTTGCATGTTGTAGTTGTACTAAAATGCAATTTGTAATAATTGAGTATAAATTGTGATGCTTAAACCATAAGTCTCTCCTACTCATTTACATATCCCACTTAGGTATGTTTTCACTATTTCCCAATCATCTAAAGCCTTCTAGATTCAACCCCTATTGTCCCAGACTCCTCTCCCATGCATAGTCTATCCCCCAAGATGTCTTTACCCCCATAAAAAATCACCATAAGTTGGACTACAATGATAGGACCCAAGGTGTCCACTTTTCAGCACTATTGTCCAAGTCCACAATAACCTCAAATGGTCATATCTTTGTGAATCCTTATATTTTCCCTTATTTGTTTAATGCAAGTTCATCTAACCCAAGATCACTAGTTTCTCTATAAAATCCCATTCGAAGGTCATTTATAAGGGTTAACAATCATTCAAAAGGCACAAACTAGGAAAATACTAAATCACACTCAAGCAAATCTTCCTATTCTCTACATACAACCAACCACTATTATTTCCAACCTATCCAAGCTCCCACACCAGTCATGAGTCATCTCAAGCCTACCAAAATTCACATACATAGGATTGCATAATACATATTTAAATTGGGAGAACTACATTGGCCTTGATCCCTCTTTAGAGTATTGGTATGTAGGCAACATGCCCACACATGGGGTGTGATCGCACATTCAGTGCATATTACATACTAACCCCTTTTTCTAGTTGAATTCAAGATCACCTATCAAGCATAAAGAGTAACTAGGATCATTGAAGACAAAATCAATTATACATGGATCTTCACGAACAACTAGGACTCAATATTTCATGAACAGGGTCTCTTAGAGTAGACGAACATAACCCAAAAAGCTCAAAATCTCAAAAAATAAGGACTACAACACCAAAACTTAGACTAAAACACTAGGACTCTAGGTGTCCCATTTATGGTACTCTGATTTAGGTAGAAAATAGAATTTTGGATCTTATTTTTGATAGTCTACCTAGCCAGATCATCAATTTCTAGCCTCTATCTCCTCTATCTTAAACTAGAACTAGCTAAGTTTTACTCTCTATCCCCTTGTTTTCTATTTTTAGAAATCAATTCAGCACTTCCAAATTCAATAAATCAGTAAGTTAATCAAGTCACATTTTATTTACTAATTTTTGCTTAATACAAACCCCTTTACTATTTATGAAATTAAATATATAGTTTCCCAAATTCAATAAAACATTTGGTGAACCCGACTAAGAATTTTTGCACAAAAACCCTAGAAACCCTATGGCTGATTATTTTTTATTTTTTGATTTTTTTTTTTTATTTTTCTTGAATTTAAAAATTAAAAAACTAAAAATTAATTGAAATATTTTCAATAATTCACTAAAACTCTAGTTTGCACATACTAGGTCCTATTTGCATACAAACACTTTCAAACCACTAGGAAAAATATATTGCTAATTTTAGAAATATTTTTAGATTTTTCCTAAATTTTTCAAGATCAATTCTACAAATTTATACCAAAATTTTCAAATTATTACATTAATTTTGAAAAAAAACATTTCAAATCCCTAGTTGCATCAACTAAATCCTAGTAATTTTTAAGTAACATTCCACTTATTTTTTGCAAATTTTGATTGAATATTAAAATAAAAAATCACTTCAAAATTTTAAAATGCATAGTAGTTTCAGAAAAAATATTGTCTCAAAACCCTAGTTGCATCTACTGTCCCCATTCAAGCAAGTAATTTATCATAATTTTTTGAATTTTATCTTGCATACTTAGCTTAAAAAATCAATTTCAAATTCAAAAGTTCATAGTATTTTGCAAATAATATTTCTAAAAAATCCCTAGTTGCATATACTAGTACCTACTTTGCTTTTTATAGTATTACCTTACATGTTTGGCATCTTTGTATCCTTTTTTGTGCAAATTCTAAACTACTTTTTTAGAATTTTGTGTTTCTTATATCCAATACTTTCTAGTTTTAGCACATTACCTATTAAAACCTATTGCAAAACATTCAAACACATGTTAAATTGTTTTCATACTTTAATAATGGCCCAATATACTAGCTTTGATGAAACTGATAAAAGAAAGCTTCAAGAAATCTTAATCAAACACCCAGATATGCAAGATGACATGATTAGAGTCCTCTAAGAGGAACAACAAAAAGTAACCAATGGCCAGTCTTTTCAAACTACAAAGCCACCAATTATGCATGACACTACGGGGGAAAATATGTCACAACAACCTCCTATAGAAGCCCAACATTCTTTTATGCCACTATTTATAGCTAGTACATCCCTATCTCCTGATGTGGCAACCCTTGTACAAGAGATTCAATCTCTTCAATCCAAGGTGCAACATCTTGAGCAAGCTACCACTAGATCTACACAGGCATTGGACACCTTCACTCTATTGCATACACCTTTGTCATGACATATATCTACTATACCCTTGCCACCTATATTTGTACAACCTAATCTCACTCTTTATGATGGCAAGGGTGATCTAGAAACACATTTGAGATCCTTTCACTTAGCATGTTTGGATTATGTACCAAATGATTGATTATTAACTAAATTATTTTTGAGGAGCCTCAAGGATTGTGAATTAAAATGGTTTTATAGTCTACCAAATCGACATGTTCCCAACACATTTTAGTATCAATATCAGTGATAAGGTTTCATATGCCTAAATTGTACAACAAAAATAAAAATCAATGAGCCTCTCACTGAGTATGTTCTAAGATACAAGACCATATTGGTTAAGATGACTATCCTTATGGTAAATACAGATTTATAGGACCTCTTCAAGTAGAGTCTTCTACTAGTTTTGCATGAAACAATCATGTTCAAGTGTTTATATTCTTTCACTAGATTATGTCATACTTTAAAAGAAAGAGAAATCAAACTCATTTTAATGGGCAAACTTAAGTACACAAGTGCACCAGATATAACTAATAAGAGTAATAATAAAGCCACATATAAGGTCAATCTTAATGACAATAAAGGACCAACTTAGTAGATAGTTAATGTAGCTTCAGAGCCCTCACAAAAAGTCACTTTATCAACACCTCCTCAATGACCTTTTACAAATGTACCAGTTCCTCCAACCAAATTTCTACAATAGTTATTAGAATGTAACATCATATCTCTTCCTCTTATCAAATAAATTGATCCAACAAAGCCTATTTTATAGGGATATGACCAAAATGCATTTTTTGACTATCACATGGCACCATACCATACTATAAATAGATGCATTAGTCTTAGGTATAAGATACAGGATTTAATTGATGGTAATTAAATTGATCTAGGCACTTCAGCTGAGCCTCCTCTGACCAAACCAAAATAAGATAAGTCACACAAAATATTTTTATATCAATTTCCATAGTATGGAAAGTTAGAGACACATGACACATTAGGTGTACATCATGTATATCAAACACATCCTCCACAAGTTACATATAGGGTACTGACAACTAATTCACATCCATTGAGCCACATGATTGATACTTTTCATTCTAGCATTCTAGTTTGGCCTTCCATCTACTTTTCCAAGTAGGAGATTATTGAGGATGACATAAATTATCATGTTCTCTTAATTAGATATTTTATTCATGGTTATCCCATTCATAGTATTCTAATTGATAATGGATATAGGGTTAACATGTGTACTATGACACTACTATAACACTTGGGTTATATAGAGTAGGATATTACTTCAAAAAATATAGTTATCAATGGTTTTAGTGGACAGTCAAATTACATTGGATGAGATCCTCATTCCTTCATAGGCTGGTCCAACACACATGACCACCTCATTTACTATAGTTCCTAGTGTGGGAGTTTTTTACATGTTTCTTGGTAGACCTTGGATACAAAAACTCTTAGTAGTTCCATCTCTAGTACATCGATGCATGACATTCATTGACACTAATTAGGTTATCATAGTTACTAGATTTCTATATAAGTTGCCACTTTCAATTTCAAAGCCAATTTTAGCTCTACCACCAATTTTTTCTCCAATTTAGTATCAGACACAGATATGATACCCATCACTAGTACAGAGGCTTCACACACCTCCAAAAATTTAGGATTCTAGATAGCTTCGAGCTATAATAATCACACCCATAGTAGTTTCATTGAGATATCTTACATCTACAAATAGAGTACATGTTCAGCTAGTTTCACCTACTTCCAGATAAGTCCCTAAGAACCCTAAAACTACATCCACTTCTCAGAATTATAGAGGATCCCCATAGTTGGTTTTTACCTTAGATATTTTAGCACATTTATAGCATATACAATTTTTAGAGCCATAGTCTTAGAATTTCCATCATGCTTCACGATCACGCATGATTCCACTCCTTGATACAAGACACCATGATAGGGAGTCTCACATGAGACTCCTTAGTTAGTATCATTCCTTCTAGTATTTATTGTACATAGTTTCCTCTTTTTGACTGTACATAGCTCAAACATTTTAAAATACAAAAAAAATATAATATTTCAAAAATACAAAAACATGTCAATTATATGCATCATCTATGTTTTACATTACTAACCATTATGCTAGACTTACATTACATTGTTATATGTTATTATTTGTCAATTTATCTATATTACTAGGCTTCAATTGATATTATTTGAGTGTGTGGAGTGAATCCAGATCTTTGTTTGCTTCACTCCACCCATCGATGGGGCATCTTACTTATACATTCTAACTACATATCGATACATCTACCCATTGGGGGCATATTCTATATGACTATACCATCTAGGTTATGTCATTCTTACACTATACACTCTAGACATCTTATTTTAGTACATTCTTTACTTGCTTATATAGATATCACATCGACATTTATTAGCATATATCACACTTTTGGATTTCATAGTATATATATTAGTCTTGTATTACATATCTTGTATACTCTTTCTTCTTGATATTTATAGTACTTTGCATGTTTCCACTCTTCTCTTTGATTAGTTAGATGTGTTTGCATTTTCCAATTGCTATTTTATTCCTTCTTACATTTTAGGATATTTTCCAATGTCTTTTGTTCTTGTCTATATGTGTGTGCCTTTGGACACTTGCCAATGTCCTTTATGTGTGCCTTTCTTGTACTTGTGTCCCTTGTGCTAATATTTGATTGTTCCCATTATGTGTGTATGCATCATTTAAACATGCCTTGTATGATTTGTGTGCTTATTTAGCCCCTTGGCCACCCTTGTGTGTTTATTGTTTCTTGATTTGTATGCTTATTGCTTGAATGATTATCTTTGTGTGCAATTTAGTGATTCCAATCATGCATTTACCTTGCTTTTTGGATGCCATGATGGAAATCATGTTACATCTCTCCATGCCACTAAAAAATAACATTTAAAACTCTAATTTAATCTTATGGACATGTTATTACATTGTTATATCTATCTAGCCATACCCCTGTGGATCTAATAATCTCTTTCTACAACTTTTGCTATATCTTGAGATAATGTATCAATGCTATATTAAATTTTTTCATAGATTAACACACTTGCAAGACTTATTCTGAGGGTAGTCATTATAGGGTCTTTATTCCTACCCTCAGAAGAAGGGACATCAAATAGGGGTTTTGTCATAAAGATTAGAGATCTTAATGGTCAAAAAAGTAGTTTTGAAATAATACAGTCTAGAATATAGAACTCAACATAGGCAAACTAGACCAGGTAAATAGTAGAGAATCTAGATCAGTCATCATTTTTGGCTCTAGAAAATAAATCTAAAAATAAGACTACAGTGTTAAACCCCAAAGTGTCTAATTTTTGGCATTATTGTCCAAATAGCAGAATATTCAATTTTTCTATAATCAGGTAGAGAGGTGAGTTCAGTCATAGTTTTTCCAGTATAGTTCAATCTAGAAATCAATAGTTTTCAGCACTTATTTCACTCAAATAACCTAGATATAAGGGTAATGATGCATGGCATGAGGGTTTCCATTTTTAGTTTAGACATGGTTGTTGATACAAATATTAGTTCAAAATTTATGTTCTAGACACTAGTTATTGGGGGAAATGTGCACAACACATGGGCCTTCTCTATTTATGATTTTATAGAATTTTATTGCACATTCCCAATAGTTTCATGCCTTACTCCATCTACAAGTGGTGTACATCACATTTAAGTAAACTTTCATACAAGTTTGCTTCCCATGTACTTGATTTCTCAAGTGGCTTCTTAAGCTTTGATTCCAATTTTAGGAGGGGCTTCTATACAAGTCCAATTTCCATCTTTCAAAGTGGCCAACAATAGCCTAGTCTCTAATTTAAATTTGGCTATACATGCCAACATTTTCAGATCACAGCACATTCAAGGGATTCATGAGCCATCTCATATGAAATTCATCTATATCATTATTTTCTCATTCAGCTTCACATCATGGGGCAATGATGGAGCCAAAAGACTAGATAGCCTTTATATTCTTGAGCTACATATTTATTGGGATTGGACATATGGTCCAAACATCAAGTAACATATACATGATTTGTTAACTTCACATAGTTGGTGATAATGGATCTAAAAGGCCAACCTTTGCATTCTTGAGCCACTTCTAGAGGATTGAGCACTCAGCTCATTCATTGATATAAATCTTGGTTTAACATACTTCCAGCATCACGTAGCACAACCTAATAGCATAATCAACTTATACAGTATAACACGATCTCACTATGCACAACCCAACATCGCACAACTTCTTGGGCTTAGCCTCATAGGTAATTTTAGGTGTACTTCTCTTTTTTTACTTTATCCTAGTATTTCACTTTGTTTCATACTTAGAATAAAGTGGGGGGGGATGTACTCATACTAAAATTTAATTTTTACAACTTGAGTAGGGCTTATGACACCCAAACCATAGGTCTCTCCTACTCACTTACAAAACCCACTTATGCATGTTTTCACTATTTCCCAGTCATCCAAAGCCTTCTAGATTGAGCCCCTGCTATCCCAAACTCCTATCCTAGGTACAGATCTATCTCCTATGGTCACTTTCCCCTAGACAAAAGTGTTGGGACCTAGGGTGTCCACTTTATAGTGTTTTTATCTAAGTCCATAATAACCTCAAATGATCATATTTTATTGAATCCTTATCTTTTTTCTTGTTGTACTAATTCAAGTTAATTTAATCCAAGATCACTAGTTTCCCTATAAAATCCCATTCAAAGGTCATTTAGAAGGGTTGAAAATCATTCAAACGGCACAAGATAGAAAAATACTAAATCACACTCAAGAAAATCTTCTTATTCTCTACATTGGCCTTGATCCCTCTTCAAAGTATTGGTATGTGGGTAGCATGCCCACACATAGGGTGTGATCACATTTTTAGTGCATATTACACACTAACCCATTTTTCTAGTTGAATTAAATATCACCTATCAAGCATGAAGAGGAATTGGGATCCTTTAAGACAAAATCAATTACACATGGAGTTTCATGAATAATTAGGACTTGATATTTTAGGCACAAGGTCTCCTGGAGTAGATGAACAAAAACTAGAAAGCTCAAACACTAAGGAATACAACACCAAAACTTAGACTATAGTGTTGGACCTCTAGGTGTCCCATTTTGGCACTCCTATCTAGGTAAAAAATAGAATTTTAGATCCTATTTCTGATAGTCTACCCAGCTAGATCAATAATTTGTAGCTTCTGTCTCATTTGTTTCAGCCTAGAACTAGATAATTTTTACTCTCTATCCCATTTTTTCTATTTTTAGAAATTAATTAAGCACTTCCAAATTCAATAAATTAGTAGGTTAATTAAGGCACATTTTATTTACTAATTTTTCCCTTAATCTAGACCCCTTTCTTATTTAGGAAATTAAACATATAGTTTCCTAAATTCAAAAAAACACATGTATACTCCAAAAAAAATTAAAAGTATTGGAGTCAATAAACCAATGAAGTAGCATTACAAACTATGTATCTTGTACACTCAGAATCATAACTCCATGTAATTTTGTGGTGTGTTAATAGAATAAATCAAGGGTTTCAACCTTCTCTTCCCTACAAGTGATCAATCCAACTACGATATTCTAATTACGTTACTTTTGAATAAGGTATATTTTAATGACACCAAGATAAATGAGTGTCGCAAGTGTAAGATTTGATTCAATAAAGCAACACTTGAATGGAATTTTTTTGATCTAGCCCTTATATTTTCAAAAGTAGTGAACTTTCAAATGTTATCCTTGATAATTTTTGATTCTCAAATGGGTTGGAAAGACTTTGTATTTATAATAAGATATAATATAACTAATTTACATTGGCTAAATTTAAAAAATACAAATTGAAATGGTTTTAGGTTCATGGCCAATGTAATAAACATACATACCCACAAATCTAAAATATTTAAACCCATATGGGTATATGTTTATCTAGGATACAAGTTAGGTTTTATATAGAAGTGATGATTGTGAATGGATAAGATGTAATCCAAATGTACTAATGTATATATTTTGGATAAGATTTTAGGTTTTATTAAACTTTATGGACCAAATATAGTCTTATTTAGGGTTTAGATCATACTATAAATAAGTTAAATTGTAAACATTTTCCAAATAAGCTGAATTAGGAATAAAACATAAGAATAAGGGTTTTGTTCCAAAAATGGGTGTCTAAAAAATTCCCCTATTTTGAAATGAATATTTGAGTGAAATTCATTTTTGCATCTTAGTATAAATTTAAATGATTTGAAATATGCACCTTCACTTACCTAGGAAATAATAAATGGTTTTGACCTTGCTCTCATTAAGTTTCCATCCATATATTAATAGTTAATTTACGTAAAACATGTTTCTAGAATAGAGTATTTAATGACATGGGTATAATAAATACCCATTAAAATTTTTATAGAAAAAATAATAGACAAATTATTATTCAAGTATATTATTACTAGGTTCATATTCCCACTAAGTATAGAAAGTGATCAAGGCAAAGAAATTGTCAGCACACAATTAAGGAGTTACTAAAGCACTTGTTTATCCAACATAATCAAAGTACTCCATATCATCCAAAGAATAATGGTATGGTGGAAGCATTCAATAAGTTATTAGATAAATTCCTATCTAAAATATCCAATACAAAGACTATTGATTCAAACACAAATATACCTAAGGTACTTTGGGTTTACCACACCACTTACAAATTATTTACCAAATATTGTCCCTCTCAATTGATATATGGTTTAGAATTTGTTATGTTTATGGATTATATTTTACCAAGCCAAATCTTTGTGGTCACATTTTAATTGAATGAAAAAGAGTATTTAAAATAAAGGTTGGTTGTGTTAGAAAAGCTAGATGAGAAAAAAAGTCTAGCAACCTATAATTAAAAACATGAAAATAGAATACAAAAAACATGGAATGATTTCCATATTAAATTCAATGAATTTTAGATAAATTAAAATGTGTTTCTATAAATAAAAATTATACAAAGCTATGTAAATTTAATATTAAGTGGTTAAGACCTTACATAATTGAAAAAACTATTTGGTATGACCAGCACACTTCATTTAAAAAAATTCAAATGGCCCTCTTTGACATCAAATTCCATGTTCATGAATTGTTTTGAAATGAATTAATCAAATTCTAAGATAGAATTTGATATCTTAAGTCTATGGTTTCATTATGAATGAAGTCTTCATCAAATTTTTAAGTGACTAGATTGATTTAGTGTTCCCATAGTTACTGTAATAATTCAATTGATCCCTAAGTATAAAGGTTGAAATAGACATGTTTATTGAAGTTATTTAATGAATCTATTTGGATTTTAGTGTTATTACATTCATCAAATTTATATTTTTTTTTATGGACTAATTGAGATAACTTGAGTTTTTTCTAAGGTTACTTGTTATTTTCAATATTATTTTAGTTTTGTAGAGTAACCTTGAAAAAGCTTACTTGATCCACCTCAAAAGGATACCCTATATTATGAGTGAATTTTCATACTTAGTCATTTTACTAAAGTTTCCTTATATAGACCATTGTTACACATCTCATAGTTAGGTCTTTATTGTTTAAATTCCAATGGCTAGGTCCTGTAGTTTAAATTCCAGTAGCTATGTCTCAATCTCTAATATTGTTCCATGTGTCTAGTAAATTCTTCTTGAGTAAGTGGCATTTTTTATAACTTGAGTCTATGGCCATTGACCAACAGATGGAATTTTACTAGATTAATGGTTTGGAGTTTCACTGCTCTATTGTCAAAAACATTTTCAATCTCAAATAGATCAAGCCATCTGGTTTGGAGTTTACCCTTGTGGTCCTTGTATTTGGAGTCAAAAAAAAAGGCCCAATATCCTATATGGAATTACTTGGTCTTAATGTACCTATCATGCCATCCAATCCATTACTATTGTAATGTAATGCTTATTGTCTATATTCATTTAAGGCATTCAACTGTAAGAACCTTTCCTTTTGTGCTTCAAATATATCCATCTCAAGTTCTAGTGTTGTTTATAAGGTCTTGTGCTCAAATTATATTGCCAAGATAGGTTTCTTTCCATAGATGAACTCATATGTTGTGAAGCCTATAGTGGTCTTCCATGTGATTTAATAAGCTCACACAGCATCAGGAAGACTAGCCTCCCAATCCTTACGAGACATACTAACAATTTTTGTCAAAATATTTTCTAACTCCCTATTGGTGAATTTTACCTATTCATTAGACTATGAATGATATAGAGTTGATTTATTATGCCTAATCTCATATTTATAGACTAAGGTAGTAATTAAATTAATAGTGAATTGGGGTCCTAATTAGTGACTATTTCATGTGGCACATCATATCTAGTAAATATTTATTCATAGATGAAATCTACCACCTTCTCATCCCTGGTGTGTGTAAGAGCCTTTACTTCCACCCATTAGTGACATAGTCAATATATATGAGGATGTACTCTTTGTTATTAGATTTCAGGTCAAAAGGTCTTATAAAGTCTAGGCCCTATTTTTCAAATGGTTCAAGCACCATTTGAGGTTACAAAGGCATTTCATCAAAAATTTTAGGTCTCCTCATATGTTTACATCTATCAAAATGAGTAGTATACTTGATTGCATATTTATGGAGTGGGGGAAAATAGTATCCTATATTCAAAATTTTGACTATTGTACACTTGCCTAAAAATTTTCCTCCATAGGGTTCATCATGGTAGGGTTTGAGGATATCTGGAACTTCATCTTCTTTAAGACATCTTATAATGATAGAGTTAGGCCCAATATAGAAAAGGAATCTAGACAACCATGAATATCTATCACTTTTTTGAATCAATGCTCACCTTTATTTAGGGAAGAAGTGTTGTGGAAGTAACCTTGTTACAAGGTAGTTAGCAATATCAACATACTAGGGTCTGGTAAGAGTGAGAGAGAATAGGTGTTCATCTGGAAATGAGTCACCCACTATGGTATCCTCTTTATAAAATTGTAGATGTGATAAGAAGTTAGCCACTACATTGTCCCTACCAAGCTTATCTCCAATGGTGATATCAAATTCTTATAATAAGAGTAGCCATCTTATCACTCTAGCTAGAACAATTGGCTTGTTCATAAGGTATCAAATGGTTGCATGGTTTGTATGAACAAAGACCTGATACCCTATGATATAGTGATGAAACTTGTTGATAGTATAAACTACTACCAAGAACTCTTTTTTAGTAACTGTGTAATTTAATTTTGTTATCTATTAGTTTTTTACTTACAAAATATATGGTATAATTGAGTGCTTCTTATTTTTGGCCAAACACAAATCTCAGGGTAGTATTTGAAGCATCTATGTGAATATGGAGGGAAGCTTCCAATCAGGACCATGTAGAACAAGGGTGGTAGTCAATAATTCCTTCAATTATTTGAAGGTTGTATCACAAGCAGGAGTCCAAAGGAATTTAACATCTTTAGTGAGAAGGGTGAATAATGGTACTAATACTTTGTCGAAATTATTGATGAATCTCATATAATAACTAGCATGTCCCAAAAATCTCCTAACATCTTTCTATTTGTGAGGAACAGGCAAGTTTTTTATGATGTAAATTTTTTTAGGGTCAACATTAATTCCTTTAGTAAATACGTGGTGGCCTAAGACAATTTCTTCTATCATAAGCACGTATCACTTCTTTCAGTTGAGAGATAGATGGTGCTCTTGAAAACATTGTAACAATTTTTCTAGGTTATTAAGGCATTCATAAAATGTCTCTCTATAGATAGTGAAGTCATCCATATAGATTTATACACATTCATTGGCCATATCTACAAAGATACTCAGGATAACCTTCTAAAATGTTGTAAGAGAATTAAATAACCCAAAGGGTAATAAAACATAAGCATAAGTACCCTAGGGACAAGTAAAGGTGGTCTTTTTTTGGTCCTCAAGAGCAATTCTCATTTGGTTTTAACTATTTAAGCCATCCAAAAAGGTAAAATATTTCTTCCTTGCTAGTGTGTCCAACACCTGGTCAATGAAGGGTAGAAAAAAGTGATCCTTACTAGTTGTTGTGTTGAGTTCCTTGTAATAAATTCATACACATCATTCTCCATTTTTATTTGGTATAATTACCAAAGGTGACACCCATTCACTATCTGAGATAAGATATATAAATATAGTAGTTAAAAGATTTTGTAATTCCCTTTTCACTATTTCTAGAAGATTTGGATTCATCTTACATTATGGTTTTCTGATTAGTTGGCACTCTTTTTTTATGTAGATATGATGTGTGCATGTTTATAGTTTGATTCCTTTCATATGTTCATAATCCCATTAAAAATCATGTTGGTTTTCTTGCAACATGTTGACTAGGCACTTTTCCTCATTTGGCTCCAACTTGTTATTAATAAGCAATGTTTTTCCTGGAGAGATTTCAATTTGTTTTGAGAGTGCTTTCATCATTTATATATTTTTGATGGATCTAATGTGGCTATAGCTATGAGGTAATAGCTAGTGGAATATTTCGTGAATAGATACATCAAAATTATCCGATTTCTAGAGGCTAGAAAATGGGCACTCAATATATTTCCAGTGGTTGATATTTTTATAAAGAGTTTAATAAATATGATAAAAAACATTAGAGATAATTATATATTCCTTCTAATTAGCCAATATGTATGCATGATCTATGGTAAATACAAGAATCAAGGGAGACTACTCTACCTCATCTTCTTCAACCCATAATGAATGACCAGGTGTAAAAACTAGCTATGTTGGGGGATAAAGGACCAACTTCTTAGTGTGGTTGTCATTAGAGATCATCATGTTACCTGATCTATACTTTAAGAAGGTGTTAGTTGTGGAAGTCCAAGGTCATCATAATATAAGAGGATATCCAACCAAATTAGACTTATATTATAGCACAATGAAATTTATATGATACTCCTAAGAATCTATAGTGATGACAAGATTTTCAATGATTTCTTATGGTATGACTGTAGTCCTGTTAGCCATTTATAACATTGTAGATGTGGAATGAATATTATTGAGCTATAATTTATATATAGTTTTGGTTGTCATTGAATTTATTTCAACCCCTAATTCTATCAATGTGTTGGATAGTTATTGGTCATAGATCTAGACTATTGCTACCATGCATCATGGATCTGAATATTTGTTTGGTAGGGTGTTTCTCATCATGATATATTATAGCTAGGCAATCACGTACATAATATTGGGATATTTTTTCTTCATTCTTGGTTTTTATAGACAGAGGTCTCTAAAAGCTTTGAAATATATGGGTACATAATTAATGGCCTGAAATAGATGTATTTTGACATAAACATTCTTGATTTGTCCCATGAAGTCAAACTTAAGTTCAATTGTTTGGTGTTGAAGGCTGAGACATTTTGGAAATGGCGGGGCTATTTTATCAACAACTTTATTTATAAGTCTAGAGAGTTCTTGTGGTGATGGAGGTTGGTTAACATTGTCTTTTAGGGTTTTATCATATAACTCCCTTATTATTAGTGGTGTTAGAGGTGGTACAACTTTCCCTCAATAAAGGTGAACTTCATTGATGTTCACTATGTATGCCAAGTACTAAACAAGCTTAATACTAAATGTGGATTGCACTGACTTATTTTTAGGATTATATATAGGTTGGGTAGGTAGTTGGTTAGGATTAGGTGTAGCTTATGTATTGGGAACAAGATTAGATAGTTGTTGCTATGATTATGGAGGGAATCCTCCTAGAGAGCTTCCCCATAGTTGATTAGGTCTCTAGGGATGTTGCCACTAGTTTGTGAAGGGTGGGCCTTGGGGTGGTTTCCAAGATTGCATATAATATGGGGATAAATTTTATGGAGGCTACTAAGAGGTGGTGGGGTAGCTTAATTAAGGTGGTTACCAACTAGAATTAAGAGGTGGAATGTTCATCCAAAGACTAGTCCAATTGGGAGTAGCATTTGCAAATTATGAATTAAAGGAGGCGGAATTTATAAAAGGTGGATTGTAGAATTTATAAAAGTTGGATTTTATCCCATACCTTGATAAGGTGGTCATTGAAACCATGGCCTTCTTTACACAACATAGAAAACCTAGTCACTATCTCTTCCTACAACATGTATCTCTACTATTTCTGGTTTTTCAGCTATGATGTGAGCTACTTTAGCCTAAACTTCATAACATCTATAATCAGCCTTTTGATTCTTATAGTCTGGATAGTAAATGGTCAAAGCTTGATCTAAAGTTACTTACTTTTGTCTTGAGTGAAAGTTATTTAGTTGTGTGGAAAAATGACTAATGATATCCTGTTTCATGTCCTGTAATAGGTTACTAACCTCAGTTTTTGATAGGCCATTTACAGTTGCCAATGGGATCTTGTTTCCTCTAACTTTGTTTATGGTAGATCAATAATAATTCTTGCTCAATGTTTTGATATCTGAGAATAGTAGGTGAGAAATATCCCCTCCACTCATTAGGTCTAGGGATTCCAACCAATCTTCTCTAACTCCTTTCAAGAAGATGAATTTTAAAGGTTCTTCTCCAAGTGCACTTTGGTTGAATTTTTATACATTAAACATAAACCATTCAACATATTCCTTAAAGGATTCATTCCCCTCTTGAGTCATCTTGAAGATGGCATTTCTTCTATAATTTCATCCTCTTTTATATTCTTGATACTTGGCTAAGGACTTCTTTTTAATGTCCTCCCAAGTGTGGACTCAATTACTACCCAGTCCAATAAATTAACAAAGTGTTGAGTCTTTGAGAGTAGTTAGAAAAATTTTCAATTTTTGTGCATCATACCTGTAGTCATAACTTCTACAGAGGATATCAAATTTGAAAAAGAATGTGTTTGGCTCTTTTGATAATATACCTATGAAATTGGGTAAGGCTGAGGGTGGATTATTTTTCATTTGTATTATGCCTATTAGATCTAGAATAGAAAATTCAAAAGTAATTATGTTTGGAGTCACATTGTCATCCACAAAGTCTCCTTCTCTGCTCATGATGGCTCTTCTTGTGATATGGATACCAAAGGTAACCAGGATCTCATCCTCAAATTCTATTTCAATCCCATGGTCAACATGATAATAAACATTTATCTGTTGATCCTCAGTCTTTTTACTGGATGAAGGGTCTAAATATTCTCCTAAGCTTCTTTTGATTTGATCAAGAATGCCTTGTTGAAATGTTGTAAATATGTTACTCTCCAGAGTGTTTGGTTTGTGTAATTCCTCTCCTTCATTTCTTCTTACTAGCTCATCTAATGCTTTATCTACTTATGTTTCCTTTCTTAGAGCTAATAATGCTTCTTATACAAGCTACCTCCTTCAATTTGTAGTGTTCTCTTCTTCAAGAGCCTTCTACCGTATAGTATATTATTCAACATGATTCTTGGTTACTGCAGGTGTTTGTGGTTTTTTTCTAGTAGTATCTTATTGCTTGTTTGGTAGGAATCTCCCTCAAGAATCTCTTTCTCTTTGCATAAATGTTATGCCAATCCTTCAGCTATCATATCCCTTCCTGCACATAGTTGTTTTTTTCATTTTCATGTGTCTAACGGGGTTATTTCAGACAATTTTTTTAAAATAATGTATAAATAAAGGAGTGTTAAAGTCAAAACAATAAGAATTAAAATTATAATTTTAGAAAGCAATAAAGATTATTACTAAAAGCAGAAAAAAATATCCTAGAAAGTGAGAAATAAAAGCAAGAAAACTATCCTATAAAATAGGAAATAAAATAAAAAATACTATCCTAGAAAATAAGAAATGAAAACAAGAAAACTATCTTAAAAAATAGGAAATGAAAGAAGGAAAACCAGCTTAGAAAATAGGAAATGAAAGAAGGAAAACTAAAAGCATACTTTACATAAAATGAATCTCTTGTGGAAAATAAAAATTAGAAACATGAACTGGATAAATTATTTACCATTTACTTAAAAAAACATAGACATCTGGCATAAGACACCATAGTGCCCTCACTCAACTTGCCCAACTGGAAATATATGTCTAAGAACTTAGACATCTGGCATAAGACACCATAGTGTCCTCACTTAACTTGCCTAATTGGGTAGAACAATGCATTAACCAATTTTAGAAAAATAATGATTGATTTTAGAAAATAATGACACCATCCCTAATAATGGTGCCAAAATGTTGTGAAGATTAAATACCCAGTGATTACCAAAGTCATGAGTTTGTTTAAATATTAATTATCAACCCAAGGTGTGTACACTTTTCAAGAGTGTGAGCATTGTATATGCATTACTGATTTAAAAATCAAATTTCTTCTCTAGTTGTAGTATAATGAATTTATACTAAATTTACTAGACATATATATTATAAAACTACTGTGATAGAATTACAAAATTATTCCACACTTATGTAACATACATGCATCACACCTATATAATCAGACTTAACAATAATATCAACTTACACAACACACTAAAATTAAAGAGGGTCAGGATCTTTATAGCAGCTCATTTCAAGGGGGCCTTTCCTCATTTAGAACTGAGATCTAATCCTTCTCTGAGAAAATTCACAAACTTCTTACAAATTTAACTTTCTCATTTCTCAATTCTGAATATAAATGTTATAGTTCAAAAACTTCCGCTATTACCTTATCAAAACTATCTAACTCCTAATATGATCTAGGTTGTGCCTTTAAATATAGAAGGTAATTTATTGACTCTTAAAAAAAGACACCAAACTAGGAAAAAATATAAATGCTTTAGAAACTACCCTAGTCAACCTTTAAGTGGTTGGTGATTGTAGTTACTTGTTTTAGGTTTAATTGGGTTAAAGACAAGGTAGACTATTTTGTTGTTTTATCTCTTTTATCTCTTCTCATTATCCTTGTATTTTATCATTTTTGGTAGCACATCTAATGTCTCCTTACATGTAGAGAATCCATACAATTATGATTCTTCCCAATCATCCATTTAGTTCCTTAAGATAACTAGATGTGTCTACAAGATCTCCTCAATAATGACTCTATTTTGCATAGTGGCTATAGGCACTCTATTGTGGCTATGGGAAACGTGTAGGTAAGGCCTACAGTTTTTATGGCCATCTTATAGTAGTTATGGCTTAGAAATATTCTATAGCCTTTCATAACCCTTCAAATGTTTGTTAGATAAATTCACACCAATATAATTCAATCAAGGAAAAGTATCAATAATTCATAACATAACAAACACATGCACGCACACGCACACACACACACACACACACACACACACACACACACACACACACACACACACACACACACACACACATGTTAATAATCATACAAAATCACAAATTTATTCATTTATTTTCATAGGCCATGGAAAACTATCAAAATTACATAATAAAAAGCATATACTAAACATGGATGATGTTATAAAATTAAGCAATTGGTGGCATCATCAATCCTTCCTCCCTCTATTAGTTTATCGGTAAGGTACCTAATGGTTGAGTGGTCTGTATAGATAAACATCTTGTATCTTGTTATATAATGTCTAAATTTGTTTATTTCATAGACTACAACAAGGAATGTTTTTAGTTGTGATGTAATTTTTTTCAACAGGAATCATGTTTTTGCTGATGTAATAGATAGCATACATATGACCATTCTCATCTTTCTATCCCAACATTGCACCCATTTCTATGTTAGAGGCATATGTTTATATGTGGAAGGGTTGTGTCTAATCTGGTCATCTCAACACTAGAGTAGTACTAAGCTTGGCTTTGATTATCTCAAAAGTTTGTTGGAAATCATCACTCCATACAAACTTAATATCCTTTATAAGCAAGGCAAACATTGGAGCAACTATTTTGCCAAATTTATCTATGAAGTGTCTATAATAGCCATCATGTCCCAAGAAACTTTTGACTTCTTTTTGTGTGTTTGGAATGGGGAATTTGGAGATTATCTCAATTTACTTTGGGTCTACTTGAATACCTTTTGCATAAATATGTTGTCCTAGGACTATTCCCTGATCCATCATTAACTATCATTTTTCATGGCTTAGTGATAATTGATGCTCCTCACATCTTATTAAAAATCTTTCCAAATTGATAAGAGCTTCCTCATAGGTTTTTCCATGGATAGTGAAATCATCCATGTAGACCTCGACACAGTCATTTTTTAGGTCAATTTTTTTTGCTAAAACTTATCTTTGAAAGATTCTAGGAGCATTACAAAGTCCAAATGAGAGCACTTGGTAGGAAAAGGTTCCCTAGGAGAAGGTGAATTTTTTTTGTCTTGATCCTCAACTACAATTTTGATTTGTTTATATCCATTAAATCCATCCATAAAAGAGAAATATTTCTTCCCTACCAAATTATCAAGAACTTGATCAATGAAGGGCAAAGGAAAATAATCTCTTAAAGTGACCTTGTTCAATTCTCTATAGTCCACACACACATGCCACTTCCCATTATTTTTCAGTATGATCACTAATGGCGATACCCAATGGATATTTGAGATGGGGTAGATAAATCCCACATCTAGAAACTTTGGGATTTCTATTTTCACTATCTTTCAATGCTATATTTATTCTTCTTTATGGTTGTCTTACTAGTTTTAATGACTCTATGTGGATGTAATATGTGCAAAAACTTGGGTGAATCCCTTTCATGTCAATATAATCCCAAGAAAAAACCTTGGTGTGTGGTTCTAGGAATTCAAAGAGTTGAACCTCCTCATCATCTGTCAACCAACTATTGATGTTCAAAACTTTTCTAGGTAATACCATGAGAGGTTTTGTGTTTGTATGTGTGGATTTAACTTGCTTATATTCACTGATCAGTGAATTCAAAGGACAAGGATGAGGGATTAATATATTTAATGTGGTTACATTTTTTAGAAACCCATCTCCAAGAGGAATAATTCATGCTAATTGGTAATGAAATACACTCAAGAACTATATTTATTATGTTTTTACACAATCCCATACACTTCTTTGGATCAACCTATGGTCATATGATGAAGAAGCATCAAAATTATTGAGAGAACATGGCACTACTAAGTCTGCATAGTCTATAGATTTTAGATTTATTTTTTCATTCAATTCTTCTAAATGCTTTTTAATTATAATCATGGCCAAAGTTGACAAGTCATTTATGTTGTTATTTGACTTGTCTACCCAAAGGTTTTCTATGTGGTTAACTAATGGTTTTTTAAGAGGATACAAGGAAATGCATTTGGATTTTAGACCATTGAAAATGTTCATATCTCTTGACCTATAATCAATCAATGTTGCTACAATAGCTAACCATGGTCTTCCTAGGATTAGAGGGTATTCTAAATTCTTTGTTTTTGGTTGTAGCACCATAAAATCAAGTGGATATTCCCAAGACTCAATAATTACTGCA
Source organism: Torreya grandis (assembly GCA_037957365.1). Classification (NCBI taxonomy): domain Eukaryota; kingdom Viridiplantae; phylum Streptophyta; class Pinopsida; order Cupressales; family Taxaceae; genus Torreya; species Torreya grandis. Next base: position 226,583 of record JARHVA010008168.1, read on the forward strand.
ACATTTTCTATAGTTCATTCTAGTTTAGTTATAGAGTAATCTACCATTTGGAGAATGGTAGATATAGGTTGCATTTTCATGAAGGATAGTGTTGGAGAGTATTAGTTTCCATAATATTGATTATTGTCCCTAAATCCACTAAAACATTAAGAATTTCCTTTCCTCTTATTGTGATTGTTATAACTAGACTGCTTAGGTCTTAATACTTGGGAATTAACAACTTTCCTACTAACAAGTCAACTACCTTACCATCAATGTGTATGGATTTTGGGTATTGTTTCTTTCTTCCAGATGTTTTGACACACAAGTTCTTGATGATTTTGTTTAGTCTAGAAATGTCTCTAAAGCTTGTAAGAGGGGTCCCTCAATGTTGATCTTTTACAATTCATGGATCAACTCTGACTCTTGGTTAATTTCAACCTCTTTCAATCTTTCAGGAAAAGGAACTACTAGCGTAGTGTTATTTTCCTTAGGTTTTTTAGAGATTTCATTAGTTTCCATTTCCTTGTTGCTTGACTGAGACAATATGGTTTTTTATTTTTCATCAAGTACCTCAAAAATGAGAATTGGAGGTTCTTTTAAAAAAATTCTTGATCTTAACTGACTATTAGAAAAATCAATTGCTCCTACATTCTTTGTGTCTCCTTGTTCATTGACATAAATAGGTGTTGGTTGCTTGTTATTTGGATTGGATACTAGTTGTATAGGTATTGGCGGTTGATTGACTTATTCCAAATGTTAGACAATAGGGGGTGGCATTATGGTTTACTATTGGGGTAGTCTTCTTAGTTGGTTTTATTATTGATGTAAAGTCCATTGTGAATTCCATTAAGGATTCCATTGTAGATGTGGTTGTTATGGAGGCATCCGTGGCTATTGTGGAAACATCCATAATTGAGGTGACACCTAATCTATCCAAGACATGACATTTGAGCTAGGGGCATTTGAGTTTGACCCCACATAGGTGGAGGTGTTGGAATATTCCATGGTGTTATCCATGGATTTGTTGCACCAAATTGTCCTTGGACTTGATGTTGTGGAAACAAACTTTACCTTTGGATATATTTTACCTCTTTAATGGATTGAACATTTGTTGTTATCTAATTTTTCAAGGTTGGTAGGAGGGTAAAATGATTTGTGTCATGGTTTGTTCCTTCACATATTTCATAAGAAGAAATGTTTGTTTTGTCTAAAGGATAGTCTTTAAGAGCATGTTTCAGCCTACACTTGGGACAATATATTGTCAATGTTTTTTTGGCATTGGTTGTAGCCTACAAACCATCTAATGTGGTGTTTAGTGTAACTAGAATGTCTTTTTTATAGATTAGCAAATTCTTCCATTAATTTTCCCTACTCATTTGATTTCCCTAGTTTTCCTTTCATCATGCCTTGTTTGGTTTAGGAGTAGTTTTTACAGAGCTTTGATATCCAAAGAAATAATAATTTATTTATGTCTCCTCCACCCATTAAGTTCAATGCATCTTTGGTGTCCTCATCTATTCCTTTGAAGAAAACAAGTTTTAGGATGTCCTCAATAAGTGGGTAACTACTTTTTTTGTAAGTAAATAAAAAATTGTCCAAATAATCTTCCAAGGATTCATCTTCATTTTGTTTAATTTAAATAATTCCTCCTTTCTTTCTCTCAGCTTATAATAATCATGATATTTATTCAAGAAATCAGTTTACATATCTTTCCATGTATGAATGGAATTACCTAATAAAGTCATGAACCATCTCATGCCTACATCTTTAAGAATTGATGAAAATAATTTTAGTTTCTGATTGTCTATTGTGTAGTCATAAGTTTGACACAACACCTTGAGTTCAAATAAAAATTGGTCAGGATCATCTAAGGATCTTCCCCAAAAATTTGGAAAATTGGCAAGGGAAATGTTTTTAATGGTAGTTTGATCATTAAGATCTAAAACAATAGGAAAGGAAAAAGTCCTTCCTAGTTGTACAACTTGTTGGTCTTATTAATCATCCATGCCTTCTTCTTTCGATGGTTCTTCAAAATTAGGATTGGCTTCCCAAAGGATATTTGTGTGACTAGTGGTGGTTTGATCAAATTATTCAAAACTTTATATGGATATATTATGTTCAAATGCTTCTTATAGATATTTTGTAGACTCTAGATAGTATCTTCTTGTGAGTCACTCTATGTGAACTCTTCTTATAGGACTTGACTATGGTAATGTTCTAGTTCCATATAGGATTTTAGGAGAATCCTAAAGATGTGATTCAATATCATGTTCAAGACTCTTAGCTAGAGATGGTGAAGGACTTCTTTCTCTATGTTCAGAAGGACTTTCAACAAATGATGTTGAAGGACTTTTTGTTTTTATTTTTGAAGGGAATCTATGAATAAATCATCCTTTTAAATCTCTAGGTCTGAGCATAAATTGATTACTCTTTTTATAATTTTATTGTTTTCTAATTATTTTTTTACTATAGATCAATAATATTTACCTTACTAACACCTAAGGATCCCGTATAATGATGTCAAAAATTATGAGTGTCATTTAACTCTTCATTTAATCAATATTTTAGATTGATGTCTATCAAACCAAGACTGGTGTCTAAAGCTATCTGTTGTAATTATTATGATGGTAGATATATATGTTGGTATTTTGGGTTTTTTTTAACTCTATTCTAATGCTTTTTAATGAAATAAATGATTTTAAACTATTTTTTTACACTTGTTGAGAGAAAAGATTAACCATTATACTAACTAATTCAATCCTTTGTTTGGAATCAAATCACACTTCATCTACTTCACACTTGCTTGGAAATGTAAATCCAAATATAATTTATACTTGCATGAAATGTAAACAATCAGATGGAAAGATAATTCTAAGCGAACTCACTCCTTTGTAGTAAATCAGAACAAACACTAAGACTAAGTCACACTTCCTTTAGAAAATGAAATAACTATTGGAATGTGAATCTTGAATTTACTTCTTATAAATTACTAATGCATGAAATTACTTAAGATATTCTAATTATCTATTAATGAAGAATTCATTCAACATAAATATAAATACCATATAGAAGTTCCTGGTTCTAAGGAGAGTGGGTCCTTACTCTTGTTAGAGTCAGGAACGAGGTCTACTCAATACTTAAAGGTGGAATAATATTGCATTAAATTATGAAAACTGTTAGGTTGTGGAGCTAAAAGCTTCACTAGGATGCAAACAGGAGAAGTTATGGAGGATGCAGAGTTACGAGGAGTTGCAGAATCAGTTGCAGGGAAATTGGCGTTGGTCTGATCAGCTGACATCGGTCAGATGGCAGTGAGGAAGCAACCGGCATCGATTACCAGTCGGCCGATATCGGTCATGGAGGAGCTGACATCGGTAGCCTGTGCGAGAACAGGCAGTTCACATGTTGATTCCAGAGAGTCTATTTTTGGACTGTTTGTTTGCATGTTGAAGGCTAGTCTTAGTCTTGAGTTACGTGTCTAATTATTGTAATTAGGTTAGTATAATTATTATAAGCATGAGATCTATATATAGACTCATGGGTTGTATTGTAAAAGTGTGCTAGAAAGCCATAGAGCTTTTAGAGAGAGCTAGTGTAGCTCCTCCTAGTTCTAAAGGGGTGTTGAGTGTGTATGATCAGGGAGAGTTGCAAGGTATGCAAGGTCTAGGAGCTGATCCACCGGGGTACTGGTTGAAGAATCATAAGGACTTGGTGAGCCAAGGACAAGGGTTATTCAGGGGTGTAGAGATATCTACATGGTGAGTAAGGTCTAGTGATTTGCAGGTAGCAGAGAGCAGGAGATCTACTTGGAGTATGGTTGTGTACTTGGTGTACTGGCAGCGTGTTACTGACTGGTTGGAGAGGTGAACATCAATTATGTATTAGAGTTGATTGTTGTGACTGAGAGAGAGAGGGAAGAAGGTCTTGAGGTGTGGTGAACCTTTGAGGTGGAGGAAGAAGTGGCATCTTCCTTATTGTATATTCTTTTGAGTGATTATTAATACAATTGTGTATTGTCTCTCAATTCCTGTGTTGTTTCATATTTCTAGTTACTTATTGATTCTGGTATAATTCCATGTTTATTTGTTAATACAAGAAGTAATCATATGTGCTCTAATTGGTAGAGAAAGATCCTGACTAAGTAGGCATCAGAGCATGTTTATTGTTCTAGGTTCCTGACACGTGGTATCAGAGCTTTTAGTTGGGTTACTAACAGGTGGTTTCAGATCTAGTAGTGTTTGTTGATTACAGGTTACTCATATGGGTTTCTAATTGAGTGGGAGTATAGCAATGGCAGAAGGAAGTAAGCTACGAATGGATAAATTGAATAGCATGAATGGTCTGATTGATGGAAAGAAAGAGCAGGGAAAAAAATATTGTTGGTTGGTAGCAGATCAGCATGAAGGAACTAAAGATGCAGATGTTGTAGGTGTTGTTGCACAAGATGATTTGGGAGGTTTCTTGGATGAAGTTGAATCTTGGATAACATATTATGTTGCCTATTTCCATGCAGCCCTAGGGAGAGGAGCTGGTGAGCCTTGCCAAAGAATTGGCAAAGGAGAAGTGAAGCTAAAATTGTAGACGGATGACACACAGTGGTTGAAGGAAGTCATGCAGGTACCAGTCTTGGAGATGAGTCTAATTTCTTCAAGAAATTTGGGTGATGGGAGATGTACTGTAACTCGCACAGTGGATACACTTGAATTAGATGGTGGTAAGAAAGTAGGTATCCTTTATCTATCTACTTATATTACTGATTCACCTTCTATTGCAGAGATGTGGCTTCATAGGCTTAGTCACATATGTAGAAGGAGAATGCAAGTTTTGAAGCGAAAGTCAGATGTCTTTGACAAGCTAAAGAACTAGAAAGCCTTGGTGTTCATGGAGGAGATGACGGATAGAGATCAGGTGAGGGAACTAAATTATTCTGAGCAGGGCTATGTTGATTTGATTAGGACTTTGATCCATGGAGAGCTCGCAGGTAAAAATTTATCACTCACAGATGAACATAGGTACCAGCATTGGTCATACAGTAACCAATGTTAGCAACAGGAAAACCGACATCAGTCATGAAGGAACCGACATCGGTCAGGAGCAGACTGTGAGATGGCTAAGATCGATCACTGGAATGGATATTGGGTGGATAGCATGCTGTCAATAAGTCTCAAACGCTCATGTCGAGGTCAGAAAGGGTAAGTGAACCTCATATTCATTGTTCACCTTCTTTATATTGCTTACTAATGGTCGAGAACTAGGAAGACATGAAGAGGCAATGCAGGTAGAATCTAGATACAGTGGGAGCTTGGCATGGATGAGGAGTGTGAGTCCTTGGAGAAGAACCAAACAGGTATTTGTTGGTAGAGTTGTCAGATATAAGAAAGCACTGAGAGATAGAATGGATTCTCGTTTTAGAGAAGAGAGTGGATGGATACATGAGACAGAAGGCCAAGGCATATGGTCTTAAAGAAGCTACACGATAGTGGTACAGGTTTTGACAGGTGGATGACTAAGCATGGCTTCAGTCAATGTCAGTGTAACTATTGTGATTTTGTTCTTACCAGGTGGATGATGAGTTGCGACATTATCCAGTTACTGTATGTGGATGGTTTGCTAGCAGGTTTTTTACATACAGGGATTTGCTGAGCTAAAAGGTAAGGTTAGTTTAGAGGTATGTCATGAAGAATTTGGAGCAGTGAAATTCTTTGGCATAAGAGACATGGAGATTTTATCTCCAATGGGAGCTAATGTGAATCAGGTGTTGGCGAGGTTCATTATGCAGGATGCAGAATCAGAAAGCACACCAAGGGCTAGACAGTTCAAGCTTAGCTTAAAACAGGGGTTGAAATCACATGAGGTCTAGTGTAGACTTGAGTTTTCCCAATCAGTGGGGGTTGTCAGAAAGTATGGAGCCAATTCGGGGAAGGAGTACTGGAGGGCAGTTCAGTGGGACTAGCAGTAGGGATTCTTGTTATGCAGGGTCAAGTTCTTCACTACATGGATATGTAGGTTCGGATGTGGCAGGTTACTTGAATGACAGGTGCAGAATCACAGATTGTGTGGTGGTTGGTCTTTAGGATTGATCTTGAAGAGGGATACAAGCCAGGGAATAATTTAGATAGTGTATAGGTATAGGTACAGGTGCAGTTGTTTATCTCCAAGTGGGAGATTGTTAGGTTGTGGATCTAAAAGCTTCACCAGGATGTAAATAGGAGAAGTTATGGAGGATGCAGAGTTGCGAGGAGTTGTAGAATCAGTTGCAGGGAAACCAGTGTCAGTCTGATCAGTTGATGTCAGTCAGATGGTAGTGAAGAAGTAACCGGTGTCGGTTACCAGTCAGCCGATATCGGTCATGGAGGAGCCGACGTCGGCAGCCTATGCGAGAATAGGTAGTTTGTATGTTGATTCCAGAGAGTCTATTTTTGGACTGTTTGTTTGTATGTTGAAGGCTAGTCTTAGTCTTGAGTTACGTGTCTAATTATTGTAATTAGGTTAGTCTAATTATTGTAAGCATGAGATCTATATATGGACTCATGGGCTGTATTGTAAAAGTGTGCTAGAAATCCATAGAGCTTTTAGAGAGAGCTAGTGTAGCTTCTCCTAGTTCCAAAGGGGTGCTAAGTGTGTATGATCAGGGAGAGTTGCAAGGTCTACAAGGTCTAGGAGCTGATCCACCAGGGTACTGGTTGAAGAATCATAAGGACTTGGTGAGGCAAGGACAAGGGTTCTTTAGGGGTGTAGAGATATCTACATGGTGAGTAAGGTCTAGTGATTTGCAAGTAGTAGAGAGCAGGAGATCTACTTGGAGTACGGTTGTGTACTTGGTGTACTGGCAACATGTTACTGACTGGTTGGAGAGGTGAACATCAATTATGTATTGGAGTTGATTGTTGTGACCAAGAGAGAGAGAGGGAAGAAGGTCTTGAGGTGTGGCGAACCTTTGAGGTGGAGGAAGAAGTGGCATCTTCCTTATTGTATATTCTTTTGAGTGATTATTAATACAATTGTGTATTGTCTCTCAATTCCTGTGTTGTTTCATATTTCTAGTTACTTATTGATTCTGGTATAATTCCGTGTTTAGTTTCTAATACAAGAAGTAATCATATGTGCTCTAATTGGTAGAGCAAGATCCTGACTAAGTAGCCATCGGAGCATGTTTATTGTTCTAGGTTCCTGACAAAAACTAGAGCATTCACAATATGTTTGAAACTCAAGATGTGTTTGTATTCATACTTTTTTTTGTCTTTAGATGAAATACTTACATATTTATGCTAATACATTGGACTAAAGACAATATGCATAAAAATAGAACTACGAGTCAATCTATTTTCCCCAAAGATAGGAGATTTAGATTGAGTATAATCCTATAAAATCCAACTATCATCATGTAATAATTATACTATGCTTATAATAGTTTTACAATCCAAATATGTACAAAGTATATCAAAATTGAATCCTTTAAAATAGGAAGCACATATTTCTTTAGTGTAGCTCCAGCTGGAGTAATTCTTCCTTTCTTGGACTATCTACAAAATTTATTTCTTCTCAGACTTCAAACTTATAGAGTCCATAGATAATGAACTATAGAGTCCATGTAAATAGACCTGTAGAGTTTGTAGATATTGGTTGAGTGAGTCTATAGCTTTGGAAGACTGGGGTCAAAACTAGAGCTTCTCCAAAATGCTGCTTCCACCATATTTCTTGTGTATTCTTCAAAACCAAAACACTAAAACATGATAATTGATAGGTATAAATTAAAAAATATTAACTCAACCTTTGGCTTGACATAAATGAGATAAATTATCTATTTTCCATGCTATAGTTAGCTAAAAGTCTATGATTTGCATAAGATTATATCCTTAGAGAGATGAAATGAAGGAATTTCCACGTCAATAATGATCCATATTTTGGGCTCATCAAAAGGTACCAATGGAACCTAAACCATTAGGTGATCCCATTTCTACTATTTTTCTTTTGATTCCTATTTTTAATTTAATTCCTATTATCTCTATAGTATTATTGTTTCCTTAGTCTCCATTGTTTTTACAACCCCTATAGTGTTTTCAATCCCTACTACTACTACTACTACTTGTATTCAAGTCGCATCCATAGTTCCTAGTATTTCTATCATTTCTCTAGTTTATGTTGACCCTATTATTCATAAGACCAAGAAATTCCACTTCAAAAAAACTATAAGAAAACATACAGCTACGCAAGGTTCAATCCAAATCATTAAGTTGAGTATCCCCATGCTAGAATCTAATAACACTTTGGTAAGTACATTTTCAAATTATAAAAATGCCATTATAAATGTGGATTATAATTTGCATCCCCTCAAATAAATTTGTGGTGTAGACTAGCATAAAATATTTTTTACCTCCTTGCCAACCCCACTTCATGTAGAGGAATTAATGAAATATTAAAGAGATATTTTATTAGAAATTTCTTCCCAAGACACTTATCCAATTGATCCTACATAATTTGTGATTCCAAAATGGGCCATGGATTTTAAGGCTCAATCTATACAAATTCCTAACTTATTGATTATAGTGTTGTCCATGGTAAGCTCTATTTTTTACCAAGCCACAAGAGTTATGCAAAGGGTCAAGAAGAGGGAAATCTAAGATGAATATAGTAGAGGAATAATTTTAGAGGAGAGGCATTATGTCTTATCTAAGAGAAATAACTAGAAACTAAGAGAGTCTCCATATAGTGAGTACTTCTTGGCGTACTTGATGGCTCAAACTAAGGCTCTAGGTGAATTTCACATAGGCACAAAATAGGATAGATAATAATTTTAACAAGAGATGGACCAAATGAGGGAACAATGTAAAATTATGCAAGTACCCAGAGTAAATGAAGACAACATCTAGAAAGCAAACCTAAGGTTATATAATATTTTGAACACTATTGAGAGAATAAAAACTAAAATGTCTCCACATCTTGTTGAAACATCTAAATTATTCAATTATTTAAATGAATATAAAAATAGTCTCAACTTCTTAGTCCCATGCACAACCAATAAGGCCTACCACCATTTGGACCTAATGACACCACTTGAGGTAGATAAGGTACTCAATATGGTGGTTATTAGAACATAAGAAGTGAGAGATTGGGTGTCAAGTGCATAAGCCTTGATCCCTAAAATAACACATCATGAAAGTCAAATTTTACAAATTTGGATGATTTGAAATTATTTAAAGTCAAAGGCTCAATAGAAAAATTAATTACCAAAGCTAATTTTGATAACTTACTACAACAGTCATCTACCAATTTAAAATAAAGCCTTCAAGGATGTACATTGGAAGAAATTGGGTAGGAAATTAGTTTTACAAGAAAGAAAGTAATAGAGGTATAAATATTTTAAGTATAATTTATAACAACTAAGGTCAAGCCTGGACACCTATACACATAAGTCAATAGGGTCCATAGGCCATCTTTGTTGAACATGGACATCATCATGTCCTAACATAGTATATTATACAAACACTACCATGATTTAAAAGTGAGTAAACATGTATATTTATGTGTAATGACTCCACCATCCATTTCAATTTCACCTATGTCTCTAATATTTAGGCTCGTTATCACTAAAACTTTGGTTAAAATGGAAACAACTACTGATATGCAAGTGTTATCTTCTATAACTACCTCCTCATAGGAAACTTATTTTGTCATTACCAGATATGGATATAACTCTAATTTTGTTGTAATGGTTTTTGTATTTTATGAATCATCGACCACATCCTATCCATTCATGTCATACATGGCTCTTAGCATGTGGGATATTCTAAAATGGTGTAACATTAGAAATTTCTTGAGATACGAGGCATCCCCATCCTAAGCCTATATACATGTGTCTTCCTTATCCTAGAAAGAGGAGAAAAGTTTGGGCATTCAACATAAGTAATAAATCCTTGGGGTTTTCCTACAGGTTTGTGTTGTATGGTTATCTCTTTAATTTCAATATTTTATTAATCATATATTTTGATCCAATTGATAGATGATCTCTTTGATATGTTCTATAGAAATTTTAGATGCCATGTGGCTAATTAGTAGAATTCTATCAATTAAGAATATGCAATAGAAATTTTGGGTTGATGATTTTTTTTATTTTATATAATAAGTATTCTAGGATAATCTTTAGGTTCGTGTAGAAGTACCATTTTGATGCAAAATCCTATAATGAGTAATATCTAGTTGAAGGGGATTTCTATTTAATTTCTATAATATCTTATTAGGAGGTGTAACAATAATATTCATAGAAATAATCTTTAGTTAATGAATTTGATTTAATTATGTTTTATGCCTCAGACTTCTTTGTTGTGTTTGTAAGTTTTGTGTTCTAAAGCAACAAATTGAAAGCATTGGTTCTTGATACTCATCCTTATTTTGTAACTAGTGTGAAAGAAACATTTATATTTATTTTCATATCCTCTTTTCTACCTTACCCTTCCCTCTATTTGTATTTTTTTTGAGTCATGCCCACCTTAGGATAAATCCATCACCATTCCATACACCTCAATCAGATCTAGGATTTGCATCCATGTTTGAACCATTTGAGGTTAGAAACTACTTTTCTCACCATCATTCTACCAAAGGTTAGTATAAAATCCATTAACTTGTAACTTGTTCCCTGGAGTGGATTTCACCTCCATTGAGATCCTAAAATGTTAGAGGCTACCTCATAATGTTCCTTAGTGTGTATAAAACCCACACTAACATGCATGAGACATATTTAAGGTGCATATGTTATGTAATGTTCACATAATACTATAAAATCAAATCAATTTTAGATTTAGAACACTTATAGGGACTGTCATCACCCACTAGGTTGGACTTTTATAGACTATATTGAGCTAATATAACACATTATTTGGTTCACTTTTTGGTATAGTTGAGGTGATAAAATAACTTTATCTTGCCAATTTTTATGTTTGGACATGATTTATCATCTAGACTCATTAGTTTCATAGTGTGAGTTGACTTGGTTCACTCACACTCACTCAGTTATAACTATGATTGGGTTTTTTAGTTGAGCTAGTCTCAATTACCATGTGGAAATCCACCTTTTATCTAAGGTTTGGGGCATGTTCTTCATATCTCTCTCTATTCTTATATCCTTATATATATGTTAGTGATTCACAATGATACATCTTTCAAGTCAAATTACCAAAAGGTAAGATGGTTGAATTAATATACATGTGTAATCCTAAACCTTGTTCTCTTTAAAATTCAATTATTTTAATACTTAAATTTTAGATTATATGCATTTATTGTTTACTATAACATGCTCTTAGTTTTAGTTCAGTCATCAGTAAAGACAAGGTGTGTTATACATACCCAAGTACACATTTTTGTATTTTTAACTAATAATTTCAATACTATATTAAAGAGGGGAATGTAGACACTATTTATAAATTGTATAGAAAATCAATAGTATATGCTTGGAAAATACATATTATAGATGTAACTTTAGCTTCTATATCTCTCCTACTACCAAAAGGCTTGCATACACTCTCTCTTTGTGCCTAATTGCTTATCTCTTAGTCTGACCTATGTATGTTGATGACTTGAGCCTTATATCTTACCCAAAATGTTATAAACCTACTTATATTATAATTCTAAAATTTTTATACATGCACCTACTTTTATACTTCTTAGACACTTATTCTCTAGTTAGACACCTACATCAACCTAAGTGTCCTTACCTAAAATAAGTGTCCAGTGCCTTAAAGTCATCCAAATTTTAAATGAAAAATATCTTAAAGGTTATCATAATAAATTTAATGTAAGATATTCTCAAATAGGTTTGGTATAAATATAAGATCAACCCTCATTCATTCTAAACATCATAAAAACCTAGACAATACCTAAATAAACTAATACAATAATCAAAAGCATTTTGTCAAGCACTTAAGTGATTAAAATCTTCCCTATTTTCTCATATTTTCATATCACTCATAGGGACAATACATCTAGAGGTCTGAAGTATTCAAGAATCAATCTAAGAGCTATATTTTTTAGGTTACAAGTTAGATCACTATTGTACTTGCTTATCACACATTACATGACTCACACACAAACTAACATGTAGGGTATAACTACATAAGTTTGTGGCCCTCTTCAAAGTATTAGTTTTATAGGAAACACTCATTGATAGAGTGGTTTTTTTGTATCTCGACACCATGTACCCACTAACCTATTTTTATGACAACTAATATGAATATGAAGAACTAGGGTTTTGCTATTTGATACAGAGTGACAATCAATGACCTAGATCTAAATGCACTAGAGTGAAGGCAATGAAAACCTAGAAGTATCTAGGTGGTCACATCTAGATTTAGTAGTTATTTTATAATAGACACCTAAATATTATCCAAAAATTAATCTTGATGCAAATTTCCCATGTTAATGTAAGTATCCAAGGATATAAAATTAAAATTTCCAAAATTAGGTAAATTTTTTAGAATCTAGATCCAATCCACTTTCTATTTGTTCCAGATATGGATCTATATTAACATCATAACTAGCTAAGAATATTATTTTTCATTATTATTTAAATGTCTATAATAGATTTACTTTATATTCTTAGCATCTTAGCATAATAAATTTAATATATATGTATCCAAGTTTAATAAATAATTGGACTACTTTAGAGATAGTCTAACATCCTTGTGTCTTAGTCTTCCCCTTTAACCCTAGATTCACCCAAATATATATTTTAGGTTAAAAATTAGCTTATAAAATATAAAATAGGACTCATGCAATGATACATTATTACTTTAGACCTATAGATGTGTTTTCCCTATGATTGATATAAAAATAGGAGAAAATAGTTAAGCTTTCCTCATTCGAATGCTTGATTCAATATTTTTGGTATTTTTCCTTGTGAGAGGTCAGAAGTTACTAGATTAAGAATAAATAAAGGTTTATCCTATATATATATCAATAAATTTTATAAATATATTGTGTTAAATCACTTGTTTTAACCATAGGTATATGTTTAATTTGTAAATTTTATGACTTTAAGACATTGGAAAGTTGTGTTGGGATAGGACACTAGCATCGATGTAGTCATCTAATTGGGACACAAGTGTCCAATAATATAGTAAATAAGTAGGTTCATATAATTCTAAGCATGATATAAGCCCCATGTTATTAGAATAATATTGTTTGGACTAAGAGATAAGCAATGAGCACATAGAGATAACAAATATGAGCCTACAGTAGTGGGAAATGTCTAGAACTAAGAGGAAAAACCAAGGTCTATATTTTACAAGTGTACATTAATATTATGCTATACAACTTATAAATAGTATCTACATTCCCCCTTTAATATCCTAATGAAATTGTTAGTTTAAAGGAAAATAAATGCATATATAACGCACCTTAACTTTGTGTGAGTTTAAAATGAGTGCTTTGATGGTGAATGACCTATAACCAAGATCATGTTACAATATATAATTATTTGATATAATCTAAAATTGAAAGCATTTAAATGATTGAAATAGAAAGATCAAGGTTTAGGAGTACACCTGTGTATTGATGCAATCGCCTTGCCTTTTGGAAACTTGATTTGAAAAGATGTATCATTATAAAGCATTAAATCTAATATTAGGAGAAATATAAATATATAGATTTCATATATATAAAAATATTAGAGGACACATACCCTGAACCTTAGATAAAAGGTGAGTTTCCATCTAATAATTGGAGTTAGCTCAATAGTGTAACCTAATCATACTTATAACCTGGTTAGTGTTAGTGAACCAAGTTAGCTTGCACTATAAATATGGTGATGTTATATTATTTAATCAAATACAACCTATAATCTTGAAAAAATTGAGTAATTAAATCACATAAATCATACCAAAAAGTGAACCAACTACTACAATATATTTACTCAGTATAGTCCATAACAGTCCAACCTAGTGGTAAAGTCTGTAAAAGTGTTTGAAATCTAAAAGATGAATTGATATTATAATTTATGTTCCCTTTTTAATATATTATGCACCTTATATATGTCTCATGATAAAACTTAGGTATAGCATGTACCATAATATATAATTATGCCAAAACTATGTATTTAAATCATATAACTATGAATTTAGGATAATTTGAAAACTATGTAAGTTTGAAGAACATGTTTCCAAAATGTGCCCCCACTGTAATTTTAATTTATGAAGAATGTGGAATCCATGCCTTTATGGCATGGCCCCACTAATATTCCCCACCTTTTAATGTGAGGGGAAGTGGAAACATGTAGTTACCTTGCCTTAAAATCATAGGATAACCATGTAAATTGTGAATGTATCATGTCGAGTGTAAGAGAAACATGTATAGATAGATATATCATTGAAGAGTTCAAGATATGATCACATTAAGTCTCAAGATGCATGATATAGATAATAACAATGTATAAATAGTAACATTATAAATTCAACAACCAATCAATCACATACATAAAGGTACTCAAAATCAAATCAAAAGGCAATGGTCCATAGAGACCTAAAACAAAGGGCATGTTCAAATGCCACATAATCAAAGGTACATAGCTTAGTCACATGTAATCAAGGCAATAAATGACATATTAAAATGTCTATACAATAAGTAATGACATATTTGAATTTTAAAAAGGAAAACAAAGTAATGGAGGCCATAACTAATATATTATATTCAAATTCTCAACAAGTAATATAAGACACTCAAAGAAGTGCATAAAGGAAAAACATAAGAAATCAATGTAAAAATAGCATACTAGCCCATGGATCATATGTGTTATAAAAAAAATTAAGTACATATCATATCAAGTACCTTGTGATGGATATATGCATGGATAAAGGCATGTGTGAGTATATAAAGATAATCATGGTAATATAAAGTGATGATATAATGATATAACTTGGATATATCATAATCAAAGAAGCGGATGCCCCCAATGTCCATATGACATGAGTAGAGGGAAGGACCAACATAAAAAAGTGTGTAGATAATGTATCTATATGCCTAAATCACACTCAAATGATGTGTGAAACACACATGTATATATAAAATACTGATATGGCATCTACCAACATGGAACCAATAACATATACGCCAAGGAATTAATAGAACATGTAAATGCTTAAAATATTTTTGGATGATTTATTTTTTTAATTTTTTTAGTATTTTACATTGAAAATACTATCCTATGATCTCATCCAATGGATGCTCATATGTATCTCCCTATTGTGAACCTAGTGTAATAAACTAGTGTTACTACCAAGGAGCATGTATAGGTGCAATATTTGTGACTATATAATATGTAATTCTTTACATATTTATAATAAGACTATGTGGCCATGGATAAATAATAAGAGTATAGGTTCATAGAACCCATTTTTAAATTATTTGTGGTTTATGTGAAATATCAATAATAAGAACATATATAAGTGCTTTAGATATATGAATATGGTGTATAGTAGATGAGGATTATGTGGTACCCACTATGCATATCTGATACAATCATCTCTTAAGTATTTCATGCTGAGTAAATGAGATTTCATGTTATTTACCTTTTTGTGGAGGATAAACCTTACTAGGTTTGATAATTAGTTTTTTAGGTATAAACTTTTATTGTTCAAGTGGATGTTCATGTGGAAATCTAGAAAATATAATTACATGATTGACATGAATGTATTTAGCACACCCATGTACTATAGAAGGTATTAATTAAAGTGTAAGTAATAAAGATCATCCAAATAACATATCAAATACACCCATGGAATTTATAACTGAGAATGTACTTACCACATGCATGATACCCACTTATAAAGGTAATTCAATCTCACTAAGAACCTGTTATGAGGTCCCATCAAATGTTCTAACCAATCTGGTTGAAGGATGTAAATTAGGATTTTGATAACCTAAATGTGTAATTAATGTCATGGTACAAATGTTATCACTTGCACCATTATCAATTAGAACATTATGTATAGGATCATTATCAAGGTATGCTCAAATAAATAAAGATTGAAGATTGGAATCGTCAACCACAATCTCATTGTCATAGCAATTAATAAAGGGTCTCTAAACCATAATAGGTGTATGTTGTATATAAATACTAATAATCCCATCTAATGGGTTCTAGTAATGTGATGGATGAGGATGTGCATTATATATCATTTTCACTTTTGGATCCTTCTTAGAATGGTCTTGTAAATGATTGTTAAATATTTTCTATTTTTGTTGATCACCAGGTTGTGAACCTGATTCCTTTGGAGAATCATCAAATGTAATATTTTATTCATCTATGAGGTCTTGGATATTATTCTTCAAGGTCAAAAATTTATTCATAGAATTCCCAAGGCCTTAGTGATAATCACAATAAACATTCACATCATATCCTTTGGGTAGAGGCTACTCATACCAACCTTTATAGGATGAGGGAGACATATGAGGTGACACTCTAAAATATGTAGGAGTAATAGAGTGAGATACTTAGGTAAGTGTGTAAATTTCTCCCTTAGTGCATTATATAAGACAATAAAATTAGGTTATTGTGACACCACATTAACTATGGCAGTTTTTTCCTTTTTAGGTTCAGGAGGCTTTACCTTATAAATTGGTTTTATAGTAAACTTGGTTTTAGATGTAGATGTAGTAGTGTGTTTGATACGTACTTAAGTTTGTTCATTTTTATAATTTTCATTTCATTGTCATGAATAATATGGAATAAGTCATTAAAATATTTGAAAATAATGGACTCATGTAATAGGCTAATTAAACTTTGATTGAATATATCTTGTATATCTTTATCCACCATTGTCTTGGTCATTTTACTTAACATTTTCTTGTATATTAAGACATATTCATTGATAGGTTCATTATTTCCTTGTTTTATTTTCATAATTTTGTCATAGGAAACCTTTTTGTTGATATTAATAGATAATTATGCCAAAAACTAGACTATAAGAGGTTTAAATGCATTTATTGATTGGATGGTTAAATAATAGAACCAAATTAGAGAATATTCCTTAAGGTTAATTAGAAATAATTTGGTCAAAATTCTATCATTGGAGGCATAATCAAGGCATCCCACATAGAAATATCAAATATGTTATTTAGGATTGCACTTACCATCATAAAACATGAACTTAGGTGCAATAAAATTAGTTGGAAAGGGGTGAAAATATATCTTTGGTGAAAGAGGATTATGCAACACCTTTTGTGAATCAATAGCATATAATTATTTCATATAACTTTGGTAAATATTTATAACCTTAGTTTGTAAAAGTTTATAGTTTTAACAAGAGTTTGCACCTTTTGGTCTTTATGTTTGGATATTTTAGAAGTCACAAAAGGAGGTGTACCCATATGTTGGGTAGATATAGACATTGAAATAGGAAATTGGGTTGAATTACTAATATTTTACATGTAAGATGTAGCAATAATAGTTTTAGGAAATAAACGTTGGAAAACATAATCCATGCTTCTATTGGATGTTGGTAGATTGATTAGAATGGAATCAACTATAGTAATTTCTAAGGATTCACCATCCCTATGTGAGGAAACCTTATCCTTAGCATGTTTATTTATTTCATCTCTTGTAACATTAAAAAATCATCTATTAATCCCTTTTTATTATTAATATGAGAAACTAATGCTTCTTTATCTTCCATTTGGAAACAATTTTTTTGATTAAGATGTTCCATTCCTTACGAATGAAGAATTTAGATTTTGAAACAAAGTACAATGAATTGAAAAATTAAAAATCAAATTTTTTGACATACACATGAATCAAGTTCATTAAATATTTAACCTTAAAATATAGATTGAGGTATCTAGGGTTAAAAGGGTATAGACAGCCTAGGGCACAAGGGTGATATACTATTTGTAAAGTATGCCAATTAATTACAAACTCATATAAATAATATTCTAAATTTGAATATGAGATACGCTAAAAATAATAAGTATAATCATTGATTGATACTATAATAAATGGGGAAAAATGTACTTATTTAGATTACTATGTGCATTTAGATATGATATATAACATGTTGGAAATAAGTTGGATATGGATTATGGGTCAGTAGTTAGATTCTATAAATTTGAGCTCAATGGCATTAGACACTTGTGTTAATCTTCCATGACTATGTTGACACTTATGTCTAACTTGAGGTGTCCTATAATAAATAATTGTTAGATATGGATGGGACCACTTGGGATATTTTGGTTTTTATGTTATATTTAACCTAGTGTGCTCATATCTATATCATAGGTTTTTGCTCCTTGTCAAATAGTAAAACCTTAGTTCATCATCTTCATAGTGACTATGGAAAAAATGGGTTAGTGAGATCACCATGTCAATCTAACCCAAAATATCCATCTATTAGTAGGTGCTTCCTACATAACCACTACTCTCAAGAGGGACTTATAATAATGTAGTTATCCCTTAGTGTGTTGGCTTATGTGTGCACAAGGGTGCAATATGTGAAAAGGAAGTACAACAATAACGTAAATTTTAACTTGTAAAATAGGAATTATGGCATGATCCTTTAGTGATTTAGACCTATATATGTTCTTTCCCTATGAGTGATATGGAAATAGAAGAAAATAGGTAAGTTATACTCATTTAAATGTGTGGTTGAATCATTTTTGTATTTTATCTTATGAGAGGATAGAAGTTTTTAGATGAGGATGAGTGAGGGTTGATCAAGTATATATATCAATCACTTTTATAAATATCTCTTATTAAATCACTTATGCAAACCATATAAATAATTTTCACTTGTAAACTTTGTGACTTTAAGATACTTGGCACTTGTGTTGTAATAGGACATTAATGTTGACATAGGCATCTAACTAGGACACGCGTTTAAAATTCTAAAAAATAGATATGTGATCTAGGAATTTGACTCAAGAGAGGATGGTTAGTATGATGTTAGTTCCAAAATGAAAACAAAATGAAACAAACACACTAATAGTATAACATCTCTAGGTATAGACACTATGGAGAGCTTAGTTAACAAAATTAAATGATAAACACAACTAAAAAGCAAGGAATCAAACACAAAAACTCCTTCACCTTCTTTGGATGCTCCAAATGATTTTATAGTAGTGGCTTGCTTAGCTTGTGCTCATGAAGTCCTTGGCAATGGAATATTGTCTACCTCCATCTCTCCTTGGCACCTTTGGCTTGTGGCTTGGATTGAGATCAATTTGACATGGTAACACTAGTTTCATGAAGTTTTTAGAACCAATCCTGCACTATAACTTTGCACAAATTAAGCTTAGAAATGATGTTGTGAGGCCTCTTATTTATAGATTTTAAGATTTGATTAGAATCAACCTCAACCATCCATCTCAAGATTGAGATGTGTGGTTGAAGATTAATTAAATCTTTGGAATTAAGTTTGTAATTATCCTCATCATGACATTGGAAGAAGGGGAAATTAAGAGGCATGGAAGGCATTGATGAGGCATGGGATGCATGAATCCTAATATTTTTCACATTTATGACCTAGGGATGTCTTCCCAAGAAATGAGGTCAATTAATGATGCAAATATTCAATATTCATTTCCGAAAATAAATATTCAAAAAGTTTCCATGGAATTTTTTATTAATCCTTGATTTGGGTTAATTATCTCTTAAGCATGATTAAGCACTTTGTGCACAAATTATTTAATTTGATCAAAATACCTTGTTATTGGTCTAAAATTTAACTATTTTAGAATTGGAAGGTGTTGTTAGATGCATTAGAACCATGTTCCCATTTATAATGTTACCAACAAAAAATAATAAAGGCACTCATCTTGTGTAAAAGATTTGATAGGAAAGAGCAATCCATAACACCTATGTGTAGAATTGGCATTTTAACTCAAAATGATCTGATCAAAGTTAGCTAGCCCATAAATTGTATTACCTTATTTAGAGATACCCTAGCCAAAATTGGTACTTGAATATGTCAGTTTCACATCATTTATCATGTTTTAGTGTTT
Organism: Torreya grandis; assembly: GCA_037957365.1. NCBI lineage: Eukaryota > Viridiplantae > Streptophyta > Pinopsida > Cupressales > Taxaceae > Torreya > Torreya grandis. The sequence goes on from JARHVA010008168.1 coordinate 246,545, forward strand.
TTAGGCCAAATTATGTATTTTGGGTGGAAATTGGTCAAAACCTTGATTAGAGGTTATTGGTGGCTAGATTTAGGTGTCTATAATTTTCCCCTATTTTGGAAGGCATTGCAAGCTATAAGCATAGTAACATCTTCTCAAATAATGAAAAAGGTCTTGTATTCCTATAACTGCAATGATGATAAACTAATTGTATGATGCCCCCTCGAGGGAATGGTTAGCAAAAGTAAGTTGATAAATGGTCCCTTGAAAATAAAGAAGTGAAATGAGTGGACCAAAGAAAGGAAAAATAATGGGGTGAAAACATAATGATATTGAAAAAGTAGTCAAAATCACTAAGAATACAAGTGGGATGGTGTACAATGGTTTTCCCAAAGGTGGTTATAAGCATTGTACCCTAATAGTGCAACGTGGTATGATAACACAATGATTTGCCCAAAGGTAGTTATAATCATTAAGAAGATGGAGCTGCCCCAGTTAGGATAGACAAACAAGATAATAACATGCCCTTGTATAGGAAAAAAAAGTAAAGTGGTGACAACACAATGATTTGCCCAAAGGTGGTTATAATCTTTGATAAATGTAGGTGGGATGGTGTGCAATGATTTGCCCAGAGGTGGTTATAATCATTGGACTCAAATTATGTCAAACATGATCAACTTGGATAAAGATGATGATAACTTAACACAGAGGGTAATAATGAATTGGAAAAACCTACTAGTAGGGAGATGCTCATCCGAACTAATAGAGATTGAAATTCTTTCATGTTTAATTACTCTATTTTGGATATGATTAGGATGGAATCAAGATGTCAGTGCCAAAGAGATGCCACCATTATTGAATAGACTTATTTAAGCTAAGGTTTTTTGTATCACATGTCAATAGGCACATGGTATAACATCATGAGGACTTGGCCAAAGTATGCATAAGGACCAACTTCTGTAATCCAATACTCAATAGAAAATAATGCACCAATGATAAAAACCATGATAACAATGTAAATATATGAATATGGATGGATTCAAGTATAAATGTGGGCAAGGAATCACCTAATGAACACACATAAACTAAATCAAGGAAACAATGTTGAAAGTAAATAAATAGATAGAGAAACAAACAAAATAAGAAGAAACAAAAAAATAAACAAAGTAATAGAAACCCTATGAACATTGCCCCTAGAAAATAGGTGAAAAATTAACAAACAAACAAAATGGGGGAATATAATAAAAGGAAGTGGGTGACCGAGCTGTCTCCATATGCATTAGGCAAGTAGATGTTGCCTACATAGTTCCATGGATGTAATATCCAATTAAAAATATTAGGTCAAATGTAGTTCTCCCAAGGAATGAGAAGAATGTGATAATTAATGAAAATAAATAGAACAGATGTGATATAAGAAAAAGAATGGTCTTTCAAAATGGTAAGTGTGTGAAATAAAAAGGCCAAAAAGGATGGGGAAACTCAATGACAAGTGATTTTCTTGTACCTTAGTAAGGGTTCCCAGAATCCTTAAGGCAAAGAAGTGGTCAATGTTTTTGTTCTTTTCTAATGATTTTGAAAATGTTTTTGGAATTTTTTTGAAGTATCTCAACTCAATCAAGAATGATGAGACACTAAATGGTTCAAGCTCACAAAATGGTGAGAGCGTTCAAACTTAGGTTGCTCACAAAATGGTGAGATCGTGGCTTAGATTTCTCATAAAATGGCAAGAGCGTGGCTTAGGTTGCTCACAAAATGGTGAGAGCATGGATTAGATTTCTCATAAAATGGTGAGAGCATAGATTAGTTTTCTCATAAAATAGTGAGAGTGTGGCTTAGATTGCTCATAAAATGGAAAGAGCATGGCTTAGGTTGGTCACAAAATAGTAAGAGCATGGCTTAGATTGACTAAGCTAACCTCAACAAGTATTGAGCATTGCCTACATAGTCCTAGATTAGAACCTTAAGTCACTATATTTATATCCTTTTAGTGGAGGAATTTGACTAGTGCATTAATCAATTCAAACAAAATAAGCATAGTTGGTAAAAAACATAGTATGCAATAAGAAGTGGCAAGTTGGTATGTGAAGGATTAATGTGTCCCCTAGTTTTCCCATAGGTGTTTATAACTAGGACATAATGGCATAGGTGAATGGTACTAATTTGCCTAAAGGTAGTTATAATTAGTAGCAAGATTGGTGGTAAGAAAAGACTAACAAACAAAGGATGCAACTACCAAAACTTCTATCACACTATCTCAAAATATGATCTCTATCATAATTACTTGAACTAATTGATGAACTGATTAGATACCTTAATGCTAAAACTATGTAACAAATGAAAAAAACCAAGGTCAAGTGAGCTAGGCTTTAGAACATGCTAGGTCAATAGAATGGATGCAGAAAGTGGATACGGTGAAGAGGATGGATAAGGATGGTATTTGTACAAAGAAGAATAGTGATAAAATGGTATAACTAAAATGGTCCTTACAGATAATATACCTTAGAATTCAAGCATAGTAGCACTTGAGATGAATAATATTCATTAGCTCTAAAAGTTTGTCACCATCTGGTGTGGGAAGCTTGTATGCTCTGGATATATAATCTGTAGTGATGATGAAAGGCCTTGTCTAGTTTGGTTTGAATTTCCCTTTATGTTTCTTCTCAGTTTTGGTATTCTTTTGGTTTTCTTTAAGAACAAGATCACCAAGTTTAAATGTTCTATGCTTAACACACCGATTATAGTGGCCTTTGAGTTAGTTTTGATATGCTTAAATATTTTTGAGTGCATTCATGAATTTTTCATCAAGTAAGTCTAGCTCTTTTAGGTGAGCTAATCGATAGTCATGATCATCTAGGACATGATTGAAAGAAATGCATAGTGAAGGCAATTTGATCTCAATGGAAAGGATGGCTTTATTGATAGAAAAAAGTGAGTATGGATTGACTCTTATGGGGGTATGATGATTGGTATAGTATGCCCAAAGGGTAGGGAATATCTAGAGGTGCCAATCATGACTAACATCACTGATAATATTTTTGACAATGTTGATAAGGTTTTGTTGGATGCTTTGACTTGGCCATTACCTTGAGGGTAATATGCTATAGAAAAATGTTGTGTGATGTTGTATTTAGTACATAAATAGTCTACATATTTTTTCTTAAATGATCCTTCATTCTCAGATATAATGACAGAGGGGATACCATAGTAGTAAATGAGATGGTTGAAAATAAATTTCAAAATTTACTTTACAGTTACGTAAGTGAGGGGTATAGCTTCAACCCACTTAGTGAAATATTTGGTTGTGGTAAGGATATATTTATGGCCATCAGATGAAGTGATGCAAAAATCAAAAGTTTTATTTGACAAATATTTCAAGAACACAAAAATAACATAGAAATAATGAATTCTTTGAGAAGAGATGTTTTATTACTCAAGATTGCAATATAACTATATGCTTATCTCTGGGAAGAGATGTCTAATTTCTATTTTAGGTTATATTTCACATTTTTAAAGTATTATAAGGATGTGTAAGGTCACCAATATTGAGGGAGATGAAGTGGTTTGACTTCCATTATTTAAAATAATACAAAATTTGAGGAATTACTATTTTTAGAAACTTACTATTTTTAGACTACACTACTAAAATTGAAATTTGGTGTATTTCCATTGGTTTTTCATGGGTCAAAATCCATTGATAAAGTATTCATTCCATCTCTCCATGTTCTCCTCATTATTATATTTCTAATGGTTCAAACGGTGAATTAATTGGAGCTATAGTGCAAAAGTTATGGCTCCCAGAAGTTTCATCATCAATTGGGGTGGAACCATCACCCAAATTGTCGCCTAAATTATTTCCCAAATCATTCCTCCCTCCTTGAGAATCAATGGTACCCATTGCATCAATGTTCCTCATTAAGTGTGGTAATTATGTCTTGATTTGATTCTTTGTGAGCCACTCGCCTTGGTGGCTAAGTTAGCCCCTTTTGACCACCTGATAAAGTGGAATAGAGCATCCTCTTTTTGTCTTCATCTAGGTGTCCACAATTTGATCCTCCTCCACTAGAGCAAAATTCTATGGATCAAGCTCGTCAATGTCCAATTATTCTAATATGACTAAAGTGTCTAATATATGTGGATGATATAGTTTGAGGAACTCCACATTGAATATTGGATGCAGACCAAGGTAGGCTGGTAGGTTCAACTCAAAAGCATTTTCTCCAACTTTTATGGTGATGGTGTAGGGACCATATTTCAAAGGCCAAATTTTTCTATGTAGGTCTAAAATTCATTCCTTCTAAATCTAAAACCAAACATTTTCACCCACAATAAAATGGTGTGCAATCTTATGTTTGTCATGGCATTACTTATACTTCTTATTCATCTTCTCCAAGATGTCATGAAGTTGTTGTTGGACGTGTTGCATTTGTTCGATGAACTTTGTTGTTTTTGTTTCCTCAGATCTTCCATGAGGTGTGTATTCCATGGTAGAGAATGGAATAGCTATATTATTTAGTGCCATGGGTTGGAACCTGAAGTATACTTGGAATGGATTGTACTTGGTCGAGCTATTTAGGGCCCAATTATATTCATGTTGTATGAAAATAAGCCCCTCATCTCATGTGTGTGGATGTTTAGAGTGATACATATGAATCATGTGAATAATCAGGTAGTTCACCACCTCTATTTAACCATCAGTTTGTGGATGGAAGGTTGTGGACTTCATCAGCTTGGTATCCATCATCTTCTATAGAGTGGACCAGAAGATGCTCATGAACCTATTGTCTCGATCTAAGACAATGGACTTGGGGAGACCAAAATGGAGCCATATATGAATAAAATATAGTTGAGAAATTTCTTCAAAAGATATATTTTTCTTAAAAGCAATCATGATATCCATTTTTGAAAAATGATCAACTATAACAAAAATATAGTCCTTGACATGTTTTCAAGTGGGCAAACCTGAGAGAAAATCCATTGAGATAGATTCCCAAGGCCTGGTTGGTTCTAAAAATGGCATGTACAATCCTTGATTCTTATTTTTTGGCTTGGATATCACACATGGGGTGTACTATTTGAGATAAATTTTCACATCCTTTTGCATATGGGGCTAGTAGAAGTGTTTCTAAAGAACTACCAATGTCTTTTCTAGATCAAAGTCTCTAGCTGTCCTACTAAAATGTGCTTCCCATATCATATTCTATTGCTCTACATCTAGAACATAGATGTGCCCCATATGATAAAGCACATTATCTTGCAAATATAAATTAGAAACATGTTTATATTTTTGAATCACCTGATATGTATCAACAAAGGAAGTATCTGCTTCATACAAAGCACCCCAAGTGGTAGTCTCATGTCTGCACAGGTCAAGAACTATTATGAGTAAAGTAATTGGTGGGTGGCTCAAACAATCTATAGCTATATTTGAGCCCCCCTTTTTGTTTTTGATTATCATATGTAATTTCTAAATATATGTAGCCCACTTTTGGTGCCTCTCATTTTGTAGTTTGCTCTATGTCTGTATGAATTCCAATGGTCTGTTGTCAGTGTGGATGACTATTTATTTCCCCAAGATGTAGTGTTTCCATTTTTTGTAGGATTGCATAATGGCATAGAGCTCCTTATCACATGTCAGATATTTCCTAATTATATCATTGAAATTTTCACTATGATATGTAACAAGATGGCCATGTTGTATGATGATAGGTCCCATGGCATATTTAGATGCATTTGTCATCAACTCAAAAGGTTATACAAATATGGCAAGGCAAGAATAGGGGCTGAGTAGAGTCTATTCTTCAAATTCTCAAATGCCCTTTTTTGTATTTCACCCCACTAAAATGTATCTTTATCTCATCCTTTAGTCACTTGGGTTAGTGACCAAGCAACATGTGAAAATCCAAGAACGAACATATGATATAAATTTACAAGACCCAAGAAGATATGAATTTCTATGAGGGTCCTTGGTGTAGGCCATTATTGAATAACTTGAATCTTTTCTAGATCAACATGGACCCCTTCCTCATTCACAATGTACCCAAGGTACTAAATTGTTATCATCTTGAATGTGCATTTGTCAATATTTACATGCAACTTGTGCTCTCGAAGAGTTTAAAGCACCTTATGAACATGTTGTAGATGTTCCTCCCATGTTTTGCTATAGATGAGTATGTCATCCAAGTAGACAACCATGAATGAGTTGGTGAAGGGTCACCAGATGTCATCCATCATCTTCATGAAGATTGTAGGTGCATTAGTTAAGCCAAATGGTATAACCAACCATTCAAAGAGCCCCTCTTTAGATTTGAATGTAGTCTTCCAAACATCAGTGGGATTGATGGTAATTTAGTGATAGCTAGATTTGAGATCAATTTTGGTGAAGAACTTCACACCACAGAGTTGGTCCAACAAGTCATCAATCCTAGGGAGAGGGTATCAATTCTCCACAGTGATTTTATTCAGGGCTTGATAGTCAATGCAAAGCCTCCATGTTCCATATTTCTTTGGTGCTAGGATAATTGGGCTGCCACAAGGTGAAGAGCTTGGCCTAATGTGACCCTTTTGGATCAATTCTTAAATCTATTTTTTATCTCATCATTATCCAAAACTGATCTATGATATATAAGACTATTAGGCAAAGGTGATCTTAGGATCAAATCAATAAAATGTTTTACCTGGTAATGTAGTGGAACTCTTATGGGTGACTTGAATAAGTCATCATATTCTCCTATTATTTTTCCCATCTACTTCTATTATTGTGTTGATTGTGTAGTTAGGACTGCAACATCAGCCTTCTTGGATTTTTTGGTTTGACCACCATGAAAATGAATTGCTTTGTCTTTTCCACCAATCTCTTACATTGTTTGGCACTGATCAGGGAGATAGATGTGGGAGGTGGCACCTCTGGTACTCTATAGCATCATGTTCTAAGAGTGAGGGTGATTCTTCAAGTTTGTGATTCATATATTCCATGTCGATCATACATGAATGGCTGACCAAGGAGTACATCACAAACATATAAATTGACCACATCACATAAGACTTCATTTTGGAAAGGTTTTATTACATATGAAAGAAGACATTGATGGGTAACACAAAGGTCTCTCCCTGGGCTCAACCATCCAAAACTGTATGGCTTTGGGTGAGGTTTCATGGATAGATTTAGACTTTTCACAACTTTAGCAAAGATTAAATTCTTTTGACTCCCACTATCAAGAATGAAATACATAGGCTTACCTTTTACCCATAATTTGGAGTGAAATAATCTTTCCTTGTCATCTAGCCTTTCTTCATGGGTCTGTGATGAAGCAAAAATGGTGTTAGGCTTAGCATTTACAATCTCTTCTTCATTCTCTTCAATTTTAGGTTGTGTATGAGATAGAGTAGTAGATGTTGAGTATTGTGACTTAGAAAGTAGTGACTTGATGGCTTGACATTCTTATTTGGAGTGAGTTCTAGTTTTGTGGTAATCACACCATTTTTTAGCCTTCCCCTTATAGGGTTTCTTATCTTGAAACTCCTTTTGCTTCCAATTTTGGCCTCGTGTTTGACCTTCCTTACCACTTTTCCATTAATAAGGTTGAATCTTTGTATTCTTTCTACCATGCTTCTGCTCAATCTTCACTATGAACTTGTATGCCTCACCGAGTGTTTTTAAATTAAAGAGTTCCATTTCCCCTTATATGTACCATTGTATTCCACCATGATATTTGAGTCTTATGTTTCTCACTTTCTTGGATGCCCAATCTTGTAGACAAAGAATGAAAAATGTTTGTGTAATCTTGAATAGATTTGTCATTACCTTGGTGAAGTTATTGCCACTATATGTATAGATCATCATATGCTCCAATGGGATAGTATTCTTCCTTTACTGCATCCATGAAATCATCCCAGGTAGGTTCCACCTCAATTCCAATGACATCTATACTAAACCTCTTTTTGTACACTTCCCACCAATTTTTCATGGGAAATGATGCTTTCAAAAGAGAAAAAGTGATCTTTTCTCCATCGATGAATTTATTTACAGAAAATTAGGAAGATAATTGATCTAACTAATTTTCTACTGCATTAGCATTGATTTTGCCTTCAAATGTAGGAATATCAAAATTCACCTAAACCTTAAAGGGTATTGGGGCACTAAAAGGATGTTCCATGGATGAGGAGCCAAGAAGTGCGAATGAGGAGCCATAATTTCTCATCAAGAGGAGTTGGAGAATTTGGCAAAAATGTTGTAGCATCAATGCTTGTTTCTATTGGAGGGATGCATTCACCATTTATTTAAAAGGATTGGATGTCTTGGTTTCATCCACCATTTGAAGTCATTTAGAGTGAATAGGTGGATAGTTTGGAAGCTTTGTTATTTTCCACCCAATATTCTTATAGCTTGACCTCGCCCTTGGGATCATACACTCTCAAGACAAACCACTCTAATACCACTAATCCAAAACTCAAAATTTTTGGTTGAAAATTATTTCAAGAACACAAAAATAACATAGTAACAATGAATTCTCTAAGAAGAGATGTTTTATAACTCAAGATCGCAATACAACTATATGCTTATCTCTGGGAAGAGATGCTTAATTTCCATTTCAGATTACATATTAATTTATACACATTTTAAAATTAGGATGAGTATGTGGAAGGTCACCAATCTCAAGGGAGATGAATTGGTTCAACTTCCATAATTTAAAACAATACAAAATTTAAGGAATTACTATTTTTAGAAACTTATTATTTTTAGACTGCACTACTAAAATTGAAATTTAGGGAACTTACATTGGGTTTTTGGGGGGTCAAAATCCATTGATCAAAGATCCATTCCATCTCACCACATTCTCCTCATTCTTATCTTTTCAATGGTTCAAATGGTGAGTTAATTTGAGCTACAGTGCAAAAGTTATGGCTCATAGAAGTTTCATCATCAATTGGGGTGGAACCGTCACCTGAATTGTTGCTCAGATCATGAAGTGGGGTTAATCTTCCCAATGAGGTCAAGTCCCAATGTATAAAATGGCCATGGTGATAACATCAGTTTCAAAGTTTTTACTAAGGCACAGATTAGCATGTCATTAACATTTGTCACATATTTTTACATAAGTAGTGGCATTTTTGTCCATTGTAGGCCAATAATAACCAATACATAAGAATTTTTTAAATAGGACTACCCCACTATAATTATCTCCACATAATCCTTCATGAAATTCTCTTAACACTAGCATAGACTCTTCCAAAGTTAAACAATGAAACAGAGTTCCATCAAAACTATGATGATAAAGAGTGGATCCAAGTAGACTATAACAAGAAAAATGATGAATGAAGGCTTTGGTTTGTTTTTGAGAGAGGTTAGGGGTAAAACTTGGTCATGAAGGTATTTTTAGAGGTCTAAGTACTATATAGAATTAGGACCAACAATATCACAAATCATGTCAATAGTTGAAGGTTCATGAGCTGGTGATGACAAATTCTTAACAAAGAATTGATACTCTCTAGCTTTATCTATTTGTCAGATCAGAGACCCTATAGTAGCCATGGCATATATAGTTCTATTACTATCCCTGGGTATGTGTTCAAACTAAATGTTGGGCATTTACTCTAATATGGAACCAGCTTGTCATCTTTGGTCTAAAAATAATTTGTGACCTGATTGATGATTAACTGAGAATCACCATAAACTTGAAGATGTAATATATTCCAATGTACTACTTATCAATGTCCTATACTTCATACTCAGCCATGTTTTTTGTATAAGGAAAGCCGATTCTGAATGATTTAGGGATTAGATCCCCCTATGGTATAATAAGTAATAGGCCTACCCCCAATCCATGTGCCGTGAATGAACCATCAAAATATAGTTTCCAAGGCTACTCCTCAAGGGGTGTGTCCATTATGGTCATGATAGATTCATTAGGAAATTAGAACTTGAGTGGTTGTGCATCTGTGAGAGGTGTTTTAGCAAGTTGATCTTTAAGAACTTGTCCCTTGATTGCCTTCTAATTGACATACTTTATGTCAAACTCACTGAGAAACATGATCCATTTAGCCATTCTACCTTGAAAATATATTTTAAATAGTAGATACTTTAGCAGATCTACTTTTGAAATGACCATGGTCCTATTATTCAACATGTAGTGACATAACTTTTGAGTTGTGAAAACCATAGCTAGACAAGCTTTTTCAATAGGTGCATAGTTATGTTCATATGTAACCAAGGTATGACCTAGGTAGTATATAGCATGATCATTTTCCTTATCATCATGTTGAGCCAAGAATGCCCCCAGAGCATGGATTATAGCTGATAAGTATAACAAGAATGGCTTTCCTGGCATAGGAGGTAATAGAACAGGCAGATTAACAAGATAGTCTTAGAGTTGTTGAAAAGTTGTTTGGCAGTGATCATCCCAATGAAATGTAACTCCTTTCTTCAAAAGGCATGTAAAAGGATGGAACTTATATACTAATTAAGAGATGAAATGTTAGATTGACTCGATCTTACCCTACAAACTATAGATTTTCTTTAAATTGGTTAGTGGTAGCATCTTGGTTATAGCATGGACTTTAGCCATTTCAACTTCAATACCTCTATGAGACATGATGAAGATAATTAATTTTCCTAAGGTTACACCAAACACACATTTATTTGGATTTATTCTAACTTTATACTATCATATTCTTTCAAATATTTTGCATAACATTACTGGATGGTCGGCCTTGGTTTTAGATTTTTCTAATATGTCATCGATATAGTCTTCAACAATATCATGCATCATATCATAGAATATGATAGTCATGGACCTTTGATATGTATCTCCATCATTCTTAAGGCCAAATGGAATCACATGATAACAAAATGTTCCCCATGGAGTGGTGAACATTGTTTTATGTTGATCTTCTAATGCAATTCTAATCTGATTGTATCCTAAAAATCTATCCATAAGTGAAAGCATTTCATAACTGACTATGGAATTGATGATCATGTCAATATTAGGCAAGGGAAAATCGTATTTAGGAAAATCTTTCTTTATGTCTAAAAAATAGTAAAAATTATAATCCCTTCAAGATTTTTACTAACAAGTACAACATTAGAGATCCATTTAGAGTAGGCAATAGATCAAATGCATCATGCTTCTAAGAGTTTTTACAACTCTTTCTTTACCAATACAATAATGCAAGGATACATCTTACATATATTTTGTTTTATTGGTTTGGTATCAAGATTAACTATAAGGTGATGCAAAACCAAGGTGGCATCTAAACCTAGCATGTCAAAATAGGCCCATGCAAAAATATCCACAAACTCTCTCAATAGAGCTGAGAAAGATGTCACGTTCCTCAATGAGAGATGCTCCTAATTTTATGCATTTCAAGTCTGATGGAGTCTCAATATTTACCTCTATTGTATCTTTGACTAGAAGGGTCGAACCATCTTCTAAGATAGTAAGCAATGACTTGAACTATTGGATTATGTCAGGGTCCTCCATTAGGACTTGCTCTTCAACTTCTCCTAGGCATGATGAATCTGAATCCCCTAATGAGAGATCTAGACATGTAACAAAAATAGTTAGAAATTATTGGAGAATTTGATCAAATACTTATTATTTCTCAAAACTAAATTCAAATCCATAATCAAGTTCATCATTGGTGGTCTCCTGGCCTAAATTTGAAGAAGAATGAACACCCCCATCTAATGGCACCTAAGACAGGTTTTCACCACTAGATTGGCCTTTATCTTTACTTTTTCCCTAGTCAAAAAGCACCTCAAAGAGGTTTTCACTTTGGTACTTCAATGTTTTACTTATTTATTTTTGGCTAAGGGTGTTCACTCACTCTCTAAAATAGGCTACATAATCCAGTGTGATTGAGAACCCTAATTTATGATCTCCCAATAGAATGTTGTCTCTAAGGCCTAAGAATTCACATAATGCCTTATCATTCTAGAACTCATTAATTAGTAGATTGGATTCCTTTTAGTCCCAATCTATTAGTTAGGGATAATATAATGGTAATGGATTGTGATGAATGGCCAAGATAAGGGTACAAATGGCATTGTTATCAAACAAGTGGGTTTCAACTAGGTTATCAAAGGTAAGGCTATGATCAGACTCTATTTTGCTATCAACATCATCATCACTAGTCATTGGTAATGGATTTTGAATAAGATATGTGGGGTCACCCCCAAGGTAGTTTAAATCAAATTCCATAAGGTCTTTCATACTTAGTCATGGAAATTGGCTTGATGGTTTCTTGTTGATTCGGTCTAAGGCCTCTTCCTTTATAATTATGATGCTCCATGATCATATTAATAATAGGATACTTGGCACTTTTATAACAATTATCTTGGTTTTCATTGTCTAACCATGAGTCATCCCATTTAAGAGGGTCAAGTTTTAGGCCAGATGCTAGTATAAATGTGATAGGTCCCTTCTCTTTGTTATTTTATTGCCAATGCATATGTGGGATGAATTTAGGTCACCCAAATGTTTTTATATTTTGAGTAAGATTGGTGATATAAAATGTATCATGGGTCACATATTCTCTTGATCCATTATCTGAAATGGTGAAATGATTGGAAGCTGCAAGAGGTGGTATGTGGGAAAGAGAATCCAAAGTATTAGGATCTATGCAATTATCTAGTGGAGGATAAATAAGTATGGCCTTTCCTTTCTCCTACTTAGAACTTGGATTCATACCATACTAATAATTATAGCTTTAAAACTCAACCCCAAGATGCTTGTAGTACTCATATGGGTGTAAATCTTATAGAATATTCACTTCCATCCTTAAGTGGGAAAACTTGATACATTGGTGCAGTGTTGATGGGACTACATGAATCTCATGTAACCAAGGCCTACCTAGAAGAATGTTGTATGATAACTCAAGATCCAACACATGGAAAAGTGTATCATGGGTTAAAGGCCCAATGATAATTGGAAAACAAATGGTTCCCTATGACTCTCTTTCCTAATTATCATAGGCTTTAATAGTTATTATTTTTGCTTGAAGATCTATCATTATGTACCCAAGAAGCTTGATGAGCTTTAGAGACACTATGTTGAGGCTAGATTTGTTGTATATAAGGACACATTTCACTTTATGACATATAATACAAACTTATATGTACAATAGTTTATTATGGAATGGGCCAATGGAAGACATATCACTTTGGTTGAATGTGACCTGTTGGGCTGGAGCTAGGTGTCCAACCAAAGCTTGAAAGTTATTAGGGGATATGTCACTAGCAATAATAGATTGGGTCAAAAACTCATTCAAGATGTTTTTTTGGATTATTGACATTCAAAACAAATATAAAATATAAATTTGTGCTGTTGTTTTTTGTAATTGCTCCACAATATCAAACTTCTTGTCTTGGTCAGTAGTGAATGGTTTATTCTAAGGATCAACAGTTGGTTAGATGACAGGCAAAGTGGAAAATGGTTATGGGCTTGGGATAATAATATTTAACCTCTGAGTTATGATTTCAAAAGTAGGATTAAATATTGGACCATTATTGCTAACTGATGCTTGGAATGGTGTGGGACTAGACAGGATAAGTCTCAGTTGCTAGTGCACTTGGATGTGGTCACATGGCAAGGACAAGTTGTCACTATAAGATCCAAAAGGGGAAGTCCTAGTTTTTGGGTTTGCCTGTATGCACTCCCAAGTCAATGAAGGATTATCCATATGATTTGGCTAAATATTGTTGTTTAACAATGGTCTAAGCTAATTAGTGTTCATTCTAGGATTAATAGAGATGGTATTAATGCTACCCCCTATAATATGACCTACAACCATGTTGTGATCATGTGAAACTACATGGTAGATTTATTGATTTTTATCATTCTGACCTTTTTTTTTTATATTGTTCTATCATTGTGGTTCTAATACTAATTTTGTTGATTCTATTGGTTTGGCCTTTAATTTTGATACTATTGATTCTACTACTGCATTGACCATTATTATGAATTGTTCTAATACTATTGATTGTTATGTCAGGGAAAGGGGTTTTGATAGATCTAAAGAGTTTTATTGGAAGTGGAAGCATCATTATCCAATTTTATCTCCCCATTATATAACATATTATTGATTAAATACTTGATTTGGACACATCTTCATAGCTTATGCCCATTGACCTGATGATAGTCATAGAATTTATTTTCATGGTACTAATCAAGATAAGGAATGCCTTGTAGATAATTTTTTGGTATAGTTTAACTAATCATATTAGTAGTATAAATATTGAGAAATACATACTCAATAGGTTATCCTAGGTCACTAACAACATGACGTGCAAACACGGTTCTTCTAAGAGGGGTTTACAATGGTAAAGGTTATTGTATTTATAGTGTAGGTCTAGGTTGTTTCACTTATGACATTGGTTGGAGAGTTTTCAAGGTAGGGATAAGATACGAATTTGGTGAATATGATGTATACATAGTTTTGATATGATGATATTCAGTTACTCCTTTTCCCACAACATTCATATTACGGTTGAATTACTTTAGTCTTTTATGATTATTGGCCTGTGTCAGTTATGATGCTTGCATTTGATTGGGATGTTGGTCATTTCCCTAATTGGTACCTTGATTTTGATTATTTCAATTGAGCTTGATGAATCCTTTATTGATGATCACCCTCTTGATAAACAAACCTTTATCAATGATCTCTTTGAATGTATGCACACATTACAGTTCTAGATGATAGGCTATTTCACTATGTAAAATTTTGGTAAACATAGTAGCTAATTGTTTATATAGTAAACTATGGGTGAAATATATTTCAAGGGCTCTCCATCACTGTAAATAACTTGCAAAACTTTCCTCAACATTTTTCTTTACTTGTGTCAGGTCTACCAATGAAATCTCATGCTTGAGATTATAGGAAAAGTATTACACAAATTTATCAGAAAGATCATCAAAGTCCATTATTGAGTTTTTGGGTAACTTAAAAAACCACTCAAAGGCTTTTACAACCAATCTTTTTAAAAATAATAGAAAAATATATATGTCTCTATATGTCACTAGTTGACATGTAACAAAGAATTCAATCAAATGAGCCTTAGGATCACCTTTCCCTTTGTATTTATCAAATTTCGGTGCTTCATATCCTAGAGGAAATGGTATATAAAAATACTCCATTTTGAATGGATAAGAACATACCTCATCCAATTTGAACTTCTTCCCAGCTTGAATGGTAGCAACTGTATCCTTCATCTATTACAATTCTTAGGATAGGAAACTAGATCAAATATTAGTTTGAGGGAGAATTTGTGTTTAGATAGATGGTTTGGAGGTCAAAATTTGGGTTTGGATAGATGGTTAGGTCAAAAGTGGAAAACTTTAACCAAGGTATGATGGAGATACTTGTTAGGGTACATTGATTGGGTTGGGGAATGGACCAAGAATACGCATATGTGGATTAGGATGTACCTAAAACTATACATTTGGTTATGGGATGTTTAATTTCAGGTTGTTGATAAAGGTTTGACTTAGAGGATTTTTTGGTTGAGATGGAGATATATAACTAACTATGCCTACTATGGTTGAAAAGGGACATGCTACCAACTAATCAAACCTTGCTATTGAGTGGGAACTTATGGACCAAGACCCTGTTTCTAGATTTGTGGCACATTTTGAACCAATGGTTGTCTAGTAGGTACCTGAGAAATATAAAGACCTCCTTATTATATGAAAACCTATGACAAAGTGAAATTAGGTTGTAGATTTCATATCTGTCATTGACTAATATTTTCATGTTGTTGACTAGACATTGCTTGGTTTTGGATTAACATATTATTCTATAATTAAAGAGGTATGTTGATCATTACCTATCAGGGTGGAACATTTATTTCCCCTGATTGAGGTGGTAATGTATTCATATTTTATTACATTGATACACTATATTATGCCTATTATTTTGGAATATTACTCGCTACCTATTGAGTGGGAGTAGGATTCATCACATTCTATCATTGAGGTGTGATATTGACCGTTGTTTGATTACCTAACCCCATAGGTTGTATAGTTGAGGAAGTAGTTGGTTGAGGCTGGGGTGTGAAAATGCCTATTCCTTAGTATAATGACCTATTTATAAGATTAACTATAGGCACATGTTGTTGGCTAATTGTTTGCACATTAGTACCACTTTGATCAGGACTAGATGTTGTTTGCACATTATCTACTACGTTTGGCTCACTATTCAGTGTAGAGGACAAAGATACTTATTCAATAATGGGCATATGTATCAAGTTATCTATTGAGGTAGTTTGTATAAATGGGTTAAAATTCAAATTATCTTGTCTAATTAACTTTATCAACACTCTTGTTAAAGGAACTAGGTCAATGTGAGGTTTACTTACCATGTTTATCTGATTGAAATCACATGCTAGATTCAGATATGTTTGATATGTTGTCTGCATTTGGTTAAAGTGTTCTTCCATGATGTTTTTTATTTGATCAAATATATTAGGATCTTGGTAGATGTTGTTTGCACATTATCTACTATGTTTGGCTCACTATTCAGTGTAGAGGCCAAAGATACTTATTCAATAATGGGCATATGTATCAAGTTATCTATTGAGGTAGTTTGTATAAATGGGTCAAAATTCAAATTATCTTATCTAATTAACTTTATCAACACTCTTGTTAAAGTAACTAGGTCAATGTGAGGTTTACTTAACATGTTTATCTAATTGAAATCACATGCTAGATTCAGATATGTTTGATATGTTGTCTACATTTGGTTAAAGTGTTCTTCCATGATGTTTTTTATTTGATCAGATATATTAGGATCTTGGTACATTATTTATACTAGAGCCATAATATTTCTAGAAGAAGCTTGTTAATCATAAATGATATTGTGGGGTACTCTTACTAGATTTGGTAAATTTTCATGGGGGAAGTCTGTTGGAAACTTAGCCCCTACCTCTATGGATCTAACCAAAATATCATCGTTATTCTCTAAAAAATGTTGCTCAAATAAAAATGTATCATACGTGGAAGTTGTCTTAGTATAATATGACTATCAAAGTACTGGGGCGTCTACTACAGGTATTATAGCCAGGTATTACATAGTTTATTCTTGGTCCTATTCTATGTAAGGTAGTGTGTTAACCAAATAGTTAGCCAATAGATCTTGGATTTGTGCCCCTAATTGAGTATTATAAGAGGGATAAAATCAATATCATAAACAATATTATTCACATAGGGGTCTTGTACTATTTCTTCCTACGCAACCACATTACTAATCCTTGGATTGTACATGAGTCCACTATGGGTGTAGGAATATATGTTGGGATCCATATCCAGTGCTTTTGCAATAAAAGATCAAAGAGTTCTAAAAACTCTAAAAAATAAGATAATATCTAAAATAGATGATGTCCCAACTTGGTCTATATTTGGAAAAAGTATCAACAAGTTTATGCAAAGTTTTGTGAGGAAACAAGCTAGTGTGAAGTATCTAACATTTCACTATTCATACAAAGATAAGCAAGTACAATACCAACTAATTAATCATTCTTAGATCCTAAACTGATAAGTTTTCTTGGTATTATTGGAATCCATCAATATACATCATTTTGAGAATATTTTAAGTGTTCATCCAAAAGTAAATGTGCATTATATAGTAGGGTTTTTACACCCCCCCCCACCTTAGCTCAAATGATAGTACTGTGACATGGACCTTGAGGCACACCTTGCACCAACAATAATTCTACATCAAGTGGGTATTTGTCTAAGATCTAACAAGTTTTCAAATGATCTAGGGGAATAAATTACACAATGATTTTCATGCCAAAAAATGCAAAATAAAAGCATGGATTTTGGGTTCGTATCACTTGTTTTGTTGCAAAAAGGTCTAATCTTTTTTGCAACCACTACATCTTGCTATTCACTTAGTGCAGTGTGATGTCCAAAGTGCCACTACATCCTGTGTACAACTATAAAGGAGCCAAATAAAGTTAATGCCAGGAGATGAAACCTCAGGTTAAATCTTCCCTAAAGAACTTGTGGGAGGTGATGAAGTCCCCCTCACAAGAGAAGATGCATAAAAAATAAAAAAATCATGAAATAGAAAGACTTTAGGGTCATTTTCAAGGTCACTGAAACTTTGATGAGTTTTTGGGGAGTGTTTTAGCTGACTTTATTTCTAAGCCTTGGACTAGGCTATTTGCAATAAAATGGTGCTTTTGATTATAAGGATTTCCTATAGGGGACAAATGGAGGAGCATACACACAACATTCCTCTCTTTTCCAAACAAAATCTAACTAAACAACTATTCCAAAAAAAAATTGATAAGTGTGTTCAATTTTATACCTAAATGAAAAGTTTGGTGGTGTTCATTTGACACCTTAGTCTTAGTTGCAAACTTTGAAAATATTCACCAAATCATCTAAATCCTTTGTTAAACACCCAAAACAAGGTTATTAATTCATTTTTAAGCATGAAAAGGTGATTTAAACATGTTTTGAGAAAATATCAAGCTTGGTCCTATAGAAAAATTGTTATCATGTCCTTTAGCTTTGAAGCCCTTTTGAGTTTGAAATAATAAACTTTGGAAAAGTAGCTCTCGGGTCTGTGTTTTAAAAAAACATAGTGACTGACATTGGTTATTACCATCAACATCAATTACTATGGTTAAACAAAATCTAACTAATGTCAATTTTACTGACTGACATTGGTTAAGCAGGTAACTGATGTCGATATTTCTATCAATGTTGGTTACTGTGTAAAAACTGTGGCAACCAAAAAATGGCAAAATAAAGTTAAAAAATCAATTTACAAGATTTTTAAGAGCTCAAATAAATATTTTAAAGTTTCAAAAGGATATCCTTCAAGTGTGAGATGCATCTAGTCCCACTGGGCATACCATATGTGATCTATTAATTTAACTCAAGAGAGGATGGTTAGTATGGTGTTAGTTCCAAAATGAAAACAAAATGAAATAAGCACATTAATAACATAACATCTCTAGGCCTAGACACTAGGGAGAGATTAATTAACAAAATAAAATGATAAACATAAATAAAAAGTAAGGGATCAAATACAATAATTCCTTCACCTTCCTTGGATGTTCCAAATGCCTTTGTAGTAGTGGCTTGCTCGACTTATGCTCATGAAGTCCTTGGTAATGGAAGCTTGGCTACCTCCATCTCTCCTTGGAACCTTTGGATTGTCGATTGGCTTGGATTTTTATCAATTTGGCATGGTAAAATTAGTTTAATGAATATTTTAGAACCAATCCTACATTATAACTTTGCACAAATTAAGCTTAGAAATGATGTTGTGAGGCATCCTATTTATAGATATTTGGATTTGATCAGAATCAACTTCAACCATCCATCTCAAGATTGAGATGTGTGGTTGAGGATTAATTCAATTTTTATAATTAATTTTTTAATTATCCTCATCATTAAATTGGAAGAAGGGGAAATTAATAGGCATGGAGGGCATCATGGAAGACATTGATGAGGCATGGGAGGCATGAATCCTAATATTTGTGGCATGTATGGCCTAGGGATGTCTTCCCAAGAAATGAGGTCAATTGATGATGTATATATTCAATATTTATTTCCAAAAATAAGTATTCAACAAGTTTCCATGGAATTTTTGATTAGGCCTTGATTTGGGTTAATTATCTCTTAAGCATGATTAAGCACTTTGTGCACAAATTATTCAGTTTGATCAAAATACCTTGTTATTAGTCCAAAACTTGACTAGATTAGAATTAGAAGGTGATATCAGATGCATTGGAACTATATTCCCATTTATAATATTACCAATAATAAATAACAAATTCACATATCTTATGCATAATATTTGATAGGAAAGAGCAATCTAGAGCACCCAAGTGCAAAATTGGCATTTTGACTCGAAATGATCTGATCAAAGTTAGCTAGCCCATAATTAAATTTCCCTATTTAGGGACACCTTGGCTAAAATCAGCACTTGAATATGTCAATTTCAAATAATTTAGCGTGTTTTAGTATTTTTAGGCTAAATTGTGTATTTTGGGTGGAAATTGGTCAAAAGCTTGATTGGAGGTTATTGGTGGCTAGATTTGGGTGTCTACAAGATATAGGTACAAAACTTGTAAATGATGATAATAAGTAGTTTTATATCATTTTGATCATGATATAAGGCTTAAGTAATTAGATTAAAATTGGTCAAAATTAATGACCATAGAGAGATAATAGATATAATCCTTTTAGTACCAGGAAACGTCTATAACTAAGAGGAATAACCAAGGTCTATATTTTCAAAGTGTACATGATTGAAGTGATATATAGTTTAGAAATAGTCTCTACATAGGGTATTCCTTAAGAAATAGTAACTAAACCTATAAATGAGGGCTTGAAATTGAGATGGTTCTTGAAAGGAGAACACAAATAAATGCTTTAAAAGGTTACATAGACATTAGTAACTTGAAACCCAAAAGGTTTCTAGTGGTTTAGAATTCATGCACTCAAGGAGTCCTCTAAGAGCATACAACCAACATAGTAATAAATAAGAAAATTATTTTCATACTTTATAGAAAAATTATCAACGACATCTACTTATAAAAAACAATTAAGATGAGGAGGATTATAAAAATCTATACCTCATCATGAACCTTTAGAACAAACTTTTGAGTTGGTTTTGGAGCTATCATTCCTAATGTTAGTAACAATGGTTGAACAATGTTTTTGAGGGCCATTTAAATAAAAATATATAACCAAAGGGAAGATAATAAAGTGTAATAAATGGGATCTTCATGTTGGAATTTCCAAAGAGTCTATATGAAAATAGGTTAACACAACACAAGAATGACATGCAAACCATAACAAAGAAAGTTTTTCCAAATCTATCTCAAACAAGGATTAGTTATTTTAATAATTATTAATATGTGTGCATATAAATAAATATTAAAATATAATTTGTTTGATGTATAAGTTAATTTTTTTTATAATAGTTTTCATGGATGACCTATATAGAGGATAGAACACATAACCCCTCACTTAAAAATATCAATAAAAATATTTTATTCTTACATTTAAGTTGAAAAAGTTTAATGTAAGAAAGAAGAAACAATGTTTTAATTGTGATATGGGGCCCAGGAGGACACCTAGTGGAAAACCTACTTAAATGAATTTAAGAGGGTTATTAATAGAAGGAAATTTATGAATGACATAGAATAGGAAAGTGAGATGTGCTAAAGAACAAGGAAAGAAAAGAAGAAGATGACAACCAATGTATAATTGTAATAAGTTGTATTATGCTAAGTTATATACAATATCTAAGAGATTAGATGCCAAATGTCTTTGTAATTACTAAGTTCATTATTTTTTATGTATATGTAACCAACTACAAAGAATGGAAGTGTATATTAGTATATAATAGATGAAGATCAAGCATCAATTATATCATTACAAGAGCTAATAACACCTACTTCATAATCAATGAATGTTGTGATGTCACTAACAACTATTAATAATGATATGAGTTCTAAAATACTATCATTTTAGGATCTCTATAGTAATGTCAAAGTGGAATTAAATAATGCAAATCAAAATGTAGTTACGTAAACTAATGCCCATGATACTAATGTTAGTGCAAGGATGGATATGCAATAATAGTTTATTAATATAAGATCTACAAACCCAAATCCTCTTGTATCAGTCACCCCTCCTTAAATAGAAATGGTCCCCATTTCATGCATTTGTCATAAAATATGTGATAATAAATTAGAAACTTGAACTTTTATAAACCATTTTACTTTGGAAGGCACTTGACATGCTTTGATAATATATAAGAAATGGATCTCTTATCGACATGTCTGCTTGACCTGAGTGTCAATGAATTGATTTTATTATGGTGGGATGTTACAATATGGATTGATATATGTATATTAAATATTATCTATAATATCTAAAGTATCCAACATGGGTGGAAATTAATGGTGTAAGAGATCTGCATTGAAATTGGATAAAATCATTATCTCCTAATTTATTATTGATGGTGTAGGGCCTGTACCAAATTATATAAAACTTTTGGCAAGGTTATGCTAGTATTTCCTTGTGAAGGTGTATCTATAATTGAGCACCAACTGGAAGGTGTATGGTTTTTGATGTTTTTCATGCCATTGCCATTATTTCACATTAGCCTATTTAAAAATGTTTTACACTTGTTGAATGTGTTGAATGTAATCAATAAATTAAAAAAAATTTATCAAATTAATTTTGAGATGAAGGATTTTTTACTATTGATGATGGAATAGAATAAGCTATGTTGATGGGTGCCAGAAGTTGAAAACCTAGGTAAACTTGAAAAAAAATCTTTGTGGTAGAGTTATGTAAATATTTATTGTAGTTGTGTTGAATGAAAGGTATGATTTCATCCCAAGTATGTTGTGTATTTTAATTTTACACTCTCATAAGGTACATTATCATCATGTTTACCACTTGCATATGCCCATCAGTCTATGGATGAAAGTTGATAGACTTGTTCAATTTTATGTATAGCATTGACCAACATGCTTTCTATAAATTTCTCAAGAAACTTATATACCTATTATAAAATATAATTTATAGGAATTTTAAATGGATAAAAACATGTTGAATGTAAAATTAAGTTGTTTACAAAGCTTATATTACTTTCTTATGAGGTATGATAAGTGCCATCTTTGAGAATATATCAAATACTACAAAAATTCAATCATTGCCATGTTGGGTAGTAGGTTATCCTAAGATAAAATACATGGAAAAAAAATCCCATGGTATCATTAGAACAAAAAAAAAATTGTATAAACCTTGTTTCTTATTGAATGGCTTGGTGATCACATGTGTTATAGTAAGTGATTTATTTAGGATACATCAAACCTGAGATGTGTCTAAAATAAGTACTTATACAACACCTCAAGAGTATTTTCTACTCCAAAATCTATTTAAATTATATTAAAATTATCCTCCCATATTATTTTTTATCTATCCACATCATAAAAATTGCATAAGTACCTAAGGTGATATAGTAATCCATCCTATAAGTAGAAATCTAGAACTAAATTATCGTAATGAATGTTCTGATAGATATCTAAAAAATACATGTTAGATGGATAAAGTTTTAACCATGAACTAACATCACATCCACATACATCATGTTCAAAAATGATATATATAACTAATGCATGACTCAAATAATCTACGACTAAATTGGTACTTACATTCTTTTGTATGATGTTCAATTGGAATTATTAAAGATAAGAAGACAATTTATGATGTCATTCTTATTGTAACTTATTATAAGTTTGAAATAATAGGATAATACTTGGTTTGTATGGATCACATTCTATTTTCCAATGCTTACATGTGTGAATAATAGCATAAATCTCATGATCATTGGTTAGGTAGCTTCTTACTAGTGCAGTTAACATTTTTATGTGGTAAACAAGAAAGTGACAATATTGAGTGAGGAATGATCCAAGTTTGAAGTCATAAGCATCTATCTCAAGCTCAAATGATTGTTAAATATCAATATAGAGTCTAAATTTTAATTTTTTAAATGATTTCTATTGTGTAGCTTCCCAGATCGGCTTTATTTAGTGACACCTTTGGTAACTTGGTTCAGAGATAGAGTCATATGAGAATAAAAGTAAAAATTTCTTGTATAAATTTTCTATTCCTAAGAAACTATGAATATTTGTGATATTATTTTGTTTTTTTCATTCCTATATAACTTGAATCTTATCCAAGTCCACATGCACTCTATATGCAATGGGAAATGTAGCAAATCTATGAATCAATCCCAGTTCAAAGAAGATAGATCCTACCTACACTTCTAATTGGGGATAAATTAGATAATTAGGTTCATGATCAATATGGATCCTCTAGACCTATCCAATGGATCTCTTACCATAAATAATATCACTAGGTAGGGTTCCAAATACTTTAGTCAAGCAAAGTAATGTAGTAACCCTAACTAGGTTCTATGTTTTCATATTCACTAAACTAATAACAAGTAAAGTAAATGTCTAATCTAGTGATCACCAAAGCTTGTGGCACAAAGTGGGGGTTAGTAAACATAAAATTAAACATGCATAAGAGAATCCTAACTAAGCTATGTATAGGTAAAACCATAATGCATGGAGAGAGAAATCTATTCAAAAGCCATTACTTATGATACTTTTATCTACTAAAGAAAGGATCAAAGCTAGAGATAGTTACCTTGAAGATGAACCCATCAAGACTCAATGTCTCCCTTGGTCAAAGGTGCTATAAAAGAGGTTTTTGTAGTTTGTATGGGTCACTAAGAAAGGCCAAAACATCCTAGGCTTATCCATAAGATAAGATTCTTCTCCAAGTAGAAACCATAAGCTAAGACTCCTCATGTAGAATGGTGGAAGAGAATATTGTAAAATAGTGCAAATGAATAATTAACATTATTTGTCTCTCTAATAATGGAAAATTTAATGTGTTTATAAGGTAGATCTAACCCTAAACCCTCCTAAAAGTTTAGGTAGACAAGGTTGACCCGATCAACCTAGTATCATAATTGACAATAAAAATCTAGGTTATGGACTAAGTTGGCTAGGGGTATACCTAGACCCTAATGAGTTTTGTCAATAAGAAAATAAAGGTCGAAGTGGATGAATATGTAGTGTAAACTATCAAAAATATTTTTAAGTTAGGAAAATGGATAATGAAGGTGGTAAAAGACTAGAGGAAGGTGAAAAATAGGAGGAAAAGATTAGGGGAATGGTTTTTAGGAGACAAGTTTGTAGATGGAAAGTGAAAAAAAGGGACAACAATCCTACAAAACACCAATGGTTTACCCACCCCTTTCCTAGCTCACCCCTTAGGGCATGCACTTAGAGATATTGAGACTCGATAGGTTCCTACAAGATAGAAAGCATTAGTAATTGATAAAGTTTGAAAATATTATGTGTATAAACACTCCTTATGCATATACTATGTATCCTAGATATTTTATCTCACATATAGAGAATTTACATTTATCCATGTTAGCATATACATTATTTTTCCATAAAGTTCCAAACACTTTCACTATATGGTGTAGATGTTCATCCCTTGTTTTGATGAAGATTAGGATATCATCAAGGTAGACTACAATAAATGAATTAGTGAATGACTTAAAAACAACATTCATCATCTACAAGAATGTTGCTAGTGTATGGTTCAAAACAAAAGACATGACTAACTATTAAAATAGACCTAATTTGGTATTGAAGGTTGTCTTCTATACATTTGTACGTTCAACAGGAATCTGACGATATCAAGACTTAAAATAGATTTTGGTGAGTTATTTCTAACTGTTAAACTGGTAAAAAAATTCCTCAATCCTTAGAATATGATAGCATTTATTCACCATAATCTTGTTGAGAGATCCATTATAAATTCACAATATTCATGTGTCATCTTTACTTGGTGAAAACACAATTGGGATGCTTCAAGGTGATGGGTTGGGCTTGATATGTCCATTGTCCATGATTTCCTAGATTTTTTGATTGATTTATTCATTCTCTAAAACTAATTTGTGGTATAAAATAAGCATTGGTTGTAGGTAATCTAGGGATCAAATCAATGGTGTGATTCACTACACAATATGTATACACTTCCTTTTGTGACTAAAAATTATCTTTTTATTATTCCAACTTGAGCTTCAAATCTAAGGTTTCTACTACTATTGTTGTAAGAACTAAGATATGGATTAGTTCCATAATGAAATTATTAGATTCGTATCTTACATCAAAATTATAAACTTCTTACTAGACATGACTATATTCTTACATTGATTCATAATGATGAGTGATAGCTTAGTGACTACTTCCATTATGTAATATCTATTAACACCAACATCTAGGGTGACATTTTTTGTATATACTTCATAGATTATATTTTTATGGTACATATATGGTTCACCAAGTAATAAATTACATAAAAATAATGGATTAATGTTGTAAAGGACTGTATCTTTAAAAGTATTGATTTTGTACACCAATTGACATTGTTGAGTGATGCATTTCCTGGATATTACTCTAAACCTTTCAATAGAATATGGTTATGGGTGAGGCGTCAGTGGCAAGTTCAATCCTCAAACTAATTTAGTAGAAATTAGGTTTTTCCAACTTCCATTGACAATGTTAAAGTGTATTGCCTGAGCATTGATCCACATTTGAGAATAAAACAATATTTTTACCTCTATTTTTTGCAAGAGTAGTAGAGATGTTTTTTATACCCACCATGGCACAGGTTTATATTCCATGGTCTGATTTATTTATCTAATGATGTAGATTTTTTACCTACTATTTCTAGTTGCATAAGGTCTTCCTAGCATGGAACTCTTTATTTTAATGACTTATATAGTTATGAATTGAATACCACTTGCCTATGTATACTATTTTTTATGGTTACCCAATATTTTTTACTTCTATGGAGGGTCCTTGGAGATATTCCTTGGTTTAGAATTTTTATTGGAAGATTTAGACTACTATTTGGTTTGATATTTATAATCTTTTTTCTTAGTCTTGGCCTTTATTTTAAACTTGCAATAAAATATATCATATTATCCAATTGAAGAGATATATAATAAATTCATGTCTTACTTGATATGTGGTCTCAATCCTAACTTATATTTGAAAACAAGGTTTTGTTTTTAATCTTGAATCCCAAGTTTGGATACCAAAGTATGAAAGGTATTTATATATTGTTGTACATATTTTTCTTTGCCTTAGCACAATTGTTGATGTATTGGTCATCATAGTCACTAATAAGATAATAAGTTTATTTAAGTGATTCTATGAAACCATTCCATGTGTCTACATATGTGTCTATGTTAACTTAATATTCATGATTTTCATGTGAAGTGTAGTAACTTTCCCACCATTTCTTTACTGATAATCAAAATTTCAAAAGAGCAAATGTAATATGTTCTTGGTCAGAAAATTGATTGACTACATAATATCAATAGATTAAGTTAAAATACTTATCTACTATATTTGCATCTATTTTTCCTTCAAACATAAGGATGTCAAGATTGACTTATAGTGTGTATGGTGTTTGACCACCAAATGATCGATGCAAATGAGAGATGTTGAAATGAGTATGTTGCTCTATAAATAGCAAGAAATGATCAACAATACTTGATCGTTAATGTTCCTATTATTTTTGTAATGCCTCTTTTATCATTTTTTAGAGATCTTCTTATTTTGATGTAATAAAATATTTGTCTCCCATTTGAGGATGTGAAGAAAGATATGATTAAGGGTCTCACATCTCAACCCATAACTTATTATACTCAAACATCATCTAAGTGGGCATATAATAGATATGAAGTTAGGGTACACCATGAAACCACTCAAAAATGATATTTAAGTGTGTTTTCTCTAATACTACTAATTTATGATCCAAGAGGAGATCCAGTGGAAAACTTATTTAAATTAATTTAAGAGGGTTGTGAATGGAATAAAATTTATAAATGATAGAAAATATGAAATAAAAATGAACTAAAGAACAAATAAAGAAAATGATAAAATGGTAACCATGTATATCTATAATGAAAAAGTTGTATTTTATTAAAATCTATACAATATATGAGAGATCAAATTCCTAGTGTTTATTTACTTCCTAATTTCATTATTATCTATGTATATGTAACCAACTACAAAGAATGAAGTGTACATTATTATAAAATGGAGGAAGATGAAATGTCAATTGAATTATTATAAGAGCTGGTAACAACTAATTCATAATTGATGAATGTTGTGACATCACTAACTACCATTAGCAATGAGTTGAGCTCTACAATATTGTCACTATAAGAGTTGAGTGGTAAGACAAAAATGGTATTTTATCCTATAAATTGGCATGCAAATAAGGAACATGATTATGGTGTTTTTGAAATTAACACAACACTAAATATGAAATATTGGTAAATTATTGTAAGATCTATGGACACATATCATCCTGGATCAAATTTTTTAACATAAATTTGGTTTTTACACAAAATAGGTATAAACACACTAAAATGATATAAATATAAACATATACAACTAAAATATATAATTGATATCTATCTAAAAGGATAAGTAATGGAAATAAACCCAAGTATTACAAATGAAACCTTAAGTAAAGTGATTATTTGACAAAGAGGTAAATAAATGATCAAACCTTGGTTGTTCTATAACTCTAAGTCTATAATTTTATTGTGTTGACTATACTTGACTTGATCCTGAGGTTTTGGACATGGGAATTGTATAAGAATGTCTCATACTTATATGAATTTTTTTTATACAAGCCTAATTATAGCAAGACCAACCACTTTGGTTTTATGCATGTGTCACTGAGTGTATCCTTATTCCACTGGGTTTGTCCTTTTAGGTTTTCTCTAGTTTTATAGTTATTATGAATTACATATTCTTGATTGAAATTGTAACTTAAATTCACATATATGTAGGGTATAATATGTTGTATGTTTGAATCTTCAATTTAACCTTGCATCTTGTAGTCATATTAAAATACAATTTGTACAACTTCAGTAGGACTTGTGACACCTAAACCATAGGTCTCTCCTACTCATTTACTAGCCCACTTAGGTATATTTTCACTATTTTCCAATCATTTGAAGCCTTCTAGATTCAGCCCTTATTGTCCCAAACTCCTCTCCCATGCATAGATCTATCCCCCAAGGTCCCTTTCCCCTTAGAAAATAGAAACATAAGTTGGTCTACAACACTAGGACCCAAAGTGTCCACTTTTTAGCACTGTTGTCCAAGTCCACAATAGCCTCAAATAGTCAGATCTTTATGAATCCTTATCTTTTCCCTTATTTTATTAATGTGAGTTAATCTAACCTAGGATCACTAGTTTCTCTATAAAATCCCATTCAAAGGTCATTTAGAGGGTTAGCAATCATTCAAAAGGCATAAACTAGAAAAGTACTAAAGCACACTCAAGAAAATCTTCGTATTCTCTGCATATAGCCAACCATTATTATTTCTAGCCTATACAAGTTCCCACACCAGTCATGAGTCATCTACAACCTACCCAAATTTACATACATAGGATTGCTTAATACATAGTCAAATTGGGAGAACTACATTGGCCTTGATCCCTCTTCAAAGTATTGGTATTTAGGTAACATGCCCACATAAGAGGTGTGATCGCACGTTCAGTGCATATTACACACTAACCCCTTTTCCATTTGAATTCAAGATCACCTATCAAGCATGAAGAGGAACTAGAATCCTTGAAGATAAAATCAATTAAACCTAGAGCTTCATGAACAACCAGGACTTCATATTTTAGGCATAGAGTCTCCTAGAGTAGATGAATAGAACCCATAAAGCTCAAAAAGCTCAAACACTAAGGAGTAGAACAAAAAAACTTGGACTATAACACTAGACCTCCAGGTGTCCCATTTTTAGTTCTCCTATCCATGTAAAAAATAGACTTCTGGATCATGTTTCTGATAGTCTGCCTAGCTAGATCAGTAATTTACAGCCTCTATCTCCTCGGTCTTAGCCTAGGACCAGCTAAGTTTTACACTATATCCCCTTGTTTTCTATTTTTAGAAATAAATTAAGCACTTCCAAATTCAATAAATTAATAGGTTAATTAAGGCACACTTTATTTACTAATTTTCCCCTTAATCTAGACCCCTTTACTATTTAGGAAATTGAATATATAGTTTACCAAATTCAGTAAAACATTTGGTGAACCCAACTTACTTAGAATTTTTGCACAAAAACCCTAAAAACCCTATGGCTAATTATTTTTTTATTTTTTGCAATATTTTTTTGATTTTTCCTAAATTTATAAATAAAATTAATTGAAATATTTTCAATAATTCACTAAAACCCTAGTTTGCACATACTAGGTCCTATTTGGATGCAAACACTTTCAAACCACTAGGAAAAATATATTGCTAATTTTAGAAATATTTTTAGATTTTTCCTAAATTTTTCAAGATCAATTCTACAAATTTATAGCAAAATTTTCAAATTATTAAATTAATTTTTTAAAAATTCATTTCAAAGCCCTAGTTGCATCAACTAAATCCCAGTAACTTTCAAGTGATATTCCACTTATTTTTTGCAAATTTTGATTGAATATTAAAATAAAAAATCACTTCAAATTTTTAAAATTCATATTAATCCTAGAAAAAAAATTGTCTCAAAATCCTAGTTGCATCTATTATTTCCCATTTAAGCAAGTAATTTATCATAATTTTCTAAATTTTATCTTGCATACTTAGCTCAAAAAATCAATTTCAAATTCAAAAGTTCATAGTATTTTGAAAATAATATATCTAAAAATCCCTAGTTGCATATACTAGTTCCCAATTTACTTTTTATGGTATTACCTTACATGTTTGGCAGCTTCGTATCCATTTTTGTGTAAATTCTAAACTACTATTTTAGAATTTTGTGTTTCCTATATCCAATACTTTCTAGTTTAGCACATTACCTATTAAAACTTATTGCAAAACATTAAAACACATTTCAAATTGTTTTCCTACTTTAACAATGGCCCAATATACTAGCTTTGATAAAAATGATAAAAGAGAGATTTGAGAACTCTTAATCAAACACCTGGATATGCAAGATCACATGATTAAAAATCTCTAAGAGGAAAAACAAAAAGTAACCAACAACCAGTCTTCTCAAACTACAAAGCCACCATTTGCACATTACACTACGGGGGAAACTATCACAACAACCCCCTATAGCAGCCCAACCTTCTTCTATGCCACTAGTTATTTCTAATACATCCCTATCTCCTGATGTGGTAGCCATTGTACAAGAGATTCAATCTCTTCAATCCAAGGTCCAACATCTTGAGCAAGCTACCACTAGATCTACATAGGCATTGGACTCCTTCACTCTATTGCATACACCTTTGGCATGACATATAGCTATTACACCCTTGCTACCTAGATTTGTATAACTAAGCTCACTCTTTATGATGGAAAGGGTGATCTAGAGATACATTTGAGAGACTTTCACGTAACATGCTTTGATTATGTACCAAATGGTTGGTTATTAACTAAATTATTTTTTAGGAGCCTAAAGGATTATGCATTAAAATGGTTTTATAGTCTACCAAATCAGTCAATTAATGGATTCAATCCTCTTACCAACGTGTTCCTAACACATTTTAGTATCAATATTGGTGATAAGGTTTCATATGCCCAAATTACACAACAAAAACAAAATTCAAATGAGCCTCTCACCGAGTATGTTCTCAGATACAAGACCATCTTGGTTAAGATGACTAGCCCTATGGTAGATTAAGAGTTATAGGAACTCTTCAAATAGAGTATTCTATCAGTTTTTCATGACACAATCATGTTCAATCATTTCTATTCTTTCACTAAATTGTGTCACACTTTAAAATAAAGATAAATCAAACTCATTTCAATGGGAAAACGTAAGTACACAAGTGCACCAAATATAACTAATAAGAGTAACAAAAATACCCTATATAAGGTCAAATTCAATGACAATAAAGGACTGACACAGTAGATAATTAATGCAACTTCAAATCCCTCATAGAGAGTCACTTTATTAACACCTCCTCAATGACCTTTTACAAATCTACCAATTCCTTTAGCCAGAGTTCTAGAGTAGTTATTAGAATGTAACAGCATATCTATTCCTCCTATCAGAGAAATTAATCCAATAAATCCTCTTCCATGGGAATATGACCAAAATTCATTTTGTGACTATCATAGGGCACCAGGTCATATTAAAAATAGATGCATTAGTCTCAGGCATAAGATATAGGATCTAATTGATGGTAATCAAATTGATTTATGCACTTCAGCTGAGCCTCCTTTGACCAAACCAATACAAGATCAGTCACTCAAAATCTTTTTAGATCCATTTCCATAGCATGGAAAGTTAGAGACACCTAACACATTAGGTGTACATCATGCATATTAGGCACATCCTCCACTAGTTATATATAGGGCACTGATAACTTATTCACATTTATTGAGCCACATGATTGGTACTTTTCATTCTAGCATTCTAGTTCAGCCTTCCATCTCCTTTCTCAAGTAGGAGATTATTGAGGATGACACAAATTATCATGCAATCTTCATTAGAGATTTTATTCATGGTCATCCCATTTATAGTGTCCTAATTGATAATGGATCTAGTGTTAACATGTGTACTATGACACTACTATAACACTTGGTTTATATAAAGCAGGATATTTCTCCAACAAATATAGTTATCAGTGGTTTTAGTGGACATAGTCAAAATACATTGGGTGAGATCCTCATTCCTCTATAGGCTGGTCTTATGAACATGACCACCTCATTTACTATAGTTCCTAGTGTAGGAGTTTTTGACATGTTACTTGGTAGACCTTGGATACAAAAACTCTAAGTAGTTCCATCTATAGTAAATCGATGCATGAAATTCATTCATGCTAATCAAGTTATCATAGTTACTAGAGTTCCATAAGAGTTCCCACTTTTGGTTTTAGAGTCAATTTTAGTTCTAGAGCTAGTTTTATTTACATTACCATTTTTAGCTCTATCACCAAATTTTTCTCCAATTCAACATTATACATAGATGCGATACCCATCACCATTACAAAGGGTTCATAAAACTCCATAACTTAAGGATTCTAGACAGCTTCTAACTACAATATTCACACTCAGAGTAATTTCATTGAGATCTCATACATCTACACATAAAGCACATGTTCAGCTAGTTTTTCTTACTTCTAGATGGGTCCCTAAGAGCCCTACAACTACATCCACTTCTTAGAATTATAGAGGATCCCCGTAGTTGGTTTCTACTTCAAAGATTCAAAGCAATTATATAATATATAGCTTTTAGAGCCATAGTCTCAGCATTTTCATTGTGCTTCATGATCATGGACGATTTCATTCCTTGATACAGGACACCATGATAGGGAGTCTCACATGAGACTCCTCAATTAGTATCATTCCTTCCAATATTGATTGTACATAGTTTCCTCTACTTGATTTTACATAGCTCAAATATTTTAAAATACAAAAACAATATAATATTTCAAAAATATAAAAACATGTCAATTATATGCATCATCTATGTTTTACATTGCTAACCATTATGCTAGACTTACATTACATTGCTTTATGCTATTTTTTGTCAATTTATCTATATTACTAGGCTTCACGTGATCTTCTTTGAGTGTGTGATGTGCATCTAGATCCTTGATTGCTTCACTCCACCCATCAATGGGGCATCTTCTACATTCCAGTTATATATCAATATATATACCCATTGGGGGCATAATCTATATGCCTATAGCATCTAGGTTATGTCATTCTTACACTATACACTCTAGACATCTTGTTTTAGTACATTCCTTACTTTCTTACATAGATATCACATTGACATCCATTAGCATTTATCACACTTTTTTATTTCATAGTATATACATTAGTCTTGTATTACATATATTATGTACTCTTACTTTTTGCTTTCTTACATAGTTAAATGCTTCCACTCTTCGCTTTGATTATCTAGATGTGTTTGAATTTTCTAGTTCCTATTTTCTTCCTTCTTACATTTTAGGATATTTGCCAACGTCTTTTGTTCCTATCTATATGTGTGTGCCTTTGGACACTTGCCAATGACCTTTATGTGTGTCTTTCTTGTACTTGTGGCCCTTATGCCAATATTTACTTGTTCTCATTATGTGTGTATGCAACATTCAAACATGACTTGTATGATTTATGTGCTTATTTGGCCCCTTGGCCACCCTTGTGTGTTTCTTATTTCTTGCTTTGTATGTTTGTTGCTTGATTGATTATCTTTATGTATAATTTCATGATTCCAATCATGAATTTAATTTAATTTTTGGATGCCATGATGGACATCTTGATCCATCTCTCCATGCCACTAACAACTAATATTTTGAATTCTATTTTACTCTTTTTCACATGCTATTACATTGGTATATCTATCTAAGCATACCCCTATAGATCTAACAATCTCTCTCTACAACTTTTTCTATATCTTGAGATAATGTATCAAAATTATATCAAATGTTTTCACAACTTAACACACTTGTAGGGATTCTTCTTTTGAGGGTAGTCATTATAGGGTCTTCATTCCTACCCTCAAAAGAGGGGACAACAAATAGGGGTTTTGTCACAAATATCAGAGCTCCTAACAATTGAAAAATTAGTTTTAGAATAGTACAGTCTAGAATCCAAAACTCAACATAGGTAAACTAGACTAGGAAAACAGTTGAGAATCTAGATTAGTCATCATTTTTAGCTCTAGACAACAGATCTAAAAATAAGACTACAGTGATAAACCTGAAAGTGTCTAATTTTCAGCACTATTTTCCAAATAGAAAAATATTCAATTTTTCTAGAATCAGGTAGAGAGGTGAGTTCAATCATAGTTTTACCATAACAGTTGAAGCCAAAAATTAGTAATTTTCAGCACTTATTTTACTCAAAGAATCCAGATATAGGGTGAATCATGTATGGCATGAGGGTTTCCATTTTTAGTTTAGACATTGTAGTTGATATAAATTTTATTTCAAAATTTATGTTCCAAACACCAGTTATTGGGGGAAATGTGCATGGCACATGGACCTTCTCTATTTATGAGTTTATATCATTTTATTGCACATTCCTAGTAATTACATGCCTTACTCCATCTGTAAGTAGTTGACATCACATTAAAGTAAAATTTCATACAAGTTTTCTTCCCATGTACCTAAGTTCTCAAGTGGCTTCCTAAGCCTTGATTCTAGTTTTTGGAGGAGCTTATATACAAGTCCAATCTCCATCTTTCAAAGTCGATAATAGTGGCCTAGTTTCCAGTTTACATTTGGCTATCCATGCCAACATTTTCAAATCATAGCACATTTAGGAGCTCCATGAGACATCTCATAAAACATTCATCCATACCATTATTTTCTCATTCAACTTCACATCATGGGGTAATGATGGAGTGAAAGGACTAGCTAGCCTTTGTACTCTTGAGCCACATATTCAAAGGGATTGGACATAGGGTCCATACATTGATTAACGCACACATGATTTGTTAACTTCACATAGTTGGTGATAATGGATCCAAAGGGCTAGCCTTTGCATTCTTGAGCCACTTCCAAGGGATTGAGCACTCAACTTATTCATTGATATAACTCTTGGTTCAACATACTTCCATCATCACTCAGCATAACCCAATATCATAATAGACTTACATAGTATAATGTGCTCTCACTATGCACAACCTAGCATCGTATAACTTCTTGGGCTTAGCCTCATAAGTAAGTTCAGGTATGCTTCTCTTTTTTTCCTTTATCCTAGTATTTCAATTTTCTACATACTTAAAATAAAGTGGGGGAAAATGTGGTCATACTAAAATGTAATTTGTACAACTTAAGTAGGGCTTGTGACACCCAAACCATAGGTCTCTCCTACTCAATTACATAGCCCACTTAGGCATGTTTTCATTATTTCCTATTCATCTGAAGCCTTTTAGATTCATCCCCTGCTATCCCAAACTCCTCTCCCAAGCTCAAATCTATCCCCCAAGGTCCCTTTCCCCTAGACAAAAGCACTAGGACCTAGGGTGTCCACTTTTTAGTGATGTCTAAGTCCACAATAGCCTCAAATGATCATATTTTCTCAAATCCTTATTTTTTCCCTTATTGGCCTAATGCAATTTCATTTAACTTAAGATCATTAGTTTCCCTATAAAATCCCAAAAGGTCATATAGAAGGGTTGAAAATCATTCAAAAGGCACAAGCTAGAAAAATACTAAAGCAAACTCAAGCAAATATTCCTATTCTCTGCATATAACTAACCACTATTATATCCAGCCTATCTAAGATCCCACACCAGTCTTAATTCATCTCAAGCCTACCCAAATTTGAATACACTTGTATTTCATACATAATATTAAATAATACACATTAAAATTGGTATAACCACATTAGCCTTGATCCCTCTTCATGGTATCAATATGTAGGAAACATGCCCACACATAGGGTGTGATCGCATGTTCAATGCATATTACACACTAACCCATTTTTCCAATCGAATTTGAGATCACCTATCAAGAATGAAGAGGAATTAGGATCCTTGAAGACAAAATTAATTGCACACAGAGATTCATAAATAATTAAGACTCAATATTTTAGGCACAAGTTTTGCTTGAGTAGATGAACAAAACACGACAAGCTTAGACACTAAGGACTATAGTGCCAAAACTTAGAATATATTGTTGGACCTCTAGGTGTCCCATTTTTGGTGATCCTATCTAGGCAAAAAATATAATTATGGATCCTATTTTTGATATTCTACCCATCTAGATCGATAATTTGTAGCCTCTTCTCCTCCATCTCAGCACAAAACTAGCTAAGTTTTACTCTCTATCCCATTGTTTGCTATTTTTATAAATCAATTAAGCACTTCCAGATTCAATAAATCATTAGATTGATTAAGGCACATTTTATTTACTAATTTTCCCCTTAGTCCAGACCCCTTTACTATTTAGGAAATTAAACATATAGTTTCCTAAATTCAGTAAAACACATGTACACTCCAAAAAAAAAAAAAGTAATGGAGTCAATAAACCAATGAAGTAACATTACAAACTATGTATCTTGTACACTCAAAATCATAACTCCATGTGATTTTTTTGTGTGTTAATAGAATAAATAAAGGGTTTCAACCTTCTCTTCCCTACAAGTGATCAATGCAACTACTAAAGCCTAATTACCCTACTTTTAAATAAGGTATTTTTTAATGAGACCAAGATAAATGAGTGTCACAAGTGTAAGATTTGACTCAATAAAGCACCACTTGAATGGAATTTTTTTGATCTAGCCCTTAGTATTTCCAAAGTAGTGAACTTTCAAAAGTTATCCTTGATGATTCTTGATTCTCAAATGGGTTGAAAAGACTTTGTATTTATAATAAGATAGAGGATAACTAATTTGCATTAGCTAAATTTAAAAAATACAAATAGAAATGGTTTTAGGTTCATGGCCAATGTAATAAATATAAATACCCATAAATCTAAAATATTTAAACCCGTATGGGTACATGTTTGTCTAGGAGACAAGTTAGGTTTGATTTAGAAGTGATTATTTATAATGGATAAGATGTAGTCCAAATGTACCAATGTATATATTTTGGATAAGATTTTAGGTTATATTAAACTTTTTAGACCAAATATAATCTTATTTAGGGTTAAGGCCATACTATAAATAAGTTAAATTATAAATGTTTTCCAAATAATCTAAATTAGGAATAAAATATAATAATAAGGGTTTTGTTCCAAAAATGGGTGTCTAAAAAATTCCCCTATTTTGAAAGGAATATGTGAGTGAAATTAATTTGTGCATCTTAGTATAAATTTAAATGATTTGAAATATGCACCTTCACTTACCTAGGGAAGAATGAATGGTTTTGACCTTGCTCTCATTAAGTTTCCATCTATACATGAATAGTTGATGTACGTAAAACATGTTTCTAGAATAGAGTATTTAATGACATGGGTATAATAAACACCCATTAAAATTTTATAAACAAAATATTATTCAAACATATTATTACTAGATTCATATGCCCACTAAGTATTAGAAGTGATAAAGGCAAAAAAATTGTCAACACACAATTAAGTATTTACTAAAGCACTTTTTTATCCAACATAATCAAAGTAATTCATATCATTCAAAGTATAATGGTATGGTGGAAGCATTCAATAAGGTATTAGATAAATTCCAGTCCAAAATATGCAATGCAAAGACTATTGATTCGAATACAAATATACCTATGGTACTTTGGATTTACCACACCACTTACAAATTATTTACCAAATATTGTCCCTCTCAATTGATATATGATTTAGAATTTGTTATATCTATGGATTATATTTTACCAAGCCAAATCTTGGCGGTCACATTCTAATTGAATGAAAAAAAAGTATTTAAAAGAAAGGTTGGTTGTGTTAGAAAATCTAGATGAGAAAAAAAATCTAAAAACCTATAATTAAATGCATGAAAATAGAATACAAAAAACATGGAATGATTTCCATATTAAATTCAATGAATTTTAGATAAATGAAAAGGTTTTTCCATAAATAAAAAGTATTCAAATCTAGGTAAATTTAAGATTAAGTGGTTAAGACCTTACATAATTGAAAAAACTATTTGGTATGACCAACACACCCTATTTACAAAAATTTAAATGACCCTCTTTGAGATCAAATTCCATGTTCATGACTTGTTTTGAAATGAATTAATCAAAGTCTAAGATAGAATTTGATATCTTAAGTCTGTGGTTTTATTATGAATGAAGTCTTCATCAAATTTTGAACTGACTAGATTGATTTTGTGCTCCCACAGTTACTCTAATAATTCAATTGATCCCTACATATAAAAGTTGAAATGGACATGTTTATTGAAGTTATTTAATGAATCTATTTAGATTTTAGTGTTATTACATTCATCAAATTTGTATTTTGTTTTTATGGACTAACAGAGATAACTTAAGTTTTTTCTACGATTATTTGTTCTTTTCAATATTATTTTGGATTTGTAGAGAAACCTTGAAAATCTTACTTGATCCACCTCAGAAGGATCCCCTATAGTATGAGTGACTTTTTGTACTTGGTCATTTTTCTAAAGTTTACTTATACAGACCATTGTTACAAATCTCATTTTCACCTAGAAAAACTATCAAATTTAAGAATAGATAGGTCTCTATAGTTTAAATTCCAATGTCTAGGTCATGTTGTTTAAATTACAGTGGCTATATCTCAATCTCTAAGATCATTCCATGTGTAAAAACCCAACTTCATCATGAAGGATTTTTGAAATTACTAAGTATTTTTATTCAATGAGTATCCAGGTTACTAAGATTGAGAAATAGGTCTTCATAGAAGTTGATTATGAGTCAATGGTTCTAATTCATGTTCACATAAATAACTAAGAAATTGGGATTGTGCCACTTGTCATCATCCCATATACTCACTTATATCATCTCAAATGGATAAAGCAAGGAATATGTG
Source organism: Torreya grandis (assembly GCA_037957365.1). NCBI lineage: Eukaryota > Viridiplantae > Streptophyta > Pinopsida > Cupressales > Taxaceae > Torreya > Torreya grandis. The sequence continues at coordinate 285,550 of JARHVA010008168.1, forward strand.
AGAATATAGATTAATGAGATCATTTCATGTGTCTCCATCTCATTCCTCTAGTGAAAAATAGAAAATTATCTAAGCACCTACATGTCAAAGTCTAATAGATAGACCCTAACCTCCAAGATCCTTCTACATGTTGTCACCCAGCTTCCTTTCAAAGTATTTTCAAAATGACTAATTATTTTTATTTAGTGAGTATCTGATTTCTTAGGATTGAGATGAATTTATTCATATCACTTCTCTATAAATTATGAGGTGAAGGGTTCTAATTATTTTTCACTTGAGTGCTTGAGCAACTAGGATTGTGCCATGTGTCTTCATCCTAATTACTCACTTCTATCGACTCAAATAGCTAAGGCAAAGACTTCATGAGACCCTAAGATCTAAGATCATTCCACATGGTAGCATTATGTTAAATAATGGCTTATAGATAAAGTAAAGGAAAAAATAGATCTTGTGATCCAATGGATTAACAAGATTAGGCTATGTGTTTGTATCTCATTAAATCATGATCAAAAGGATAATAATACAATAATCAAATTTGATTACAAGTAAATAAGTGATAGAAGGAAAAATGTCACACTTCAAGTAAATCATCCCTAATAAATAAATAAATGCCTAGATTCATGAATAATAGACACATGGTAAGGTGGATGACTCAATGAAATGATGAAGAAATTGGAATAAGTGAAATTGTGCCATATGTTTCCCTTGGGACAAAGTACATCTAAGACACAGGGGTGGGACCCAAAAGCTATAATGAGACAATTTTCATTTTTTAAAATGATTGAGAAATCAAAGACATTAGAAAGGAACCATGTATTCAATACCTCAATCATTTATAGTGCTAAAAAGGTAAAAGAGGCATGTGCTCCCCATAGTTCTTACACATAATATCTCTAGCAAAGATACTCCTCCATGAGTCTTTTCTTGACTTGTAGAGGTTCTACATTATCAAATAATCATTAGAAGCTCAATGGATCTTGTCATAACCAGTAGGATGTAGTCCACATATTACCTCTCTTTGGTGCTCCATAGTGGGCCATGAAATTCCCTTCCATCTTCTCTATTATGGAACAAGGAATCTTCTGACATAATTTTATTTTACCATTTTAGGCCATGATATCCAAGAGTGGGATATTTTTCCTCTTAGAGGTAAGACCCATATCTTCCTTCTATATATACTGTTACCTAATATGTTAGAAGGGTCAACTCTATTTTCAAAAAATAATTTTTAGAATAATGTATAATTGATTTTTTATGTAAATGTGTTTAATTGCCTTAAAGGTATTCCACTCTCTTTTTTGCTTTAATATATTAACACTCATTATATAATAATGTAATTTTTGATTTTATGTAGATTTTATGCATTAATTAGGATGTTATTCAACTATTTTAGTAAGATTATTCAATTCATTTCACTTTATTCTAAGTCTGGAAGGATCTATGTATAATTAACTAGAAACATGTTTGTAGTTCATTCAAAATAGGAAAATTAGAATTCAAAATTTTCCCTTTCTCTTTATACTCTCCCTTTGTGATTGAAGCTTGATCTATCAATAAACTTAGTATACATTGGTGAAACTATATCTAGGCATGTTTTGTTCTTGGAAGTAATGGTATTGCCCCTTTAATAAAAAGACTTTATTTTTACCTTACCCTCCATCTCTTTTGATGTTTATTTGTGAACAAGTGATCTTCCCCTTTCTTTATAAATAGTGAAGTGAAGCAAAGTAGATATCTAAAATTAAATATGTTGTAATTGATCTAGTTAAAAGTGTATAATTAATGTGAGTTAGTGATAAAATTGGTATTAGACCTCTAATGGTAGTACTACATCTCTTGGATATCTATTCCAAGTAATATTTTTAATGGAACCCCATACATGAAACTTGTGCCTATATTATCTCATCATCAATCCTAAAATGAGAGGATGCAAGTTCCCCAATTATTCGCAAAATTGCTTTGTACATATAATCTAATAGGTGCAGCTAGGACTAAGATCTTGGACTAAACAACAGTTGGCACTAAAAGGAGGCCCTGAGCAGAATATTTTTGCCCATATTTTATGCTTTCTTAGCCTTTTGTAGGACTAAATGTAAAAAAATAGTTTGTGTTATAAGGAGGTCACCCTTTCTCACTACTAAAAAATATTTAATATACTAACCTACATATGAGAAATGTAGAGCGTATTATGAAAATCAATAGATACTGAGTTGGTCTTAGATGACTAATAATATCTCCATTATAATTCCATATGATAACTAGAACTACTAGATGGATACCAAGACCTGTGGTTACACCTACTAGTTCATCCTCTTAGTTTATCCCTAACATACCTCCACCTATGGTGTAGTTGGTGGGGTTTTCTAATGACATTCCTAGATTTATCTATGATTTACCAAGGAACCCAAAAAAGTACCTCCCAAAATTCACATCAAGTTTGGGGCATACCATTGAATAACATGTAACTTAATACAAAATTTATCTCAAGATTCTAAACTTTGAACATAATTATGTTGCCTAAAGACTTTTATTGTTCACTTGAATGGACAAGGCATATGATTTGTTCTTGAAATTTCCCAAAGGCTCCATCACAAGTTGGGACCAATTTAGTAATATGTTCCTCACCCAATTTGGGCAAGTCATCAATCTAAGTGTGTTATACCAATAGTTAACCTATATCAAAAGGGAACCCAAGGATCCCATAAAAAATTTAAATGTTAGGTTTTAGAAGATGTATAGTTTAATCATTGTGTTATATAGACCATGTGCCTAACTAGCCCTTGAAATGTACAAGAATGTTCTAGATGTTTGGACTGTTATGCTTTTATGTAGAGATACTTTAGTCGTATACTTACCTATATATTATTATAAGGCCATAAAATTAAATATATATCTAAATCCTCAAGGTATATTTTCACCATCCATCCTAAATATACTTCCAATTATGCCTACTTTGCACCCCTCTTTACCACTAGATAGATGTAGTCATATAAAATGTCTAAATTAGTAGTTTGAGTGTGGCTTGTGACACCCCATCCATAAGTCCTTTTTGCATGCTCTTGAGACCCTTATAGACACCTTTTTACTCATTCCAATCATCTAGAACCTTTGGAATGGTCATTCCATCTCAGCTAGACAATATTCCCCATGCCAATCATATTCCCCCAGGTCCTAAACCTATAGGATAGGAGTACCCTATTTGGACTATATCACCCCATAGAGAAGTGTCCCATTTTCAATAGTTATATCCATTTACACTTTGAGCCCCAATGGTCTTTTTCATCTGGTCCTTATCCTTAATTCGGCTAGCCTAGCATGAATACATCTAACCCATGACCAATTGTTCCCTATAAAATTCCACTTAAAACTCATTTACAAGGGAGGTGACTAAAATTACAAAACAAGAAAAATTACAAAAAAATAACTAAGATAAACTTCCCTATTCTTTGTACATAATCACCCAAAATAGTTGCAAACCTACTCAAATGCTCATACCAGCCCCTAGCCACCTCAAACACTATCAATTAGGCATTTGCATCTACATCACACTATTACATAAAGAACACTAGGTGGAAGAAATACATATGGATTGATACCTCTTTGGATTATTGGTATGTAGGCAATGCACTCACATAAGGGGTGTGGATTGCATGTTTATTACATATTTCACACTAACCCCCCTCTTTCTAAAGTAACTCAAATGTCATTTTATCAAGAATGATGGAAGATTAGGGTTTGAAGAGAAAATCAGCTCCTTAGTAAGTTCTATCAACACCAGTGCTTAATTTTTCATAGGCATGCTCAAACAGGCACAACACAACGACCTAGAAATTTTTAGGTCTCTGTGATCATTTTGGACAATAGCGATAGGAATGGACAATAGCAGCAAGAATGGACAATAATGATAGACACCATAGCATTCACTTTTCAGTACTCCTATCCTTTTACCTAAAAAAATCTAGATTTAGGTTCACAACACCTTCCAAATATTTCCTAGCCTTTTTCAACCTCTATATCAACCATCTTAGTCTATTTTCTAGCTACGTTATATTTCATCTTATTTAATGTTATTTTTAGAAAGGTGAAAAAGATAAATAGTTAAACGAATCAAGACTGTATTTATTGTTATATTCTATACTAATTTATTAATCCATACCCTCAACTAAAATAATAATAAAACTCCATAATTCCCAAACAAGTTAAAAAATTTGGTGAACCCAACTTACTTTATTTGTGAACAAAAACCTTAAAACCCTAAGGACAATTGTTTGCTTATTTTATTAATACTTTTCTGATCTTTCTTGCATATATAAATCAGATTTCACATAAAATCAAAAATGGATCTCAATTATTTCAAAAAAAATATTGAAAATAATGAGTCCATACTCAGTCCTATCATGTATATGAATGATGAAGTTTCTTATATGTTAATGCAAAGCTTCATTCTTTCCCTTTCAAGATTATTTTTGATAATATGGGATGATATTAAGAATTTTTTTGCTAAACATAAGATCACTTTCCTTCAAAGTAGTGTTTAATTTTATTTAATACAAGTTTTCATTATTTATTTTACATACTCTCTCTCTTTCATGCAGAATAATGTTCAACTCTATCTTGCTAAACATGTTAGAAATTTCATGTTACAAATCAAAGTTTTTTATGCATTAGTGTAAAGTTCCATGTTCTCCATCCCTTGTTTTCTATCTCTCATATGGAATATTATTTATAATAATATTTATATACAACCTAGAGCTCTATTTACATGAATTTCATCCCACATACATGGTTTCTACCTAGATGTATCTAACTTTTTGGCTATTTTGAGTATCTCCCTATCACTACTAGACACAAGAAGACATTGGTGATTATATCTATTCCTCCTCCCTTCAAACTTGGTTCACCTAGCTATTATCTCACACCTACTACCATCTCTATACCTATAGTAGATCAAGTGGTACATGCTATCACCCAAGTTTATGAAGATAGGTAGGTTGATGACACCCATGTCTATAGCTTTTTCACTCAGGTTAGCACCCCTTTTGATATGGTTTCAATTATTGAGCACTTTCAATGATTGGATGCTTACAAATATGTGTTGTATTCATACCTTCATAATACTAAATTTCTTATTTCTACTGAACCAACTTCTGTCACCTCTATCCTCAACATAATGCAATGGATTAAAGAGCATATTTCCTTTGAGAAAGAGGATCTACCCCCACACCACATAATTGAACACCCTTGTATACTCAATTAAGAATTAATTATGTAGGGGTAAAAAGAGTGTTAGTTGATAATAGTTTAGGACTCAACATTTTCAACATTTCTTTTCTTAAACATCTTAATATACAACCTACAGAGCTAGACCATTCTAACATGAACATCAGAGGTTTTGATAATATTCCATAGAAAGTCATGGGTAAAATAACACTCAATCTTACTTTGGGACATAAGACATTGCCAACTACTTACCAAGTCATGCCAAATGACCTCAATTATAATTCATTACTTGGTCAACCTTGGATTCATGATATGCATGCAGTCCCTTTCATACTCCATGCTTGTTTAAAATTTAGTCACAAAGGCTACATCTGCATGTGCCCAATGGACACAAAAGCTTTAAAATACTACCAGGTTGCTAAATCTCCACAAAATTACATTCTAAACTTTAATCTTGATAATATACTTACACAATGCACTACTCATAGTATACCTTCAGACCATATAACACATCAGAAGCTTACAAGTTCGATAATAGTATCGATACCAAATCACCAATTTACTTCTCCTTTTGTACTTAAATGTCTTCATAAGATGGCATATCATGGAAAAGGTCTTGGAAAACACAAACAAGGAATCATCAATCTTGTTGATGCATCCACACAACATAGAAAGCAAGGACTAGGATATCAGCTTACCCTTCCTCATGATAAACCTTATTTCACTATTTCAAAGCATATAATGTTTTTTCTACCCATTGCACCTGTAGACCATATAGTTAATCATGCTTTTACATTATCATTGGTCTATCGTGATCTCATTGATGATACAATTTCACTAGATATGTTCACATTAAATGAATTCTCTAAATATGAATACCTCCTATAGTTTTTTAGAGAATATGTGGACCTCCCATCTTACTATCATAAAAATTTATTTCCTCATCATGCAAATTCCCATGCTTACTTCAGAGAAAATTTAGATTCTCCCTAGGACATAACAGATGATACTATTCATACAACCCCATACACACTATATCATTCCACATTTCTTAATGAGGAAATAGTTGATTTCAATTTTAGAACTGATTAATATCCCTACATTGTCTTGTTAGTCTCTATCGTATGAAAGGAAGAAGATACAAATATTTATCAAACTTTGATATATTTTCTAGAACTCTTTGTTTGGTCTTACTTAGATATGTTAGGAATTGATACATCTATAACACTCCATTATATTCCATTATAACCTAATTCTAAATTGGTTAAGAAAAAAATTCACAAAATTTATCCTAAGGTGGCTCTCTTAGTCAAAGTTGAGATCCAATGCCTCTTCGATGTTGGTTTCATTTGACTAGTAGCACACCTTAAATGTATTTCCAATATATACCCTATGGTTAAACCCAATGGGAAAATTAAGTGTTGTTTTGATTCTTGATATTTAAATAAGGCATGCCTAAAAGATTATTTCCCCTTGCCTAATATTGACATGATCGTAGATTCCACAACTGGGTATGAAATGTTATAAGTCATAGAAAGCCTTGTAGGATACAACCAAATTAAAATCACCAAATAAGATAAAGATAAAACATATTTTAAAACACCTTGGGGTACATTTTTTTACATTATCATGCCTTTTGGATTAAAAAATACCAGAGCCACATATCAACGTACTATGATGCGTATCTTTCATGAATTGATTCACCACACCATCAAGGATTATGTCGATGATTTATTAGCTAAATACAAACAATGACAACATCATGTCATTAATTTAAGATAGATTTTTTAATAACTTAGGCAATACAATGTTTGATTAAACCCAAAGAAATGTGTGTTTGGAGACATTAGGCAAACTCTTAGGTTTCATTATTTCTCAACGTGGCATAAAGGTTGACCCTAATAAATTCAAAGAAATTATTGACATGACACCTCCCACAAAATTTAAAAAAATTTGATCCTTACAAGGTGAGATCCAATCAATCCACTATTTTATAGCTCAACTTACTGATAAGACTTAGTCATTCACTCAATTATTAAAGAAAGATACAATGTTTGTTTAGGACCAAGCCTATCAAGAAATATTTGACACAATCAAGCAATATCTTCTTAATCCACCTATTTTAATACCACCTATACCTAATAATCATCTCCTACTATATATCTTAACAATATATCATAAATTAGGAGCACTTTTATCACAACACAATGATCAACATACTAAGTGAATAGTTTATTACATCAGTCGCACACTAGTTCATTATGAAAAAATTATTCTACAATGGAAAAACTATGTCTAGCATTAGTTTTTTCCACATAAAAAATTTGACATTACATGATCAATAATGAGACTTAGGTTATCACAAAAGCATATCCCTTTAAGTTTCTAATGGAAAAACCACATCTCTCTGATCACATTACAAAATGGGTCATGTTATTAATAGAATTTGACTTAAAGATATTTCTATAGAAATTAATAAAGGGCCAAATCATTATGGATCATTTGGAAGCCACACCACTCTTGGACACTAATCCTATTAGTGACACATTTAGAGATGATTTTACTACCTATTCTACCCATTCTAGCACTTGGACCATGTTCTTTGATGGTTCTTGATGTGCATCCGACATAAGGGTAGACATTGTCTTTGTCTACCCTTTTAGTCACACAGTTCCTATTACATATCGATTAAGCTTCTCTTGTAACAACAATACCATAGGCTATGAGGTACTTATATTAGGTCTCTTTTCCATACAGTCCCTATAAATTATATCTATTCAAATCTTTGGTGATTCCCAACTTGTGGTCAACCAAGTCAATGATGTCTATTAGACAAAAGAAGAATATATTATCCCATATCAGAACATAGTACAATATTTATCATCATAGTTTGACTACTTTTCTTTAGAAAGTATACTAAGAAAATACAACCAACACATAGATGCAATGGAAAGTGTTGCATATCTAATTACTATTAACATCAATGATGATCAAGTTATTTTCATAATTAAAGGATTACAATTACCATTAATTCCAACATAGATTTGATTGCCCTTTTCATCATAGCCACTATGCACAGTTTCATAAATCTAGAGTGGTTTTTTAATATCTACACCTTTCTAAACAAATCTATTACACCAGACACTCTCTCATGAAATGAAAAATTCAAGTTACACAAACAAGCACTTTATTATGTAATCATTGGTGAAGACCTTTTTAAGAGATCCTTCAACATATAATTGATTATATGATTGACTTCAGTAGAAGCCAAAATTGCTCTTACACAAATACACGATAGTGAGTTTGGTGGTCACTTTAGTGAAAAGGCCATGTCACACAAATTACTTTGATAGGGATACTACTAGCCCACCATGGAAGATGAATGCTCACAATAGGAAAATCTATGCAATAAATTTCAATGATACAGTAACCTACAACATCCACCATTACAATAATTGTAGCCTATTATCTCTCCATGGCCATTTCTATTATGGAGATTTGATATTATTAGAAAGATTAACCCTAAGTCTATTTATAGACATAAGTTCATCATCATAGCTACATAATACTTTACCAAGTGGGTGGAAGCCATTACACTTCAATCTACCATAGGTGAGGACATTTGTAGCTTCCTCATGATTCATATTATTTCATGCTTTAGCTTACTTGTATCTATCATTTTTGATAATGGAACATCATTTAAGAATAAAATTATCAAGAAATTTTATATAAAATATAAGATTAAAAACACATTCTCCACTCCATACTACCCACAAGGACATGGTCAAGTAGAGGCTACCAATAAAACCATCAACAACATTTTGAGCAAAATAGTGACCAAATTTAGAGATAATTATCACAATAAAATAGTTTATGCACTATGTGCTTATCACACAAGTATTAATACACCCATAGGAGTCACTCCTTATTTACTCATTTATTGCACAGAGGTAGTTTTACCATTTGAATTAGAAATCCCATCTCTATGTGTCTTCCTTAAAGGTATCTTCATTGATGACCAATATCACAAAAAAACATCTACACTAGCTCAAGTAGTTAGACCATACACACATTCAAGTAGCTGAACATCTCATAATCTATTAGGAATGTATACAATGATCCTACAATAAATGAGTTCACACCAGAGAGTTTGAAGTTAATGATCTCATTCTCAAAGAAAATCTTTGCAATGTCACTACCAAAGAATAAATCAAAGGAAAATTCAAACCATATTGATTAGGTCTATGCCTCATTATCTAAAATATTAGCCCTAAATTGTATCATCTAGCCTCACTTGAAGGAAAGAAACTCAAAAATCTAATGAATATTATGCATTTATGCAATTCCATGTATAGTATTTCATTATACACATTTTATTTTACATAGTTTCTTTTGATTTACTTGTACATAATTTTTCAACTTTCTTGTACATAGTTTCCTTGTGATTACTTGTACATAGCTCATTTCAAAACACCAAAAATAATAAAATATTTCAAAATAACAAAAATAATATAACATATCAAAATACAAAAACATTAAAATAACTCAAAACACCAAAAAGTTTTCAAGTATACCCATTATCCGTGATTTTCAATTCTAATACTATGATAGACTTATATTTTGTTTTTATATGATATTGTTTGTCAATTTATCTACATTTCCATGCTTCACTTGATCTCTGTTGAGTGTGTGCAGTGACACCTAGATCCTTGATTGCTTCACTCTACCCATTGAGGGGGAATCCTACTTTTACATTTGAGACATACATTGACATATCTAACCACCAAGGGCATCTTCTACATGACTACACCATCCAAATTATGTCATTCCTACACCACACACTCTAATTATCATGTTGATGTATATTACTTACTAGCCTACATAGATTATTCTATTTATGTTCACTAGTATATATCACTTGTGTATTTATTAGCATCTACTTAGCCTTGTACTACATGTTTTGTATACTTTCACTTCTTACTTTGATCAGTTAGATGTGATAGAATTTATAGAATTTATATGCCTTCCTTTCTTGTTGTGAGTATCTAGATGTGATTGCATTTCTTAGTTGTTATTTTCTACTTGTGTGTGCCTTAAGACATTTTCTAATGTCCTTTGCTTGTATTCTTATATGTGCTTGTGGCCTTGCACCAATATTACTTGTTTAAAATTGTATATGTATGTGGGAATTTGAACATGCCTTGTATTATTTCTTTCCAAATTTGAGTGACATGTGTTCATATCCCTTTTTTCTTAGTCCCTTGGCCTCTTTTGTATGCTTCTTGATTCTTGCCTTGCATGCTTGTTTACTTTGCTTCTTAGTTATTTAAAATGCAATGATCCACATCATGCATTATCTTGCCTTTTTGGATGCCATGATGTACATCATGCTCCATCCCTCCTTGAAAACTAACCAAATTTCTAGTTTTAGTTTAGTATAATGCACATGCTATTACATTATTGCATCTATCTAGGCATACCCCTATTGATCTAAAAATATCCAATATAAATTATGTTGTATCTTGAGACATATTTTGGATTATCATTGATATATCATGTATTTCATATCATAATACACTTTTAGGACTCTTTCTTCTGAGGATAGTCATTGTAGGGTCTTCATTCCTACCCTCAGAAGAGGGGGAAACAAATAGGGGTTTTGCCACAGAGATCAAAGCCCTTTACTAGTCAAATTAGTTTTTAGAAAACTTAGAATAGTAATCAAAATTCAAAACATGCATAATAGATCAAAAAAATAGGGATGAACATAGAATATTCATAAAAATAGTAAAGGATAAGAGTGTCCCATTTAGACTACAACACCTTAAAATAAAGTGTTCACTTTTTAGCACTCCTATACAAATAGCCAAAAACCCAAAATTTTCAAAAATAGATAGAAAGGAAAGGTAAATTACAATTTTATCAGCTACATTCTAGTTTAGATTAGGCAATTTTATTACAATTTTACTCAAATTATCTAGATATAGGGGGCATCATGCACAACATGATGACTCTCACTTCTAGTTTTAGATTGGGTAGTTGGTATAACTTCTAGATCATAATCCATGTTATAAACACTAGTGATTAGGGGGAAAATGCATGGAACATTTTCCTTCTTTTCTTTCTATTTTATTTTATTTCAATAGTTGCATGCCTTATTCCATTTGTAGGTGGTTGGCATCATTTCAAAGTTGTTTTCATATAAACCTAGTTCTCAGTTTTGGAGTGGCTTTCATACAAGCCTAATCTCCACCTTTTGAAGTGGCCAAGATTGGTCTAGTTCTTAGTACACATTCAAATATCCATGCCACATTGTTAGATTATATAGCATTCATGGTCTTTATGAGCTATCTCATATGACACACATTCATACCAGTATTAGTTCATAGTTCACACTTAGTGGGAAATGATGGAGCCAAAGGACTAGCTAGGCTTTGTATTCTTGATCCACCTACTCAAAGGGATTGGAAACATAGTCCAAACATTGATTAACACATGCATGATCACATAGATTCATTACATAGTAGGAAATGATGTAGCCAAAGGGCCAGCATTTGTATTCTTGAACCACCCTCAAAGAATTGAGCACTCATCTCTATTTTCAATATTACTCTTGGTACAACACATACCTAACATCACTCAACATCATTCAACATCACAATAGGTTTTGTATTGGTTTGTATACTTGGTGAGGTATATTCATTTATTTCTCTTCCTCTTTATTTTACCCAGTCTTTATACATTCTTATTTTAGACATAGTGTGTCTAGTAAGAACTGATCTACTCCTTATTTTCTCATACATATTTATTCTTCACATTATATTCTCTCTATGCATACTAAACATCACACATCTTCATGGAATTTACCCTTGAAGGTAATTTCAAATACACCTTCTATTTTTCCTTTATCCTATTATTTCACTTTGTTGCATCACTAGAATAAAGGGGGGCAAATGTAATCATATAAAATGTCCAAATTGGTAGTTTGAGTATGGATTGTGACACCCCATCCATAAGTCCTTTTTTCATGCTCTTACAACCCTTATATACACATTTTGGCTCATTACCAATCATCTAGAACCTTCTAAAATATCATTCCACCTTAACCAGAAAGTAATCCCCATACCAATCCTATTCCCCTAGGTCCCAAACCTATAAAACAAGAGTGCCCCATTTGGACTATAATGCCCCATAGATAAGTGTCCCATTTTTGGTAATCCCATCCATTTTCACTTTGAGCCCCAATGATCATTTTCATCTGGTCCTTATCCTTAATTAGGTCAACCTAACATGAATACATCTAACCCATGACCAATTTTTACCTATAAAATCCCACTCAAAGCTCATTTACAAGGGAGGTGATCAAAATTAAAAAGCAAGCAAGAATACAAAAAAATCACTAAGGTAAACTTACCTATTATTTTCACATAGTCACCCAACACAACTATAAACCTACTCAAATCCTCATAGTAGTCCCTAGCCACCTCAAACACTATCAATTAGGCATTTTCATCCACATCACATTATTTCATAAATCACACTAGGTGCGAGAACTACATATAGCTTGATCCCTTTTTAGAGTATTGGTATGTAAGCAGCGTACCCACACAAGGGGTGTGTATTACACATTTAATACATTTTTCACACTAACCCCCCTCTTTCTCAAGTAACTCAAATGTCATTTTATCAAGCATGATGGAGGGTTAGGGTTTGAATACAAAATCAGATCCATGCTTGATTTTTCATAGGCATAACACAACTACCTATAAATTTTTAGGTCTATATGATTAGTTTGGATAACAGTGGTAGGAATGGACAATAGTGATAAGAATAGACAACAGTGTCAGACACTAAATCATCCACTTTTTGGTGCCCCTATCCTTTCACCTAAAGAAAGATAGACTCAGGTTCACAACACCTTCCTAGTCCTACATAGCCATTTTCAACCTTTGTATCAACTGTCTCAATATGTTTTCTAGCTAAGTTATATTTCTTCTTATTTATTTTTATTTTTAGAAAGGTGAGTGGAAAAATAGTTATACAAATTATGACTATATTTATTTCTATATTCTATATTGATTTATCAATCTAGACCCTTAACTAAAATATGAATAAAACTCCATTATTCCCAAATAAATTAAAGCAATAGAATTTACCCATGCCACATCCTGTGCTAGTGACTAACCAACTTCTTTTGAGGCACATTGACCTAATTATACCAAAAACTTCCTTACCCAAATCAATAATGAATCATCACATCAAAATCATAATCCAACATTATTCCCCATTGTGAATAATGTCCAAATTTTTCCCTAAGAGTCTACCAAGTATGAGTTATATGATATACATCACATGGTATAGGATTTTGGTAATGAATTCATGGGCTTCCAGAGATAGGTTGGAAATAATGAGGGTGAGATTTCAAATAGGAACTTCACCTACATAACCTCTCTAAAAACCAACTAGATCCCTCTCCTAATAAGCTCCATGAAATCAACATCTATGAGTTGGCCTTGCCTAGTTGGTGTCATGCGTATAATACATCCTAACATGGTGAACTCGACTACATTGAATTATGTAGTGCATTTGACATATTCTAGAAAGAGATGGAAGAGTATGAGATAGTCCGAAACCACCCCAAGAATACCAATCAGACTAAGACCTCTAATTATCCAAGACTCTTGAGCACTACCATGGTACTAGAAACATTAAACTTACCTAGCCATGAAGACAATGAATGAGAAGATGCCACCAATGAGGTATAGGCATTTCAACAATTCCAAAGGAGTAAGTACACTCTTAGGAACTAGACATAGTATCAATACCTTACCACATAAACCCATCCTAAAAATGGTGTCACTCCTCCTTATCCAAGAGGAACTAATGACCCTCCACCCCCAAAATGAAATAATCCTAAGACAACTAAATATACCCAGGATACCACTAGCAAGATAGGGTAAAACATAGTGGACATTAATAAGATCAAGGAAAATATCAATTTGCATGAGATCGACCAAATAATTGGGAAAATATATCACCTCCTAATTTCCTTCACATAAAAATTAGTTTAACTCAAACCCAAGCCTATGTGCATTAACATGCTGATACACAAGAATAAGGTTAAGTTCTCACCTTTCTTCATTACAATTAGGCTATTTGGGAATAATATTTATAAATATCTAGTTGATTAATGACCCTATATGAATGTCATGTCTACTATAATTTTTCAAAAATTATGACTAACAACTATCAATTTAGACAAAATAGTGGTCTATTTGGATAAGTTTGAAGTTAAGGTAGTGAACAAACTCTTGAATGTCTATATGCTTATAGAATCTAAGCCTATGGTTCAATAATTTATGGATATTAAATTAGTGGAGATCTTGGAGGATTATTATATTTTGCTTAGTAGATACTAATATAAAAAATTGAATAGATACATGGATACAAACTTTTCCCATATGTAGTTACCTTGGAGAGGTGTAGCAAATCTTATATGTTTTGACACAGAACCCAAAATATAACACATGATCATATAATACAATGAAATCGATGAAAGAGTGAAATTTATATCCTTTGACATATGTGTTTATACTTTTTATACAAGATGTACTAAAAAGCAACCTAATAAAGATCTTGAGGTGTCAGGTCTATGGTCCTTATACTTTGATGGGGCTTGTTCCAAACAAGGTTTTGGATCAAGAATTATTCTCATTGACCCATTAGGGAAATGACACCTAGATTCTTATAGGCTCCAATTCCCTTAAACCAATAACCTATTAGAATATTAAGCCTTTACCTTAGGACTACAATTTGCATTGAAACATAGGGTCAAAGAATTGAGATTATTTGGATATTTTGAACTAGTAGTGAACTAGATCAGGAGAAATTTCTAATGTAAGTTGTCTTATTTTAGGAATAAAAAACATAGGGTATGTGATTTGATATAAATTTTCAATTATTTCAATGTTATCACCATTCCTATAGAATAAAATTAGGTGGTTGATTCATTAGAAACTGTTATTGCAGCCTTAACACCCCTAGATGGCTAAGGACTACAAAAAAAATTAGTACAACTCATCCCATGTCCCTTAGTACCAACTAATGTGAATAAATTCCAAGTCTTTGAATATTACCACCACATTTTATAATTCGTTAATAATTTAGGGTTGTTTGATACCCAAGTTATATATGAGGTAGAAAGAGATAACCCTGGAAATGAAGAATGTTACCAAGATGACAATATGAACTTGAAATAAAACCAAGTTACAAAAGGGATTATCCCCATTGAGAGAGTATTTGACCTTGAAAACCCACACATAGACTTGAGACTTCAATACACTTAGACCAAAAGTCTATAATGATTAACCTAGGATTATCAGACCATTCCTAGGATATGCATATGGTCTGAGTTGTATTCTTATTGAAGATGAATAACTTAGAAAATTGTTACTAAGTACAAAGACATTAATAGTTGGGCCTATGTATACCTAAATGTATTTGGTCCAAATATAATATCCCACACTATCCCATGCAATTAGAACTAAAAACCCTTCAGATAGAGGTAGTGACATGTGAAACCAATATTGGAACCACCTATTCAGAAAGAGATCCACAAATTCCTCTTAGTTGGGATCATCTTTCCAAATTGTCACTCTACCTGGGTAGATAACATAGTTCTAGTTTTTAAAAATAATTTATAAATCTGATTGTGTGTGGATTTCAAAAATATAAACCAATATTCTTACAAAGATAATTATCCTTTTCCTTCCTTAGATGAGGTAATACATATGGTAATTGGATCCTATATGATGTCTTTCTTGGACATATTCTTAGGATATAATTAGGTTTTGGAAAACCCAAAAGACTGATCCTAAATCATATTTATAACCAAATGGGGCACCTTCACTTAAAAATGAGTACCATTTGGCCTTATTAATATAGGATCCACCTTTTATAGCTATTGACTTTGATTTAAAAGGTCTGATAGGTAAATTTATTTTTATTTACATGGATGATTTGACTATTTTTTCAAAATTTAGGTTTGATCATATTTTCCATCTTCAAAAGATATTCAAAAGGTGCATTATGTATGTTATATCACTTAACCCAAAGAAAAGTGTATTTGGTGTTATTGAAGGTAGGATCATTGGTCACATCATCATGAAGGAAGGTATTTATATCAACCTTATGCACACTAATGTGATTTCCAAGATACCTTTAACTAAAAATAAAAATGAATTAAATTCATTATGTGGTAAGATTAACTTTATACACAAATTCATATCTTGTTTTGTTGTAAATTTTAAACCTTTGAATGCAATTTTGAAACATGAAGAAAAGGTGGAGTGGAATATTATAACTAGAGAATCCTTCCATGAAATCAACAAATCCATCATTTAGTCACCATTTAAATCATCTTAAAATATATGAATGACTTACACTTTTATTATTTTTCATAAGAGCATAACATAGATGTAGTGCTCACCTAAAATTTGTACAAAGATCAACACACCCAATCGCTTTCATGAACACAAAATTGAAGGATGCAGAGATAAATTATTCTGCCTTGGAAATGTATGCCTATCTTGGTTAAGGTTGTGAAGAAACGTAAACATTAGATTCTCAAAAATAAGGTGCATGCCATCATCCCAGACCCAACCATAAACTTAATGTTGGGGCAAAATGAGCTAGGAGAACATAGAGATCGATGGATGGCCAAGTTACAAGAGTATGAACTTAAGATAAAACCTATCAAGAAGGTCTAAGGCTAAGGTTTTACTTAATTAATCACTGAAATTGACCAGTCATAAATGGTCCATCAATAATTCTATTATCCAATTGTCCACTACCTCTTTTATGGAAATATTCCTCCAAGACTCATTCAAATGTAGGAAATATCTCTTGGGTTGAAGGTAACCGACTACATGTTGAATAAGGGAGTGCTATATATAAATAACTATGAATTCATCTATCTCATATGTCTATCTGAATAAGAAGATAAGGAATTCATGACTAACTTCCATGAGAAATTAGGTAATGGTCATCTTTTAGGGACTACAACTATGCACAAAATTATATAAGCTAGGTACTATTATCCCACTATCTTAAAAGATGTCTATGCCCATGTATTTTCATGCCATCAGTCCTAGACCTTTATAACAAATAATTTCACTTTGTAATGCCTTTGCATCTTATGATATAAAATAACCCTTTTGCTCAATGGGACTTGACTTCATTGGAGTCATCAACCCAAACTCGTCATTTGGCCATAAATTCATACTTATAGCCACTAATTACTCCATAATATGTATAGAGGTAGTGACAACCAAGAAAAACACAACCAAGGAAGTCGTCATGTTCCTTGATGAAAACATAACAATATGATTTGAAAACCCATCCTCTTTAGTCTACAACACTGGACCTCCATTTCAATCAATTGATCTCACTAAATGGGCTTATGAAAATGGGATTACCTTGAGGTTATCATCAAACTACTACCTAAAATGGAATGGTTTTCTTGAATGAACCAATAATAAATTAATTGACATATGTAATAAGTCTATATAAAATAATCCTAGAGACTAGTATTCACTATTAAAATATTCTCTTTTGGCTAACTACACTAGATGTAAACAACCCCTCAAAATATCTCATATTCTATTGGTATATGGGTTGGATGCCATCTTCATAATGACCCTTAAGTTTCCAAGTTACAAGTTTATGCAAGATCACATGGAGAACACTAAGAAAGCAAACTCAAGATTGTTAGACATTATCTAATTAGAGGATACATGAGAAGAGGATAATAAAAACTTCAGTAAACATCAAGAGACATTTAAGAGATGGTTCAATAAAAGGGAAAATGTTAAATCCTTTTAGATATCAGACTAGTCCTATTATGGGGAAAATAAAATGAGAATAAAGGGAAACATTCCAAACTTGACCCACTCTAGATTGGCCCATATCAGATCTCTGAGTTGTTGAGTCAAAATGCATTTCTATTGAAAGACCTTGAAGGGAATGACCTCGCACTAATTATGAATGGATAGTTCTTGAAGCATTACTTCTTGGATGTCTTTTTTAATGCAATTTCAGAATATCTTGCAAGGAAAAGGTTGTTTGTGTAAATATTATAGTAGAGTTAGCTAATTTGTTTTAGTTGCATGTTTGGTTTTATGTTTTCATTCTTTCACTTTCCTTTTCTTGCTTTCTATTATTTTATGTGTGTTTGTTTACTTTGGTTATTTCTCTTATTTTCCCCTTGTTTACTATTTATAAAATTAAAACACTTTTACCTTGTTCCTATTATTTATATTGAGAAGAAGCTAAGATAGTTCTGGTTAAATAAAGTCCAATCTAAATTTTTTCCCCCATGATCTTGAGTTTGATCACTTCAAAATTGATAAGGCACTGAGAACATAGTCCCATAATTTAAAGGCAGAAGGAGAGCCCCCATTATTGAAAAATGTGATAGATAAATTAACTTCTCTTAAGACACTAAAAAGATTAGGATTAAATGATTTAGAACCAAGTAAGTGAATCAATAAAATACATACTTTAATAAAGGTCACCATAACACTTAAAAGGAACATATAAATCACATTCAAATCACTAAGCAAGTAGAGGACCTTCTTGGTGAAAATATTTAATTGAACCATTCCTACACCTTAGATATATTAGTCCCCAACCCTCTTGGATTAGTAAAAAGAAACATAAAAATGAAAGGAAGTATGAATATCATGAAAAGTAAAGTTTCTTCCTAAGAAAGGGTGATTTTGGAAACCTCCATCATAGGATTTCCAACCTAGTTGTCAATGTAGCGAGGCATTAAGTGGGACCAAAGGCATCTCTAATAGGACTATATGATATCATAACAATGCCCAAGCATTCCTTTCCTTATCTAAATTCTCAAAATAAATGACCTTTCAAGTACTTTTGAGTACCTAAGATATGTCTAAATTTTCCCAATGCATTCAAAATAACAACATGATCACTCTTTGAACAAAATGACCCTTTAAATGAATCAAGGCCTAGTATGTCATTTGTTGAAGCATAACTTTGAACTATCTTTTCCTCTAAGTTCATCTAAATGAATATTTAGTTTCTTGTCTCATAGTTCAGTAATATAGGCTCATAGTTTGGATTCTAAACACTGAGCTATAGTTTTCCCTACATTATTCACCATTTATTATGACCAACATGTCCCATTTTCAAATTTTTAAATGAGGCACCTCTTTGATCTCAAGTTCCATGTTCATGCCTTGTTGTTAAATGAATTGGTCCAAGTCTAAGCTAGAAGTAGTTGTCTTAAGTTTGAACTTTTATTTTGAATTAATTCTTGATTTGATTTTGAACTAATTAAACTAACTAAGCATTCCCATAGTTACTATAGTAATTTAATTGATCCCTGAGTCTAATGGTTAAAATGGACACATTTATTAAAGTTATTTTATGCATTTTTTTGGGTTATAATGCTATGATGTTCATCAAATTTATATTTTGGCTTTATGGACTAACTAACCTAATTTGATTTTTTCTACAAGGTTATTTGTTCTTCTTAAGATTATTCTAGTTTCATAGAGAAACCTTGCCAAAGCATACTTGATCCACCTCATAAGAATACCCTATAATATGAGTGAATCATTTTTATGAATTTTCCTTGTAAAAACCATCACCACATGTCTATTTTCAACCTAGAGAAATATATCAAATTTAAGAATGGCTAGGTCATGTAGTTTAAATCCCAGTGGATAGGTCCTGAGCTCTAGAATCATTCTGCATGCCAGCACCCAGATTCATCACAAAGTATTTTTGAAATGATTACATATTTTTATTTAGTGATTTTTTGACTTCTCCAAACTAATAAATGTGTCTTCATCTAACTTCTTTATGGTTTATGGGGTAATGGTTCTAAGTCCTTTTCACTTAATCACATAAACAATTGGGATTATGCCACATGTTCTTATCTTAGTTACATGCTTATATCATCTCAAACAAATAAGTTAAGGAATAAAAAATAATTTGGATTAATAAGATCATTCCACATATCTCCATCTCATTCCTTTAGAGTAAAATAATGAAGCAACTAAGTCCCTGTAAGTCAAAATCCAATGGCTAGACTTTGAGCTATGAGATCATTCTATGGTTCTACACCTAGCTTCCTCATAAAGTATTTTTTAAATGAATAAGTATTTTTCCTTAGTGATTATATAGGTTCCTAGGATTAATATGTGTCTTCATCTTTCTTCTCCATAACTTATGAGGTAAAGGGTTCTAATTCCTTTTCACCCATGTGCCTAAGTAATTAGGATTGAGCCATGTGTCCCCATCCCATTTACTCACTTCATATAAAATCAAATGGATAAGGAAAAAACTTAATGAGACATAAATCACTTATATATTTACACATAATGACATATCATTAACTCATGGCTTATAGATAAAGGATAAATGAAGCCTGTAATCCCTTAGATTAACAAGATCATGCCATGTGTCTATATCTTGATAAATCATGATAAAAAGGTCAATAACATATTAATAAAAAATTATTCAAATAAAATAAGTGAGATAAATAAAAGTGTCACACTATGAGTAAAACATAATGGATAAAGAAAGAAAGGTCCAAATGCATGATGAATAGACAAAAGGTAAGGTGGATGACTCAGTAAGGTGATAAAGAATATGAAATTAGTAACATTATGTCATGTGTTTACCTCAAGATAAAGTAGATAAAATACATTAATTTAGGCCGCAAAATCATTATAACAATACATTTGTCATTTTTTTTAATGAGATAGTAGTCAAAGAAATTGGTAAAGTGCCATGTAATCAGTGCCTTAGTATTTCATAATGTCATAGAGGCAAAAGAGGTGTGTGTTCCCCACACTTAAAATAATATCTCTAGAAAATATGCTCATCCATGAGTCTTTTATCTACTTTTATAGGTTCAACCTCATTTAATAATCATTATAAGTTTAGTGGAGCCTACTGTAGATGAAATTTGAGATTAAAAGACTAAATAATGCAATTTAATCAACTCAAATATCAAACTACCTAGTTAAAGTCTAGAGCCATTAGAACCTAATGCAATAGATGAATTAAACCATTAAAAAACATTATAATAATAAAGATAATTTTTCTAAACCATGATTAAATTGAATCAAAATAAAAGGATTTGGATGAGGATTACCTTAAGATTCAGATTTGACATAGTGATGTTGTTTTGACAATGATGTTGATGATGATGCTTGATTATGAACACCCAAGATTGTTGATTAGTTTGAAATGGATTTTTTATGAATCTTGGATATGTGGCCTTCCATAAAAGAGAGGATTTTTTAAATATATTTTGGAGGGAGGGATCAATGGTGGATATTCAAACTTGGTTGAGGAAGATCAATAGATGGGAATTATCCAAGGAATTTAAAATTACTTGAAAGCCTCTAGATTTAGAGGATTTTAAATTCCTCAAATTATAAAATCCTCTTAGGGATTAACTAAAATTATGTATGGGATTATATAGGTGATTAGGGACTAGGGGTGTAGGAGAGCCTAGGCATAGGCTAGTAGGTGGGTAGGATGATATGATGAAGATGATGATAGATAATAGTTGATATGATAAAGTTAATAATGATTATTTATGATTCCCATAACAAACACACATACAAGGGAGTGAGATAGGAGATAGTGGATGAGCTATTCTTGAGCATCAAAAAGTAGCCAAGTGTTTCTTACATAGTCTGAAAAGACCTCAGGCTGATGTAATTCTAACTCAAGGATAAATGATAAGTGATAGAGGAGATGATAATGATTATGGTGAGGATTAGTGATTAGATTATTATTTTAGTGATTAGAGGGTATGAATCATAAGATGAGATGAGGATTAACGATTGGATGTTAGTTGAGTGGGTTATGAAGATTAGATTAGGGATGAGAATAAGGATGATTAGATGACTATATAAATGATGAGGGTATAGGTGTTTAAGCCATCATAAATGTCATAAATGTCATCATAGTCTAAGAAATCCAATAAATATGGCACTTGACTGTGTGCCCCATGATATAAGTATGACCAATAGGACATTGTGCCAAAGTTTGTGGGTAAATAGTGAACTTTACATCCTTGAGGGAAATTTTGGTGTCCTCATATCATCCTAATTTATTTACCAATAGAAAAAAAGAGACAATGCAAAAAAAACATAAGATAAACAAGATATATACATGATAAAGGACATGTAAACAATGAAAACAAGTAACACACATGAGTATCTACATGCAATGTCCTAATATATTATCTAATGATGGGATGAGTGACTACATGATGGGTTGGATGATCATGATGTGATTGTGGACTTAGGATGGAATTGGATTTAGATAGGGTGATTAAGATTAGGATTAGTCTAGGACTTTGCCCCTAGTTGAGGATATAAGGATGAAGGATGGGAGAAGGTCTTTGAATACTAATTTGGTCTAAAAATTGAATGGAAAAGTGGAAAGAGATGGTGATTTACAAAAGTAATGATGAAGGATTACCAATAGGCAAGGTCCTATAAAAATCTAATATATCAAGGAGACTTGGAGATGATGGGATCAAATACCTTTCATACTATCAAAGAGTGTTTGGATGGGTGCTAGATGTGAAGAGGAAATGATAAAGACAATTATGGGATCAAGTACCTTCACACTAGCAAAGACATTATGTGATCAATACAAGGTGTGAATAAGTAATGATAGAGAAATGATGGGTGCTAGATTAAATCCTTTGAAAAGGATATGGATGTTGATAATACCTATCCAAAAGGATGATGAAGATATGGCAGGATGGGTGACCACTCTAATTTGGTTTAAAGACCAAACATAGTATTCGAGGATGATGATTGGGATGATATGATATAAATAGAGATGGATGTGACTAGGATATTTAAGATAAGCCAAGACACCATGGACAATTTTTGTCTTTTTTATATTTTATGATTTTTAGGGTTTTTTGACATATTTCAATTTTTAGGGCTTTTTGGGATATGTATGTAAACTGTACAAATGGGGTTACTAGTAAAGGGAATACCAAATTTGGAAACTAGGATAAGGATGGATGGAATGATGGATAAGTGATAAGAGGACGAGGATTATGATAAAAATGGGATGGGGATTAAGGAATAATGGATTAGGGAGTACCAACGACCACATCATGAAGGAAATAGATGCTAAGTTGCCTAAGTGTCCATTGGAGGATATGCCAAGATGATTCCAAAAAAATTCTCAAGACATGTTCTACTTCCTTATAAAGGTCAAGATAGGAAGGAATGGTAGATAGGATGGAAGACATAATGGAAGATGATGGATAGGAAGGATGGATGGAGGGGATGGTATGGAAAAGGATGACCTAGATGGGTTATATAGACCAAGTTGACAAGGGATGAGACAATTATGGATGTTTTGAAAAGGGATGATTGATTTTGCACCCAAGTGTTGAGGTACAATACAAATAATTAATTATTTTACCATGACACCAAAAGCCAATTTTCATCATCATACTTTCCCAAGGTGCTAGAATATTGGTTTTCTCCATTGGATGAATAATTTTTTTATGATTTTGTGATAAGATCTTGATTTATTGGATATGGGTAAGAGATACAAGGTGCAGGCACTTGATGGATCATTTATCCAAACCTATCTAAGGGATGTGTGATGGTAGGACCATGTTAGTGTCAATGATGCATGTAATAGGGTTTGTGTGACCTTCATTGATGCTTGATGGAGACCCCTCTAGATATCTAGACCACGTATCTTTGTTTACCTTAGGAGAGACAATGCTTCTTGAGGAGGTGATGTGAGAGATATAAATTTGAGTAGAGCTTGATTTTGATGGATGATAGGATGATATGATGGGTGATGGAGTATTAGGACTATAAGTCACATACATCATTAGATATGTGGGACATAATTCATTTTATTTGTGCCAATTGAAAAAATAATGCTAGAGATCCAAGACACTTTGATTTTGTGATTCATCTTTGATCTGATCACTTAATGGATTATCGACCATGTTTTTGACCTTATTTGGATTTGATAATTAGATTTGAATTTTATTACCTCCTAGTAACTAATTTTGGGATTCACCATGGGATATTGATCTTTTAAAATGATTATTTTAACTTTGATAGTCCCCTAGTGCTAGATATTGGGCTTCACTAAGAGAAGACATTTTTGGATAAGGCTGATGATTTGACTCATCTTGATTTTGACTGATGGGATCAAAGATGACTTGATTATGAGTTATGACTTGTGTAATATGGTATTTGACTTTTGTAATTATATCACACACTATATTTCTAAAGGAAGGTTCCAATAATGCATGTTCCTATTTATCCTTATAGAGAGAAATGATTAAATGGTAGTTAATAGGGAGAAAGGAATATATAATGGATGAAGGTGATGGAAATGGTGTGATGAGGTCAATGAGTAGTGATAAGACAACATGGTATTCATAGGGGTTCATAGGAGACCTATTTTTGACATTGAAGAAAATATCCTTAAGATCAGTAAAAGGATTACGAAGACTATATATAGTAGATGCATCCAAAGGAGGATCAAATTCACTATGAAAATATTTGATAGATAAATCTTGAAAGAACTCATTTATGACATCATCATCCTAATTAGGATCAAAAGATATTCCTAGTGATATAATAGAGGCATCTATATTAGAGGGATCCTAAAAAGGATAGGAATTATAAATATGGATGAGGGATGATGTTTTTGATGAGGAATCAAATTCATATCTTGGAATTGAATATGATCCTACTAAAGATAAGAATTTTAATGCTGACTTTGATGCAGACTCTAATGTACAAGTTTTAACTCTACTAATATGAGATTCATTATCCATAATTGACCTCTCAACATGGGGTGTTTGATGTGATGGTGGAGAGGGAGATAATGGATGGATGATAGGCCCATGGAATGAGGTACAAGAGATTAAAGGACTAGGCTTATAGGGAAGAGACTCATCTTCAATGGAGAATTTATTAAATATGGGGTGGTCATGGAGGAGTGGTGTGGTATCTTGACCTTGGATTGTAAATGGAAGGGATTGATTGGGAATGGAATCTTGGCATTCCTCTCTTTATGTACCCAGGGATGGAGACTCATTTGGTTCATCTTAAATTATTGTTTCTCCATGATCGATGAGGTCTTGGACATAATCTTGGAAAGGTCAAGATTGATTAATGTTATGCCCCCAAGTTTGATGATATGGATAGTATTGGTTTGATTTATACCAGGATGGTGTAGGCTTAGTAGGATCAAGATGTTGGATAGGTAAATAAACCATCATGTTGGTGGTGATTAATTATTTAAAAAGGGATTCCAAAGACATAGGAAGGGGAGTATATGGACCCGATTCACTATGTGACTTAGATGTAGAAGCATTGGACTTGAGATAAGATGGTTTTTGACATGACTGGGTGGATTTATTTGTAGTAGGAAAGGTGGCCAAGATTGGATTCCTTTTTCTAGTATGGGAATGGGAAGTTGAAGGTTTATGACTAGCTTATGGAGGATTGGTATGGGAATCACATGAAGGGGCTTGGGTGGGAGGTGCAATGAGTTGAATGAGATCAACACCTTTGGGGAGTGGTATACCCATCATAAGGAACTTCAAGATTATTTCATCCTTATAGGTACCTATGTATTGGTTAATGAAAGTGGGGTCTAACTCCATCGTTATTGATGATAAAGGATGGATGATAAAATGTAGGTTAAGGATTATGGATGATTCCTTGAATAAAGTGGGTCTAATGATCAAGCTAGTATGATAAGTGATGATAAGGGTGAATGTTTTATAGACTAAGATCATATTTCAAACTGATAGTGAAATAGGTGCTAACAACCTATTAGTAATGTCTAGTTTTCAATCTAGAAAAAAATATTAGAGATTTTATGGGTGCTTAGATTCAATCTATCAAGGTAATGGGTGATGGGTGCAAGTTATTAATAGGCAAGGATGATAAAAACTAGATTAATGATGATGGGTTACTAAATTGAAATAAACAAAGTGATAAGAAACTAGAAGTATATTGACTAGGGTATGAGACTTGATCAAATGATGAATGGTAGTGGATTGGGATGATGTGGATGATAGGACAAACTAAAGACATTAGACTAATTTTCTCAAGATGGGATATGACTAGGTGATGAAGATGATTGGGATCATGGGATAAGGATAAGTATGATGATAGATGTTGATGAAATGATAAGGGATGAGATAGGAATGAGATAGGGATGGTTTAGACATATATGTGACCTAGATAGGAAACTAGTTTAAGATAAGATGAGGTTATATTAGATGGGTGATGAAGACACGGTCAAGACAAGTGATGGGGTATGGACTTAGGACAAGATGTGGATGATGAGGTATGATTGGGATTTGTAGGTGATGGTAGGATGACCAATGATGAGTTAGATTAGGATAAGATATAACTAAAAGGATGTATAAGAGAATAAAAAGATATACAAGATGATGATGAAGATTATGGGGGTGATGACCAAGGATAGGTGGATATAATGGGATTAGTAAGGGATGAGGGATGTATAATGGGATGATGATAATAATATATATAAAGGAGAATAAGGAGGCACTAAGTGATGTAGTTCTGACTTAGGGATAAATGATAAATGATAGAGGAGATGATAACGATGATGGTGAGGATTAGTGATTAGAGGATGATACTAGTGATTAGAGGGTATGACTCAGATGATGAGATGAGGATTAATTATTGGATATTATTTGAATGGATTATGAAGATTGGATTAGGGATGATAATAAGGATTAATAGATGACTAGATAAATTATGAGGGTGTACGTGATCAAGCCATCAAAAATGTCACAAATATCATCATAGTCTAAGTAATCCAATAAATATGGAACTTGACAGTATGCCCCATGATATAAGTATGGCCAAGAGGACATTATGTTGATGTGCATGGGAAAATAGTAAGCTCTACATCCTCAAGGGCACTTTTGTTGTCCTCATAGCATTCTCATTCACTAACCATTATACAAAAAGAGATGATGCAAAAAAATATAAGACAAAAAAGATATATACATGATAAAGGACATGAAAATAAGATAAACAAGTAACACATATGAGTATCTACATGAAATGTCCTAATATATTGTCTAATGATGGGATGAGTGATTAGGTGATGGGTTGGATGATCATGATGTGATTTTGGACTTAGGATGGGCTTGTATTTGGACAAGATGATCATGATTAGGATTAGGCTAAGACATTGCCCCTACTTGAGGATATAAGGATAAAGGATGGTAGAAGGTCTTTGAATATTGATTTGGTCTAAAAAATGAATTAAAAAGTGTCTAAAATTAGTGATTTATAAAATTAATGACCAATGATTACCACTAGACAAGGCCCTTTAAGAATCTAATCTAGAAAGGAGACTAGGAGATGATGGGATCAAATACCTTTCATACTAGCAAAGAGTGATTGGATGCATGCTAGATATGAAGAGGCAATGATAAATATAGTGATGAGATAAAGTACCTTACACACTATCAAATACATGTTGTGATGAGTGCTAGGTGTGAATAGGCAATGATGGAGAAATTATGGGTTCTAGATTAAATTCTTTGACAAGGATATGGATGTTGATAATACCTAGCCAAAAGGATGATGAAGATATGGAGGGATACGTAACACTCTAATTTGGTTTCAAGACCAAACATAGTGTCCAAGGATGATGATTGGGATGATATGAGATGGATAAAGGGGATTCAGGATAAGACAAGATATCATGGACAACTTTTGGATTTTTTAGATTTTTTTGACATATTTCAATTTTTAGGGATTTTTGGGATATGTATGTACACTGTACAAATGGGGTTACTAGAAAATGGAATACCAAACCTATAAATTGTGATGAAGATGGATGAAATGATGGATGAGTGATAAGAGGACGAGGATGATGTTAAAAATGGGATGGGGATTAAGGAAGAATGGACGAGGGAGCAAAAATGACCACATCATGAAGGAACCAGATGCTTAGTTGCCTAAGTGTCCATTGAAGGATATGCTAAGATGAATCTATAACATTTCTCAATACATTTTTTCCTTTCTTATGAAGGTCAAGATAGGAAGGAAAGATATATAGGATGAAGGACATGATGGTAGCTAATTATGGATAAGAAGAATGGATGGAGGGAATGGGATGGATAAGGATGATGTGGATTGGTTATATAGACCTAGTTGATGAAGGATGAGACAATTATGGATAGGTTGAAAAGGGATGATGTATTTTCCCCTAAAGTGTTGAGGTATAATGCAAATAATTGATAATCTTACCATGACACTGTAAACTATTTTTCATCATGGTACTTACCCAAGGTGCCCGAAGACTAGTTTTCACCATTGGACAAATATTTTTTTTTAGATGACATATCAATTTATTGGATATGGGTATGAGATACAAGTTTTAAGAACTTGATGGATCATTTAACCAACAATTGTCTAAGGGATATGTGATGGTAGCACCATCCTAGTGTCAGTGTTAGATGTAATGGAGTCTATGTGACCTTCAATGATGCTTGATGGAGACCCCTCCAGATATCTAGACCAGGTATCTTCATTGCCCCTAAGAGAGACAATGTTGCCTAAGGAAGTGATGTGAGGTATATAATTGAGTAGAGATTGATTTTGATGGATGATAGGATCATGATAGGATGGTATGATGGGTGATGGAGGATTAAGACTAATAGTCACATACATCATTAGAGATGTGGTTATGCTTCATTTGATTGGTTCGAATTGACAAAAGACTATAGGAGATCTAGGATACTTTGATTATGTGATTCATCTTTGATTTGATCACTTGGTGTATTATTGATGGGTGTCTTCATTCCCTTCATTTAATCAACTTCTTGTTGATGTCATATTTAACCAGGGATGTGTCTAAAGCTATATGTAACAAGATGAATCATAGCGATTTAGTAATTTATTTTAGGTATCTGTATTTTTTTATTTATTTTTTTGTAGGTTTTTTCAATGTCTTGATGACTTCTTGGTTAAAACCTTATTGGAATCAATCTATGTAATTTTTTTGGAAGTAGACACACATTGCAGAAATGAAATAGATCGCTGGAAATAAAAACACTTTTGTAGAATGAAATAGATTATTGAAAATAAACACACTTTTGCAGAATAAAATAGATTGCTGGAAATAAACACACATTTGCAGAATAAAATAGATTGCTGGAAAATGATTGCAAAGAAATGATAATTTAATCTAAATGCCTGCAGGAACAAATTTACACCAAATTTTAACTTTAAGAAGTTGGAATCATTTATAAAGTTAACAAAGTTACCTATTTGCTTTTCTGAATAAAATATAAATATCAACCAAAAATGAAGATCCTAGTTCTTTGGAGGAGTGGGCCCTTGCTCCGCCTAGAAACAGGATTGAACAATTTAATTTTCTTTCAAAATAGAAATGGCTTATTTCATTGATAAAATGTTTTGTATTATAAAAATGTACTCATCTATCCTTTTCTCTCTATTCTTCAATGATCTTCTATTTTTTCCTAAATTCCTAGGTTTGTATATATAGATGCTTTGATGGATGTAACTGTTTCATAGATACGATGGAATTGAATCATACCCACAATAGATGTTGAATCAAGATGTGGCTGGATGTCTAGCTATGTGATAAATGTCTTAGATTTTCAAATACAAAATTTAGGAATATGCTATTGATTTAATGGGATCATTGACTTGACAGATTGCCGACCATTTTGGAATAGATCCTTATCAATTCCATATCTAGCTACAAAAGTTTTGGAACTTATCTATAGGAGTATTGGAGCTAGTTCAAATAATTTTGGAGCTTAAATATAGAGTTTCGGAGCTAAGTCCAAAAATGTGACAACTTGAAATAGTATGGTGGAGTTCTGGAACTAAGCTGAATTGATTCCAATGCTTCCAAAAACATGCAATCCACTTCATATTTGTTCTTTAGCCTGATGATGACTTGTTTTATTGCAAAAATTAAATTTTACAACACACTTGTTAGGAATTACAAGTTTTTAAATGTTAGAATCACAATAAAAAATATGAATAAATACATCCTAACTCATCTCAGATCAAAATAAAAGTTACAAAATGCAATCAAACTTAATAAAAAGAAAGAGTAAGATGAGGTCATTTATTATACATTTATTGGGAATATCTTGGCCTCATCATTTCACCCATACTTACTTATTTGTAATTCCCTTTACAAACTTCACTCTTCAAATTCAGGATTGTATATCCTGCATTCCATTTTATTGCTCAAATCAAATGGCTGGAATTGAATATCCTAATGCTTTGATCCAGAGGTACTATACCCAGCTCTGCTTCTAATTTTCTTTTCCATTCTAAAAATTGAGTGGGATTTTGAATCTCTTTATTTTTCCAAGGAGATATGGGAGTGAGAAGTAGAGGTGGCCTTGTCCGCATGCCTATCCATATGCATCGGGGAGTTTCATTGATCTGAGGAATTATTGTGCATAAAGATTTTTCCCTTTCTAGACTCTAGATCAAATTTGAAGGGGATATTACCTCCCTTATTTTCAATGCCACCAAAATAAATTCCCATCTTTTTAAACATGCATCATAGATATTATCAAAATTTGCCTTCTCATAAGAGGTGAAGACATCCATGCTTTGCTGTAAATTGAAAAGATAAGGTCCCCTAAATTTGTCATTAAATGCATGGGATTGGAAATGTGTAGCAAAGGTGAGTGGGTTACCATAATGAATTCTCATACAAAGACTGGATGAACTAGCCTTTGACTATTTCTCTGACTCCCTTTCCTACCATGCAATCTGATTTTGAAGAATAGAGACAAATGTGTTAAGCTGGTTTTCCCTTATATATAAATTGATCATAAAACTTGTATTTATTGCTAGCATAAAATTGCAGAGGTAAAATTCACAAAGAAGGTTTTTCTATTTTGTATTGCCTAAGGAGTAGGTGGCCAATAAATCAGCTTTGTCTTTTATTTCATGTGGAAGGCCACATGCTATCCTTGCCAACTGTGAGTGAATGAATTGTTCCTCTAAAAACATGCTATAAACAAGAGAAGGTCTTCTGCACACAAGCAGTTTCTCACTCATCATACAAACTATTTGTATCTTCACAAGACATTTATACTTATCATTTTCCTCATAAAATTTGTCTTCCCATTCCTTCCTTTCTTTCTCTTCTTCTACTAGTTTGCCTTTCAAGTCTATATTGGATGCCTTGATTACACTGAGTTCTCTTTATGTATCATCCCATAACTACTTGAGTGGTAGATAAGTCAATTCAATCTGTGCAGAGACTGTTGACACAGATGTTTGTATTGTATATTTTTCCTTGTTCTCCATCAATTGCCTTTTAATCTCTACTAATTCCTCATTCTTGGCTGTGAAATGGTTTGTTAATTTTTCAAGGAGCATTTCTTTTTGTTCTAATTTGAGTTTGAGGAAGTTTAATTCCTCATCCTTTTCCTTAATAATGAGTTTAACTCTAGACCAAAATAGATCCTATTTAATATGCTAGTTTTGTTCTTTATCTAAAATTTCTTGAGGAGTTAAGAATTCTTCTTCCACCATAGGGTATTTCCCTTTCCTTCTCCAAGATGCTTGTTCATCTTCTACATGTGATGGTGCTGTTATCTCACCCATTTCTTGGAAAACTGGCTCCTCAAATCTTTCATCTCTTTTTTTCTTTTCTATTTGGCTTGGTCTAGGAGGATTCATGGCCATGCTACCCAAAATATCCATAGCTTTAGTTTCCAGCCTTTCTTATTATTCCATCTCCTATAAACTTTCTTTAGACTTTTTATGACATTTTCTTTCTTGAGGAGCCTTAAAATGTGCAGACATAGGTTTCCTTTTAGAACTTATTTTGATGTTAACCTTTTGCTCAGGTCTAGGTGAACTATCACTGTTGGAGATAGGTATCATTTCTTCTATAGCTTTAGTAGAAGAAGAAATTTCTTGAGAAACCAAAGTAGGGTCTGCAATTTTAACTTTTCTTCTAGATTTTCTTCTTTTTGTTATTTCCTTTTCTCCTAATCTTTTTTTTCCTCAACAATGGTAGTAGTTTTCAAATGAACTGAAGGAGCAGGAGGAGTTGCTATTGTTCTTTTAGAAATACCAGGGTTTTTCCCAAATTTGCCAACAAATTTGTCCCACATTTCTTCTCCATTTTTCTTTGAAAGGAAATCGTGTTGGCATACTAAATGCACTAACCCATGATGTCTGATTGTTATCACACCCAAAGAATACCTCTGGGCCATGGTATGGATGGAGTCAAAAAGAAACCCTGGAAGGTTTACTATATATTCTAATTTTTCAGCTCCATATCTAAGGTGTATAAGTATTTTTAGGACTTATTTTCCTACTATCCCAAATTTTCCATCACAAGTTAAATATTTAACTATCCAAAATTCTACTCTATCAAAGGGTTTGGGCAAGCTGGCCCTTTTGACTCCTTTGATAATTTATTTGTATTATAAATATACTGGGATTCAACTTCCCCTACTTTCAATAAGGTTTCAACGAGGTCTTTTAATGTCACTTTGATAGGGTTTGGGACATGCGCTATGGTATTCCAGACATCTCACTTATTACTTTCACAAAAAAAGGAATAAAAACCTTCTAAATTTTTATTCTTGTTTATTCTTAATTGATAACAAATTATCTTATAGTTCATTGTTATATTTGTTAAATTTCTTCAAAAACTCTAGCCATCCTGCCTATTGAAAGATGGTTGCTACTTCTTCATCTACAAGGAGTTGGGTATCATTTTCTAGTTCTAACTTCTTTTTGATTCCCATGATTCATTCTTCTTAAATATTACACAGGTTATCTGAAGATTACTTCTCTTATCGATGGAACTAATGATTTTGGCTATAGAACTAGCAAATTTGGTAGCAAAATTACTGTACTTAGCTACGAAACTTAGCAATTTTGACTGCAAAACTACTATACTCACCTACAAAACTGATAGAGGTAATTCACTATTCACTATATCTCTTTTAAAAAAAATTTGTATCTAGCTTTTACTTTGTTGATGCAATAATAAGAATGATTCTTTATGACTATCCACCAACTCATTCCATCATCAATATCCTTCTCATGATTTTGCACATTTAACCATGATGTACAATAGATGACTCATCATACTAATCTTTTAAATTAAGTCTAATCACACATGCAAATTTTCAATTTAACCTTTAACAAGTTAAAAACATAATTACCATCCTTGATGATGTAATCCCTTTGTCATGATGATTATTCATTCTTGAAAAATGGTTAGAGAAAAAAATAGCAAGAATAAAAAAAAAATTATTTGAATTAGCCATTTATTTGAGAATATCAACTGCCATCACTAGTTTTCAATTGATCCTTTTTTTTAAAGAAGAGAATGCCATTTACTAGTTTTCATCCTCTTCCCTTTATTCTGGATCTTTTCATCTAATTATTTGATCATTCTTGAAGAACTGGGTTCTTCCATATGATAAAATTCTTTGTTTAATTCAATCTGCTTTAAGAATTCATCTTTAGTAGGAGGCTTCCTATAAAGTTTTAGCTTGTGTCCATTGACCAAGAGTATTCTTCTTCTACCATCAATGGGAAGTAACTGGATAGAACCATTGTCAAATATCTGCTTGATCTGATAAGGTCCCAACCATCTGGTTCTTAATTTTCCTTTGAATTGTTGGTACTTAGAATCAAACAGCAATGCCCAGTCTCCTACTTTGAATTATCTTTCCTTGATATGTGAATCATGCCATTGCTTCCTTCGACCTTGGATTATATCTATTTGGTGAAGTGCTTCCATTCTAAATTCATCCAATTCATTGAGTTGAAGGATTCATTCCTTTTGAGCTACATCCAATTCAATTCCCACCTTAGCTGTTATCCTCAATGTCTATAATTCAAACTCAATAGGCAACAAGGGTTTTTTCCCATAGACTAACTCATATGGTGAAAATCCTATTGTACTTTTCCAAGTTGTATTGTAAGCCCAAATAGCTTCAGGTAGTCTTTTTACCCTTTCTCTTCTTTTAGCTTCAACTATTTTAGTGAGGATGTTTTCTAATTATCTATTTGTTACTTCAACTTGTCCATTTGCTTGCAGGTGATAGGGAAATGACTTCCTATGATTGATCTGATAATACATTGTGAAGGCCTAGATCATATTGGACATAAATTATGGTCCTTGGTCTAAAATTAAGCTTCTTGGTACTCCAAACTCTACCATAATTTTGTGCTAAAGGAAATCAACAACTGCTTCTTTAGTGGCATTTGTTAAAGCTTTCACTTCTACCCATTTTGTTACATAATTAGTACACACAAGAATGTACTCTTTTACCTATGAAGGAGGATTAAAGGGTCCAACAAAATCCAATCCCCATCTCTCAAATGGTTCAATCACTACTTGTGGTTGTAGAGGAATTTCATTGGTAATAGTTGGTTGTCCCATCCTTTGACAAGGATCACACCACCTGATATATCTCTTCACATCTTTGTACAGAGATGTCCAATAGTAACCAGTGCCAAGTATCTTGTGAGATATTATTTTCACCAAATAGTGTCTTCTACTTGGTTCATCATGACATGCCCAAAGGATGTCAAAGATTTCATCTTCTCTCACACACCTGCATAAAACCAAATCAAGACCACATTTAAATATCATTCCTTTTAACCATTTAAACTATGCACTAGTTTTGAGTAATTAATTTATTTGATTTTTAGTGAAAGAAGGAGGAAACTTCCCTATTGCAAGATAATTTACCATGTCAACAAATCATGGTGTATTAGCTAAAATAACAAACAATCTAGAAAGTTATCCTTGATTGGATTTTGCTCCCCTATAGTGGTCAATCTTGACAAGAAATCAGCTACCACATTAGATTTGCCTAGGTTGTCCACAATGGTAACATCAAATTCTTGTAGAAGTAATAACCATCTAATTATTCTACCTCCAACCATTGGTTTGTTCATTAAATATTTAATTGTTAAGTGATCTGTATGTATAAATATTTTGTACCTTGTAATGTAATGTCTAAATTTATTGATTGCATAGATCACAACCAAAAATTATTTTTCAGTGGTAGTGTAATTTCTTTCAGTGGAAGTAAGATTTTTACTGAGATAGTAAAAAGCATGCATTCTTCCTTCTTCATCTTTCTATCCTAAAACTGCACCAATTGAGGTATTTGAGGCATCAGTTTGGATGTGAAAAGGTTTCTCCCAATTAGGTCCTTGCAATATTGGGGCAGTTACTAATTTTTCTTTAATTTCTTCAAAAGCATGTTGACACTGTTCATCCCAAAGAAATTCACAGCCCTTGGTAAGCAATTTAAACATGGGGGCAAAAATTTTACTAAAATACTTGATAAAGCACCTATAGTATCCAACATGTCCTAAAAATGATTTGATATCTGTGGGAGTTTGAGGAATAAGCAAGTCTGAAATAATCTTGATTTTGTTTTGGTCAACCTAAATTCCTCTATTTGAAATATGGTGCTCTAATATGATCCCTTCATCAACCATCATCAAACATTTCTCATGGCTAAGAGACAAGTAATGTTGTTCACATCTTGTTAATACTCTATCCAAAAAATTTAAGGCATCATCAAATGTATCTCCATACATATTAAATTCATCCATGTATACCTCCACACAGTCATTTGTTAGGTCTGTGAAAATTTCTAATATCGCTCTTTGAAAGGTTGCTGGAGCATTACATAGTCAAAATGGCAATACCCTATAAGCAAAGGTACCCCATGAACAAGTAAATATAGTTTTGTCCTGATCCTCAGTAGTAACTTTGATTTGATTGTACCCACTAAATCCATCCAAGAAGGAAAAGTAATGTTTACTTGAAAGCTTGTCTAAGAATTGATCTATGAATGGTAAGGGAAAATAATCTCTTAGGGTGGCTTTGTTCAATTCCCTATAATCAACACAAATTCTCCATTTTATATTATTTTTAGGGATAATTACAAGAGGAAACACCCACTGGCTATCTGAGATAGGGTAGATAAAACCTACTTGTAATAGTTTTTCAATTTCTTGTTTGACTATATCCCTTAAGGCTGGATTAATCATTCTCTGAGGTTGCTTAATTGGTCTAATGTTTTCATTATAAATGTGATGGGTGCAGATACTTGGATGAATTCCCTTCATATCTCTATAGTCCCAAGAAAAAGCTTTAGTATGATCCTTTAGAACATCAAATAGTTTGACTTCTTCATTATTATTTAACTAGCTATTAATATTCAAAAAAAATCCTAGTTGAATCTCAACATGTTTGGTTCTAGGATATGATGAACTGATTTGTTGAAAGGGTTCCATTAAGGTATTTATTGGACAGGCATATGGTAACAACATATGATATATAGCAACATCATCAAAAGTTCCTAGAGGTAGAATGCTAGACAAGGGACATCATGAAGAGTTATGATACTTATCTTATTGTAGGTCAAACTCCTCATTACTGCTATTTTCCAAAAATTCTTCATCATCTCTTGATATCTATAAAGCTGAAGCTATAGATCCTTCTTCTCACCAAGAGAAATCACATTCCTCTGGAGCAAAATTATCTTCATTTACAGAGAATTAGTGTGGTTCCAGAACTAATTGTGATGGTTTTGGAATAGATTTTGCATGTTCTAGAACTAATCCTGACTGCTCTAATAATGATTGATGTTCATTTAATGAAGGACTAACCATATCATCTATTTCCCATAAATAATCTTGTAATGTTATCTTAGCCAAAAAAGATAGATTTTACTCATTAATATCAGGATTATTAACTCATAATTTCACTTGATTATCAATACAAGGTCATGTAGATGGATATAATGAAATTTGCTTAGAATTCTTACCATTTGAAATAGTCATATCACCTGAGCTGCAATTAATTAAGGTAGTAACTATAGCTAACCATGGTCTCCCCAAAATAATGGGATAACCAAGTGTTCTACCTTTTGGTTGTAAGATAAGGAAGTCGATTTGATATTCCCATGATTCCACCATTACTGCCACATTTTCAATAATTCCTTCTGGTTTTGCTATAGACTAATCTGCCATCTACAATATGGTATTAATAGGTTGTATGCCTATTAATGGTAATGTTTTCAAAGTGTCCACTGTCATTACATTGATATCTGCACCCAAATCAATCAAAACATTATGTATATCCTTATTCCCTATAGAAATAGAAATAACAGGGCTTCCAAGATCTTCATATTTGGGTAGTAGGAGTTTTCCTACTAATAAATCAGCAAGTTTCCCATCTACCTGAATAGTCCTGGGGTACTGTTGCTTTCTTCCAGGTTTTTTAAAACATAACAATTTGATTAAATTGTTCAACTCTAAAATATCCTTAATTGCTTGTAATAATGGTATTTCAATATTCAATCTTCTTAGTTCCTGCACCAATTCATATTCCTTAAGTTCTATGATTTCTTTAAGTCTTTCTAGAAATGGAATCTCAGTAGAATTTCTTTCTGGTTCCTTATCTTTTTCTTTGTCATCTTCCTTAAGTGTAACTATGCTAGGGGTTTTATCTTTTTCTATCATCTCAGTGATTATAACAGGTGGACTGCTAACTATTTTTCCAGATCTGGTTTGAATGTTTTTACAATCCATTGTATTTAAATCAACTGATTTTGCTAGTTTTGTTTCATATACATGAGTTATTTGTTTATTTCTTGGGTTTGCTACTGGTTGTGCTATCATTTGTGTTTGGATTATGTTTTCAACATGTGTATTTTGTGTTGGAGGTTCCATTATGGCTTATTGGTTCTAAATTGGATATGTCTTCCCTTGCACATAATTATTAGGGCCCCATCTAGGTTGTGGCCAAGCATAAGGATTTCCTTGACCAGCCCAAGGTTGTTGATGTCCTTGAGTATACCAAGATTGACTTGCCCAATCCTAAGGATTCCATGTGGGTTGAGGGGCTCAAGGTGGCTATCCCCAACTTTGTGGTATTATTTGAGCTGTCCATGGCATCATTCAGAGATTAGGAGCTGGTCTTGGCATAAACTATCCTTGGTTAAGTTGTCTCTGAACAAAATTTAATTCTTCTATGGTGGATGATGTATTGGGTTTGTTTGAGCTGATTTTTTTTGAGTGGAAGAAGAGAACAAGCATGATTATCATGTTCTTTAGATTCACAGACAAGACATACTTTTGTTTTATCCAAAGGACATTCCCTTATTGCGTGCTTCTTCCTGCATCTAGGACAATACATGGATAATGGTTCAAGTTGGGAATTTTATTTATCTTACAATCCAACCATGGTGGAGGTTAATTGAACTAATATGTCTATTTTAAAGTTTTCCAATTCATCCATCAATTTTTTCATATCTAGATTCAAATTTTTAATTGTTTTCCCCTTTCTAGGTCCACCCCTTATCCTTGAATAGTTTCTACAATTTTCTATGATTTTGTCCATTCTTAATTGAGAAATGTTTCCTCTGCCAATTAAATCAAGGGTTTCCCTAGATTCATCATCCAGACCTTTGAGAAAAATGGTTTTACTTAAATATTATTAAGGTACAAATCCACATCTTTTACTCACAAAGAGGAATATGTCCAAATAATCTTCCATATTTTCATCTTCTTCCTATTTGATTTATAAAAATTCTTCCTTTCGATTTCTTCCTCTACAATAATCTTGATATTTGTTTAGGAAGATAGTTTCCATTTATTCCCAATTGGTAATAGATTTAGATGTTAATCCCATAAACCACGTCATTGCTGCATCCTTTAGAGTAGATGGAAACAACTATAATTTTTAATTATCTGTCTCGTAATCATAAGTCTGACATAGTACTTTAAACTCAAACAAAAATTGGTCAGCATTCTCAGATGACATTCCTCTAAATGTGGGCAAGTGTGTAGGTGAAATGTTTTTCATAGTGGTTTCATCATCCTCAATCTGAATGGGATAGGTAAAGGTTCTCTCAGGTTCTCTTCCAGCTTCTCATGCCATCTCTCT
The DNA here is from genome assembly GCA_037957365.1 of Torreya grandis. Taxonomy (NCBI): domain Eukaryota; kingdom Viridiplantae; phylum Streptophyta; class Pinopsida; order Cupressales; family Taxaceae; genus Torreya; species Torreya grandis. The sequence goes on from JARHVA010008168.1 coordinate 324,835, forward strand.
AGTATTTTCTAGTCCCTACTCCTAGTCAATGTGGTATGTGGTCTGTTTTGGGGATGGTGAAAAGTCAGGAGTAGGAGGTTGACTACTCAATTGAGAATCAAAACTTTCCCTCAATGGATCTTGAGAAATAATCTTCCTCCTTAAGGTTCTACTTGGTTTTGGTGACTGATCCAAAAATTCCAAAAATGGTAATTTTGCTTTTTATCTTGTAGGAGTTAATGGTGCCTCCATTTCTTGCTCAGCGTCCTTTCTTAAACTAGAAGATGATGAAAATTATTGTTTAGATATTTTGGGGAGAAATATACCCTTGAAGTATCATGGTCTACTCATAAATTAGGGAAATTTTCTTTAATTACTAAATGAATGATTGTTGCTCTTGTTGACACATAATTACAAGATTACAACTAGTGACTCCCTGACAATGGCACCAAAAATGATGGGTCTCATCATTCCCTTCATTTAATCAACTTCCTGTTGATGTGATATTTAACCAAGGTTGTGTCTAAAGCTATATGCAACAAGATGAGTCATAGCGATTTAGTAATTGATTGTAGGTATCTATATTTTTCTCTTTTTGTTTTGGGGGTTTTTTTAATGTCTTGAGGACTTCTTGGTTAAAACCTTATTGGAATCAATCTATACAAATTTTTTGGAAGTACACACACATTGTAGAAATGAAATAGATCACTGGAAATAAACACACTTTTGTAGAATGAAATAGATTGCTGGAAATAAACACACTTTTACAAAATAAAATGGATTGCTGGAAATAAACACACTTTTGTAGAATAAAATAGATTGCTGAAAAATGATTGCAAAGAAATGAGAATTTAATCTAAAATGCCTGCAGGAACAAATTTAAAACAAATTTTAACTTTAAGGAGTTGGAAGCATTTATAAATTTAGCAGAGTTACCTATTTGCTTTTTCGAATAAAATATAAATACCGACCAAAAATGAATATCTTAGTTCTTTGGAGGAGTGGGCCCTTACTCCGCCTAGAAACAGGATTGAATAATTTAATTTGTTATCAAAATAGAAATGGCTTATTTCATTGATAAAATGTTCTGTATTACAAAAATGTACTCATCTATCCTTTTCTCTCTATTCTTTAATGATTTTCTTCTATTTTTTCCAAAATTCCTAGGTCTATATATATAGATGCTTTGATGGTTGTAACTATTTCATATATACGATGGAACTGAATCGTACCCAGAATAGATGTTGAATCAAGATGTGGCTAGATGTCCAGCTATGTGATAAATGTCTTGGATCTAAAAATATGGAAATCAGGAATCTGCTCCTAATTTAATGGGATCATTAATCTGACATATCACTAGCTATTTTGGAATAGATCCTTATTAGTTCCATATCTAGCCATGAAATATCTGGAGCTTATCTATAGGAGTATCAGAACTAGTTTAGATAATTTTGGAGCTTAAATATAGAGTTTCGGAGCTAAGTCCAAAAATGCGACAACTTGAAATAGTATGGTGGAGTTCCAGAACTAAGCTGAATTGATTCCAATGCTTCCAAAAACATGCAATCCACTTCATATTTGTTCTTTGGCCTGATGATGACCTATTTTATTTCAAAACTTGAATTTTCTAACACACTTGTTAAGAATTATAGGTTTTTAAATGTTAGAATCATAATCAACAAAAGATGAATAATTACATCCTAACTCATCTCAAATCAAAATAAAAGTTACAAAATGCAATCAAACTTAATAGAAAGAAAGAGTAAGATGAGGTCATTTATTATACATTTATCAGGCATATCCTAGCCTCATCAATTATCAGCCATGTTTTTGACATTATTTGGATTTGCTAATTATATTTGACTTTGATTTCCTCCTAGCATCTAATTTTGGGATTCATTAGGGGATATTTATCTTTTAAAATGATTATTTTGACTTTGATAGTCCCCTAGTGCTAGATATTGGGCTTCACTAAGAGAAAACATTTTTGAATAAAGATGACGATTTAACTCTTCTTGATTTTGATTGATGGGATCAAAGACAAATTAATTATGATTTATGACTTGTGTATTATGGTCTTGGACCTTTGTAATTGTGGCATACATTATATTTCTCAAAGAAGGGTCCAACGATGCATGTTTGTATTCATCTTTATGGAGGGAAGTGATTAAATGGTCATTGATAGGGAGAAAGGGATCTATTATGGATGAAGGCAATGAAGATGGGTGTGATAAGGTCAATGAGTGGTGATAGGGAAGCATGGTCTTCATAGGGGTTCCTAGAAGACCTAGTTTTGAAATTGAAGAAAATATCCTCAATATTAGTAAAAGGATTACGAGGACTATCTGAAGTAGATGAATCCAAAGGAGGATTAGATTCACTCTAAAAATATTTCATAGATAAAGATTACAATAACTCATTTATGAAATCATCATCCTAATTGGGATCAAAATATATGCTTGGTGATGTAGTAGAGGCATTTGGATTAGAGGGATCCTCAAAAGGATATGAATTATCAATATGGATGAGGGATGATGTTTCTGATGAGGAATATAATTTAGATCTTGGCATTGAACATGATCCTACTAAAGATAATAATTTAAATGTTGAATTTGATGCAGAATACAATATATAATTTGTAATGATATTAATATGAGATTCATTATCTATAATTGACTTCTCAACATGTGGTGTTTGATGTGATGGTGGAGAGGGAGATGATGGATGGATGATAGGCCTATGGTAAGAGGTATGAGAGATGGGAGGACTAAGCTTATGGGGAAGAGACTCATCTTCAATGGAGGATTTATCAAAGATGGGGGGATCATGGAGAAGGGGTGTGATGTCTTGACCTTGGCTTGGAAGGGGAAGGGCTTGATCAAGAATGAAATATTGACATTCCTCTCTTTGTGCACCCAGGGATAGAGAATCATTTGGTTCATATTTTATTATTATATCACCATGGTCGATGAGGTATTGGACATAATCATGGAAAGGTCAACATCAATTAATGGTATGCCCCCAATTTTGATGATATGGATAGTATTGGTTTGATTTATACCAGGAGGGTGTAGGATTAACAAGAAAAAGATGTCAGATAGGTGAATAGACCATCATGTTGGTGATGAATAATTATTTGAAAATGGATTCCAAGGATATAGGAAGTGGATTATATGGACTTGCTTCACTCTATGACTTAGATGCGGAAGCATTACACTTGAGATTAGATGGTTTTTGGCATGATTGGGTGGATGGATTTGTAGTAGGTAAGGTGGCCAAGATTGGATTCCCTTTGCTAGTATGGGAATGGGAATTTGATGGTTATGAAAGCAGATGCAGGACTTCTATGAGAATCACATGAAGGGGCTTGGGTAGGAGATGCAATGAGTTAAAGGGGATCAACTCCTTTAGGGAGTGGTACACCCATCATAAGTAACTTCAAGAGGATTTTATCCTTATGGGTAACTATGTATTGGTTAATGAAAGAAGGGTCTAACTCCATGGTTATTGATGATAAAAGGTAGGTTAAATATTAGGGACAGTTCTCTGAATAAAGTGGGACTAATGAAGCTAGTATGATAAGTGATGATGAGGGCAAATGTTTTATAGACTAATATCATATTTTAGACTGATCGTGCAATACATGATAACAACCTATCAATAATGTCTAGTTTTCAAGATAGAAAAAAGATTAGATATTTTATGGGTGCCTAGATTTAAACTATCAAGGCAATGAGTGATGGGTACTAGTTATGAATAGGCAAGGATGATAAATAATAGATTGATGATGATAGGTTACTAGATTAAAATCAATAAAGTGATAAGATGATAACAATATACTAACTAGGGTATGAGACCTAATCAAATGATGAATGATAATGGATTGGGATGATGTGGGTGATAGGACTAGCTCAAGACCTTAGATTAATTTTCTCAATATGGGATATGACTATGTGATGAAGATGATTGGGATGATGGGCTAAGGATAAGTATGATGATAGATGTTGATGAAATGATAAGGGATGAGATGGGGATGGTTTAGACCCATATGTGACCTAAATAGACAACTAGGGTAAGATAGGATGAGGTTAGATTAGATGGGTGATGAAGACAAGGTCAAGATAAGTGATAGGGTATGGACTTAAGACAAGATGTAGATGACAAGGTATGATTGGGATATGTAGTTGATGGTAGGATGACCAATGATAGGGTAGATTAGGATAGGATATATCTAAAATGATATACAAGATGATGCTAAAGATGATGGGGGTGATAACCAAGGATAGGTGGATATAGTGGGACTAGGAAGGGATGAGGGATGTATAATGGGATGATGAAAATAGTATGCATAATGGGATGTAGATGATAATGAGGCAATCTGATATATATAAATGAAAATGGGATAGAGTGATGTGGAAAAGATATATAATATGGTATATACAAATGACCTAGCTAGGTGTATAGGGTTGGGTGAAGGCTGACTCAACTAAAAAATAACACATGCTTACCACAACACACACCAAAGTAAGCAAACCATAACTTATGATTATTAAACTCAAGGATGTGTAACCTAGTTATCATAACATCTAATGGATTTACAGGTGAGTTTATAGGCTACTGACTTGTTAAAAAAATAACCAAACCCTCTCTACCCTATTTGCACATAATGGCTACTTAGGAGTTGATATTGACTTATAATGGCTGAAGGATCCTATACAAGGCTGAACAGGGTCTTTAGGGGAGTCCCCAATATACGTAAAGGTATCGTGGGTCCCAATTTCATGTATGGTGATATCTAATGCCTGGTTTAGAGAGTTGACTATTTCCCTTTATGGATGACTTGTATAAGGTCAAATTCTTAGCCTAACGATAATTATCCCTAATTTTTATACTTTGCTAGAACATGGAGTTTGGAATAGTACATGGTGGTGAAATCCATGACCACTATCCACCTAAGACTATGGTAAGTGCATGGGTGTCAATTACACATCATGTTACCCCTAAAAAAGAAAATGTGAGGGTTTATAGGTGGTTTTTGATCCCCTAAAAATCACTACAAGGATGCAAGGGGGAGAGAATACACCAATCATAGCCCTCAGGATACAGATAGGTAAACCAAAAGACTAATTAACTAATTATGATTAAGTGTGATATATTTGTTGTCCCCCAAAAATATCACTCATTTTTTTGACAACATTTGAACTATTTTGGTCTTACAGACCAAAATTGTCTCTTCCCTTTCTGAAATTTGTCCTGGGCATTCAAATTCCTCATTTTTCAAGTTTCTCAGGAATTTACAGACTTTACAGGTTGATTTCTACAAACTTGATTTTTACAGAATCTATAGGTAGGTTCATTTCTACAGGTTCAAAGACTTTTGCAGGTGAGTTCAACCAAAAGAATCAGTCTCTAACACTTGGCCATTATTGGGATTGGTTTCGTGCCTTGGTTCAATCAAAAATATTCATCGACAAGCATCTAAGCAAAGTAGGCTTGAACCATTGAATAATTTAACCAATTTGGTTCAAAGGTTCAACGAGTTCAAAGTTCAAAAGGTTTAACACTTTCGATTCAACGGTGGGTTAAATCAAAGGAATGGTTCAATGTCTTGGTTCAACCAAGTAGTTCAATGCTTTGTTTCACTCAGTTGGTTCATCTGCTTTGTTTCAATGATTTGGTTCATCCTTTGGTTTAATCAAATGGTTTGTCAGTTGGTTCAAGAATTTGTTTGAACCATTGAACCAAAGCTTGGTTCAATGGTTGGTTTAATGTCTTTTGGTTCAAAGGTGGGTTCATTCAATTGGTTCATCGGCTTGGTTCAACATTTGGTTCAACCAAGCAGTTCAATGCTTTGGTTCACTCAGTTAGTTCACTCGCTTGGTTCAATGCTTTGATTCATTCACTTGGATCAAAGACTTGGTTCAATCAAATGGTTCATCATATTGAATGATCTTGGTTCAATCAAATAGTTCAATGGCTTGGTTCAACCAAGCGGTTCACTCAGATGGTTCAAATGAGTGATTCAATGTAAAAATTAAAAGAAGCCTCCCAAAGGACAAGTGTCCTTATGGAAGGCACTTGGTTGACAAAAACACCCTTCGAAAGGGTCATTTTCAAAGAAGGCCGCAAAGGTAAATTCTTTTAGAAATTTTGTTTAAGGCAAAACAAAGTTATAATTCTTGTCTAAAGGAATTCCTTCAGACAACAATTCCAAAAGAATTTAGAGAAGCCATGGGAGGAAATCCCGAAGGAATTTGCAAAAACCAAGGCAAACAAAAAAAATTCATGGACTTTTTGTCTGCGGGAAATTTCTATAGACTTTTTATCCATGGGAAAATGCCCACAGAGAAAGCCCAGGGAAAATGCTCGCAGGAATTGTCTGCATGAAATATCTGTGGGAAATGTTTACGAAGACTCTAAGGAAAAGGCCGCTGAAGGACCCTAAAGGGCAGGTGCCCTTATAGGGGACTCTCAGCTACCAAATTGAAGGAAATTTCCTTAAATCCAAAAGGTCACCTTCCCTTTGGGAAGATGTAAAACAAGAAATTCAAAGGAATAATCTAGCAACCCACTGGAATAAAGAAGCCTGAAGGCCATTTAAAGACTGCCTGAAGGGAAGATACCCTTGTGGGGGGATCTTCCTAACCCAAAATGGATCATTTATTAAGGCCTAAAAGGGAAAGTTCTTTTTGAGAAAGTGCCAAATAGAAAATTCAAAGAAGGACCAAGGGGTGACACGCACGAAGATGTCAAATTCAAGACAACGAACTAGTCATTGAAAATATAATGACGGGTGCGTGAACATCAATTTTAAATATCATAAAGTAGCTATTGATCCTTGTAATCTATAGACTTGAATGCATTCACAGGCTTTAAGGCCAAGACCAGTAGAAATCAAGGAAGGAATAGAATAGAAAGTTGAATCCAGGACACAATTCAATGAACTAGAAAAGGAGGAATGATGAAGAAGGATCATATCGCTAGGTGGACATTGGAAGATGCAAACTTTCAATAGTGTGACTTGTTTCTCTGCATTGAGAAAAACCAATGGGTAGATGCCCCTAATTTCTAGCCTATCTTCCTAACAGTTTTCAATGCAACATGATGTGTTACTATTCTCGAGTCCTTGAAGAGGTTATATAAGGGACTCTCTTTTATTGTAAATATATCTCTATGATAATTAGAAATGAAACTCTGCCCAAATTGAAAGGCATTATTGAGACTTTGAGCTCAAATTGTTGATCATATTTTGTTATTGGAATAAGAAAGCAAGTGACTTTTCAGACTTTGTGCTGTGATATCTTTGTTGTTGGGGAAACTGTTCTTATGTCTTTTTCCTTAATATATTTTTTGTTCCTTTAATTCAACAAGCAGAATTAGTGAAAGTAGTCAAGAAGGTGTCCTGAATTCAACTGTGGAGAGACTTTGTGCCCCCATAATTTCCTTTAGTATGTTTTCTTTTCATTTCTGTGTAAAAGACCTTGGGATGACTTTGTGCCCTCATTGTCCTTCGTATCTCACTCTTGGACAATTTAGGTGGAGACTTTGTGCTACATCTCACTTTGTTAGTTATTATGTCCTTGGTTACATTTTGCTTTTACTATCAGGAGTATTCTTGTGGTTTGTTGAATAGTACTTATGAAAGAAGAGGAGTGCTTTCTGTCATTTCCCTTGATTTTTTTTCCTTTGGTTTGTATGCATCATCTCTAAAGAAAGAGAGATGGATGGTGTATCCTACCCTTGAGTATTTTTTTTTTGTTTATATATATATAGCATATTTATAGGGAACCTCCCCTTGATGAGAGGAGAGATTAGTCCCCTTTTGATGTGGTAAACCTACACATTTGGATGACCAATCTTCCTACTTTGGCTGGTCAGACCTATTTTGTTTATCAGTATGCTGATCGACAAAATATTCAACCAACAGTTTTTGGTGACTCTGCTGGGGATATACATAATTTTGTGCAATTTGGAACCTCAAGTTTTATATTGAAACATCACCTATGTCTTACCCATTATCATTATAACCCTTATCCATTACGGACTCTAATGACTCCATTTCATGTCTTACCCATTATCCATTTATAGCCTTACCATCTTCCTCCACCTCCATTATTTTATCTGGTCTGCAAAACCAAAGTTGCTGGGAAAGAGTGTGCAGTTTAAAGCCTCAAGCTTCAAACTGAAGCAAGGTCAATTCTTTTCCATTTTTGTTTCACAATCTAGTAGATTCAAGGTATACATGAAGCCAAAGGGCTAAAGGTATTTTTGACCCTGTATTCAAGTTGGTACAACAAAGTGATTTTGATCTGTTTCCTTCACCATCTCATCTCCAATGAACCAAGAGCTTTCCTCCTACTAAAGTCAGATCTCCATTGCTAAATGAAGTATTTACTTCTACTATTGATAAATCTTTGCCAATAATTACCCCTTTGAGATTTTTTATTCCTCCTTTTCATAATCCTATAATGGTAGTTCAAGGCCCTTGGGGTAATGCTTTTGGTTCTCTCAATCTTACTCCACCTCTACATGAGCTTCCACACAACTCAAGGAAGAATTTCTCCAAATTCTATGGTGATGGGAAAGTTCATCCTGATGAACACATTATAGCCTTCAACATAGCCTGTGGCATAATTGGAGTAGAATTTGAAGATGTAACAGTCAGGCTATTTGTAAAAACATTACAAGGTGCTGCTATAGATTGGTTTTATCATCTAAAATCTTGATCAGTAACTGCTTGGAATACCCTCAAAGATAAGTTTGAAGCCAAATGCAAACTTGCAGAAGATGCACATGCACTTTTGGCTCAACTTATATAGGTGAAGAAAGAACTTAATGAACCAATGAGAGACTTCATAGCCAAATTTGACAAACTGAGGAATAAAATTCATGTAATTGCTAGACCTACAACTGAGAATCTCAAATGTTTTTTCATTAATTCTCAGTTACTTGAAGTAAGTTTTATTTTGAGATGTGTTGGTCAAATAGATCTTGCTGTAGCTCAACTTTTGGCCACTGAGGTAGAAGATGATCTCATCTTAGCAGGGAAGATAAGAAGAGATCCAAACAAAAACAGACCTTCATCATCTTCTAAGTATTCATCTACAGGCACCACTGATCCAATGGTGCAAAAGCTAGGAAATGAACTGTTAGCCTTGAAAAGACAAATGGTGCAAGGAATGTCTTTTACTCTTTCATACAGAGATATGACAAGAAGGACATTTCCAAATTAGTCATATCAAGGCAATGCTACCAGGAATCAAGGGCAGCCAGATCATCTTCCTCCCTCACAAGGGAAACTTGCCCTGGAAGCTCCTATAACCAATTCAACAATGGGATATCTTGAAGTAGAATTAGAGTTCTCTTTCCAGCCTAAATCAAATCAATAAAATGATGTTGATCTCCTTGAAGAAAATCAAGAAGAATTAGCTGGTGACTCCCACATTGGTTTCTTGAACTACCAAGATGAACCCAAAAGCAAAGGAGAAGCTATTGGTAGATCATATGCAATGTTTACTAGGTCCAAAAACCAATTAGTCTAGTAAGCTGATAAAAAGAAGATAGAGGAGCAACCTCAACCATCAATTACAATTGCAAAGCATGGAACCACTCTGCCTTTCCAGTCAAAGGATCTAGTGATCACTCAAAATGTAAGTACATCAATTTCACCTTCACCTTCTACTTTAATTTAGCAAACCAGCCCTCCTCCCATCCCTCCTAAAACCCAAAAGGTTGAAAGGATTTCCTCTATTCCTAATCCAATTCAGCCATTTGACATAATTGATCATGTTAAGAAGACCAAAATACAAATGTCTAAATTTGAATATTTGCAGTCCAATCCTAATCAATTGGATAAGTTAGTCCAATGTGTCAAGAACCAAACCATCCTTACAAGACAAGAGGTTAAGAAAATAATTATTGATTCCCCAAAGAACATGCCCATTCTAAATAATCTTGTCATTACTCCTCTAATTGCCCCTGGGAAAATAGAACTTTTCTATGTTTCCTTATTGATAAATAGTTATCAGCTCAACAATTACATCATTGATTATGGGGCATCTAACAATGTCATGCCTACTAAAGTAGCTAAGTCTCTAGGCCTCACACTGACCAAGACATTTGGGAGATGTTTCTCCATGGAGAACAAGTAAGTACCACTACTAGGGCAAATCAAAGATGCCCAATTTACATTTACAGCCTTTCTAGACAAGAGAATCAAGATGACTATCTTGGTGGCTGACCTCCCAGCATCCTATGGCATTTTAATGGGATGAAATTTTTGCAAGGACATGGGAGGAGAATTAGCATGGACCTGACTGAGGCAAGAATCCTTGTCAAAGGTGTAATCAATAGATTGATCCTTGAAAAAGAGGCAAAATATGTGGTCACCCAAACGTCAACCCCTACATCACAAATTCTGATTGAGTCTTCAGGCAGGGGTAATTATTTTTTAACCACAGAGAATGTTCATGTTTCTACATATGAAAGTCTTATAACTGACAATCCAAGAATTGATCCAAATAAGACTTTAGGAGAATTAGTAGAGTATAGTACAAATAAGGAAAGATCTTCCATCTCTAATGAAGAGAAATCTAATAAGAGATCAGGTTTTGATGATGCTTGGATCCTAGAATCTGATGGCAGCAATTCTTCCACCAATGATGGATTCAGGACTGTGTTGATATTTCCTCAAGGAGAAATTATTCCTTCATACAATTTGTAATTTAGTAACACCAACAACACAACTAGATGTGAATCTTTGTTGCTTGGATTGAAGATTGCCCAAGATGAAGAGATCAAACTCCTTCATATCAAAGGAGATGTTAAGCTGATAGTTTGTTAGGAGTTTGATGTGGACAATCCAATCATGTGCTGGACTAAACTAAAATAACAACCAATTATTATAATGGACCATGCTACTAAAAATCAAAATTAGGCAAAGGAACCCTTCACCAAGAAAGCAAGGAGTTATGGATTTCAAATTGAAGATCACATCCTGCCATGGAGCAAGAAGAAGAAAGAGTCAATAGGAAGATGCAAAAAATCAATTTCCTAGTGGAGAGCTCCATTTGCCCGTCATTGCTTCTAGGGGCATAATGTCTTCTTGCTGGTTTACCAAGATGGCACACTATTTTCATCATCTCTCAAGAAGTATCATCTGAAATACTTCAATTCTTGAAGTAACAAATCATTTCATCTGTATATATGTATATTTGTATAGTTTTTAATTATGTTTTGTTTTGTTTGTTTCCTTTTTTATGCCTTTCATTTTTAGGTAAGCATGGCTCTATAGCCCAATGGTACACATGAAGACACTAGAGATTTTGGATTCTACTCCCTTCAATTTTTTTTACAATTGATAAAAGTTTCACAACTGGAACCAGCTATTGTCCCCTAAAAATATCACTCATTTTTGGGACAACATTTGAACTATTTTGGTCTTACAGGCCAAAATTGTCTCTTCCCTTTTCAAAATTTGTCTTAGGCATTAAAATTCCTCATTTTTCAAGTTTCTCAAGAATTTATGGACTTTATAGGTTGATTTCTATAGACTTGATTTCTACGGACTCTGCAGGTAGGTTCATTTCTATAGGTTTAAAGACTTTTGCAGGCGGGTTCAACCAAAATAATTAGACTCTAACATTTGGTCATTTTCGAGATTGGTTCAGTGCCTTGGTTTAATCAAACATCTTCATCAGCAAGCATCTAAGCAAAGAAGGCTTGAACCATTGAACCATTAAACCACTTTGGTTCAAAGGTTCAATGAGTTCAAAGTTTAAAAGGTTTAATGCTTTTGGTTCAACGGTGGGTTCAATCAAAGGAATGGTTCAATGGCTTGGTTTAACCAAGTAGTTCAACACTATGTTTCACTTAGTTGGTTCATCTGCTTTGTTTCAATGCTTTGGTTCATCCTTTGGTTCAATCAAATGATTTGTCAGTCAGTTCAAGACTTCGTTTGAACCGTTGAACCAAATCTTGCTTCAATGGTTGGTTCAACATATTTTGGTTTAAAGGCGGGTTCATTCAATTGGTCCATTGGCTTGAACCATCAGCTTAAACCATTTTGGTTCAAAGCTTGGTTCAATGTTTGGTTCAACCAAGCGATTCAATGCTTTAGTTCACTCAGTTAGTTCACTCACTTGGTTCAACACTTTTCTTCGTTCACTTGGTTCAAAGACTTGGTTCAATCAAAGGGTTCATCGCATTGAATCGTCTTGGTTCAATCAAATAGTTTAATGGCTTGGTTCAACTAAGCAGTTCACTTAGATGGTTCAAAGGAGAGATTCAATGCAAAAATTCAAAGAAGCCTCTTGAAAGACAAGTGCCCTTATAGAGGGCACTTGGTCGACAAAAACACCCTTCAGAAGCATCATTTTCAAAGAAGGCTGTAAAGGTAAATTCTTTCAAAAATTTTGTTTAAGGCAAAACAAAGTTATAATTATTGTCTGAAGGAATTCCTTTAGACAAAAAGTCTAAAAGAATTTAGAGAAGACACGGGAGGAAATCCTGAAGGAATTTTCAAAGACCAAGGAAAATGAAACAATTCCACAAAATTTTTGTCTGTGGGAAATTTTTGTAGACTTTTTGTCCATGGGAAAATGCCCACAGAGAAAGCCCAGGGAAAATGCCTATGGGAATTGTTCATAGGAAATATCCACGGGAAATGTCCACGAAGACTCTAAGGAAAAGGCCGTTGAAAGACCCTAAAGGGCAAGTGCCCTTATGGGGGACTCTCAGCTGCCAAATTGAAGGACATTTCCCTAAAGTTGAAGGGTCACCTTCCCTTTGGGAAGATGTAAAACAAGAAATCTGAAGGAAGAATATAGTGACCTGCCAAAATAAAGAAGCCCGAAGGCCATACAAAGACCACCTGAAGGGTAGATACCCTTGTGAGGGGCTCTTATCGACCCAAAATGGATCATTTCTTAAGGCCCAAAAGGGTAGGATATTTCTGGGAAAGTGCCAAATAGAAAATCCAAAGAAGGACCAAGGGGTGACATGATCGAAGACGTCAAATTCAAGACAACAAAATAGCCGTTGAAAATGTAATGACAGGTGCGTGAATGTCAATTTTAAAGCTCATAAAATAGCCATTAATCCTTGTAATCTATAGACCTGAATGCATTCACAGGCTTTAAGGCCAAGAATATCAAAAAGAGAGGAAGGACAAAATAGCAAATTGAATCCAGGACCTGATTTAATTAACCAAAAAAGGAGGAATGATGAAGAAGGATTAGATCGCCAGGTGGACATTGGAAGATGCAAACTTTCAATAGCGTGACTTGTTTTTATGCATTGAGAAAAACAAATGGGTAGATAACCCTAATTTCTAGCCTTGTCTTTCTAACAGTTTTCAATGCAACATGATGTGTTACTATTCCCGAGTCCTTCTTGAAGAGGCTATATAAGGGACTTTCTTTTATTGTAAATATATCTCTCTCTAATAAGTAGAAATGAAACTCTGCCTAAATTGAAAGGCATTACTAAGACTTTGAACTCAGATTGTTGATCATATTTTTTTATTGGAATAAGAAAGCAAGTGAATTTTCAGACTTTGTGTTATGATATCTTTGTTGTTGGGGAAATTGTTCTTCTGTCTTTTTCATTAATATATTTTTTGTTCCTTTAATTCAATAAGTAGAATTAGTGAAAGTAGTCAGGAAGGTGTCCTAAAGTAAACTGTGGAGAGACTTTGTGCCCCCATAATTGCCTTTAGTGTGTTTTCTTTTCATTTCTGTGTAAAGGACCTTGGGATGACTTTGTGCCCTCATTGTCCTTCATATCTCACTCTTGGGCAATTTAGGTGGAGACTTTGAGCTACATCTCAATTTACTGGTTATTACATCCTTGGTTACATTTTGCTTTTACTACCAAGAGTATTCTTGTGGTTTGTTGAATAGTACTTCTGAAAGAAGAGGAGTGATTTTTGTCATTTCCCTTGAATTGTTTCCTTTGATTTGCACGCATCATCTCTAAAGAAAGAGAGATGGATGGTTTATCCTACCCTTGAGTATTATTTTTGGTTTATATATATATATATATATATATATATATATATATATATATATATATATATATATATATATATATATATATATATATATATATATATATATATATATATATATAGGGAACCTCCCCTTGATGAGAGGAGAGATTAGTCCCATTTTGATGTGGTAAACCTACACATATGGATGACCAATCTTCCTACTTTGGCTGATCAAACCTATTTTATTTATCAGTACGCTGATTGACAAAATATTCAACCAACAATATTTACAAGATAAAAAAATATATACAAGAATATCAAACGTAAATATGAAAATGATATATATATATATATATATATATATATAAAGTGATAAAAATTGATATATACAAGACAAGATGATTCAAAAATGATTTTCAAAGTTCCAAATGGAGTCTTTGACTGGAGGCTTGCAATCACATGTGATTGTGGCATGAAAGAGAGGGATCATGCAACACAAATATTAGTAGTTTTTGTGATAATATTTAGGGGTAACCGACAAGTCAAAATGTTAGACCAAAATATGACCTAAAAGAGGATGATGTTCACAAGATAAAATAACACTTTCAAGAAATAATATGTTAGTAAAATATTATTTAATAAAACACCTTAAAAAACACAAAGTAACTCTATAATTTCTTTAGAGGAGAAAGACACAATGCAAGGGTTTGGGGGTGGCATCCCCTAGTGGGGTTAAAGGGCAATGCCCCTTGCAGGGTCTGGGGGTAGTACCTCTGGTGCGCTCCCTATCATGATATAGGGTGGGGTTGAGGGGAAGATCCCCCATGCCAAAGGCAATTTGGGCCTTGTAGGAGGCCCAAAATGACTCAAAAATAATGAAAAATGACTCTAAAATTTGCACTTAAAAAGAACCAAATCAAAGGTAAAAATCACTATAAAATTATAACTTCAGACTACAAAATCATAATTACATAGTGTAAAACCACAAATCATGAGTTTTGATTTTGTAGAAGACCATTAACCATGATAGTTAGGCTACAAAATAATGACAGTCAAGCAAAACTATCACTGAGATTGGTAATATCACTATTTACTATAAAATGAGAGTTGTGGTTTTGTGGTAAATTACAAAACCTCCAAATTTTGATAAGTTTCTAAAAGGGGTTTAGGAATGTTTATTTAAGGTAAATTAAAACTAATTCATGACATATCAAAATTTTATACATAAAACACTTGAGACTTTTATCAAAAAATGAATCAAAATTCTAAGCAACATAAAGTGTATTTAAACATATTTTACCCTAAGTCTATCCTATGGAATTTACAAAGACAATCTACAAAGAGAGTTAGTTCAAAATGATCAAAATTAAAAAATTGTGACTATATACACAATACCACAATTCTATAGAGCAAGGTCACGATTCAAAAAAAATCATGATCTATAGTTTTGTGAAAATATGGAAGAAGGTCAAGGATTATGTTTGGATTTGCTTGCAGATGGTTTTATTGCCTTTCCTCCCCTTTTTTGTCCCTATAAATCACATTATAAAAAATAATAGAAACCAAATTTGGTTATAGGATTTGGTTAATCAAAATTTCCCTTTAAGACCCAAGTAGGATCAACAAGATGTAAAATAGGGGGTTACGTGATGTTTGACTAACTACTGATCCCTTTAAAATAGAAAATATGAAGTTTTAAATATGCAAGTTAGGGGATGATAAATGTTTGTTAGTGATTTTACCAAAAATTAAAGAACCACAACCCTCATTACAATCCCATAGTTACCAAGGTAAAATCATAACTGTCAAAGTTGTAATTTTGTGATGAGTTTTTACTTGTGTTAAAAATCTATAAAACCATTAGTTAATAGTATAAAAGTATAACTATCAGGGAAAATTTGTGAATTTTGAAATCATAGTTTTACTAATATACATGAACTTTTAAAATATACCATTATTAGTTTAAAAAAAAATCATGAATCCTTAAACAAAGTCATAATTTGTGATTCATGTTATTGTTAAAAGGTCAAAAACCTGTATGGTCAGAGGAAATGGTTAGAAGTTAAGTTAAATTTTTGGCATAAATTCATCATTGTTGGGGAAAAAATCATGACTACATAGTTTCCATTACCAGTGCAATATCACAACTTGAACCTGTGCAAGAAAAATTCTAAAATTCTAAGATTTTCTTTGATGGATTAGACCTATTAGCTAACAACACACCACTAACAAGTCAAAATTGTTAAAATTGGGAGGGATCTCCCACTATGGTCATAAAAATGTAGATTAAATTTAAGTTTTAAAAACTAAATAATGCAATTCAATCAACTCAAATATCAAACTACCTAGTTAAAGTCTAGAGCCATTAGAACTTGATGTAATAGATGAATTCAACAATTCAAAATAACATTATAATCCTAAAGCTAAGTGCTCTAAACCATGATTAAATAGAATAAAAATAAAATGATTTGGATAAATATTACCTTATGACTCAGATTTGACATAGTGATGTTGCTTGATCAATGATGTTGATGATGATGCTTGATTATGAACTCCTAAGATTGTTGATTAGTTTGACATGGACATGTTATGAAGTTTGGATATATGGCCTTCCATAGAGAGGATTTGTTTAAATATATTTTGGAGGGAAGGATCAATGGTGGATATTCAAACTTGGTTGAGGGAGATCAATATCTGGGAATTATCCAAGGAATTTAAATTTCTTTAGAAGCCTTGAGATTTAAAGGCTTCTAAAGTTAGAATAGAGAGGATTATAGAATTATCCAATTCTAGAATCCTCTTAGGGATTAATTAGGATTAGGTATGGGATTAGATAGGGATTAGATAGGTGATTAGGTACTATGGGTGTAGGAGAGCCTAGGCATAGGCTAGTAGGTAGGTAGATGGGGTCATGGGAATTTAAAATTCCCAAATAATAGGCAAGTCGGATTATAGTAGGTTAATGGGGTTTTAGGATAAATTAATTTATTGGTGGGGATGAATAAGGTTAATAGATGATGAAAAATGAAGGGGGGTATTAGATAAATGATTAGGAAGGGGGGATAAATTAGTGGGATAAATTAGAATAAATGAGATGAGCAAAATTAGTGTTGACTAATAGGAATATTAGTGACAATAATGTGAGTTATTTTAGATGCATACACCTACCATAACCATTATAATGAATTCCACATCAGACCTCTCCTTGATGCTCCTTATTGGGCCATGGAATTTCCTTATGTCTTTTCTATTATGGAACAAGTAATCTTCTGACATAATTTTATTTTATCATTTTAGGCCATGATGGCCAAGAGTGGTATCCCATTCCTCTTGGAGGTAATACCCATCTCTCCCTTCTATATATACTTCTACCTAGTAAGTTAGAAGGGGTGAATCTATCTGTAAACAAATGCTATCAAAATAATTCAAAATTAATTTTCTATGTAAATGTGTATGGTTGCCTTGAACGTCTTCCACTCTCTTTCTACTTTAATGGATTAACATTAATGTTATAGGACTATAGTTTGTGTTTTATACAGAGTGTATGCATTAAATAGGATGTGTTTCTACTTTTTTAGTTAGGTTATTCTATTCCTTTCACTTTTTTTGAAATCTATAAGGATCTACCTATAATTAACTACATACCTATTTGTAGTTCATTCATTAAAGGAGTATTATAATTAACCATTTTCACTTACTCCTCAAACTCTCTCCATGTGTGACTAAATCCTAAGCCATCATGAAACTTAACATACAATGGTGGAACCATGACTAGGCATATTTTTGTCCTAGAAGCATTAATATTACCCCTTTAATCAAAAAAAATTATTTCTACCTTACCCTCCCTCTCTTTTGATGTTTATTTGTGAACAAATGATCTTTCCCTTTTTTTTTAAATAGTGAATTAAAGTAAAGTAGAGCTTTGAAATTTAATATGTTACAATTGGTCTAGTTAGAAGTGTAAAAAATATTTGAATCAATGAGAAAACTGGTATTGGACCTCTAGTGGTAGCATTGCATCTCTTAGATATATATTCCAAGTAGGATATTTAATGAAACACCATACTTTCAGCTCACACCCTAGATTATCTCATCAACAATCTTAAAATGAGAGGATACAAGTCCCCAATTGTTCCTAAACTTTCCTAGTGTATCTAATCCAATAAATGCAATTGGGACCAAAAACTTAGATGAAATAACACTGTAGATTTTGGAGAGATAAAATTAATAATGTTTTGAGGATAATTGAGAAAGGATTATGTGAACGGGATAAGGGTAAAACTCTACACCATGGAATAAATGTGGTAAAATGTAGAAAGAAATTATTAAAAAAAATTGGGGTAAAACAAAATATAAAATTGTAAAATAATTTTGAAAATATATATATATATATATATATATAACAATTTTTGAAAAATAGTAAAATACAAACAATTAAAAAAGAAAGAAAACTATAAACAAAACTACTACAAGAAAATAAAAATAGATAAGGAGGAAAATAAAAATATCAATGAATCTCTAAAGCTAAAAATTGGTAAATAACATCTTAGAAAAGAGGGGTGTATGCCTATGTAATTTATCCATTATGTATCATATTCCTGTGTTGGGAATTATTTTACTATGGGTAGAGGGGACCTATTAGAGGGAGAACTTGGGGAGGATCTACTAAAGGGATAACATGGGGAGGATCTGTTGGAGTGGGAGCATGGTGAGGAAGATTTTTTGATGTATGATAATGATTTTCAAATGATAGAGGAAGAGGAGCATGAGGCACTACTCAAAGAAGACATGGAGGAATTGTTGGAAAAGATTAGGGCTTTGGCGGGATCTAAGGTAGAAGTTGAAGAGCACCCTAAACTGTGGGTAGAACTTAGGAAGAATGTTGCTTTGGTTATGCATGAGAATAGTAATTTGTGGGTAGAGGTAGCCCTTTGGTGTAAGTTATGGGTGGAAAGGGAGTTAGGGATGGAACTGCCTTTGCCTCTCCCTTCTCTAGATCTATGTTCTAAAGCCAACTGCTCAACCTTGAATATTTACTCTCTAGTGGAGCCTGTGACAAAGACTCAAGTAAAGACCATGTTCAAGATAAATTATGAGTTGGATCTGGTAGAAAAGTTTCAAAAATTTGTTGTCCCTTCATTTCTTAGGATGACATTTGCTAGTGTTGGAGTCTCGTTAGGTTTTACAAGTTTATAGTTGAGTTTTATGGTTTTTAGTCACCCTTGGGCTAGAGTGAATAACACAAAGCTCCTAATGAATGGGGTTACATTGATTGTGGTTATGGTAGGTTAGGATCATCTTATATTGATCCATCCACTCCCTATGGCTTTCCATCTCTATAGGGTGAAAAGGAAAAAGAGCCATTCCATGGATTTGCTCTTATTCTTTCCAGCCAAGGCAATCTACTACCAAACCCTTTTAGTAGTTGGTATTTATAAACCTTTAATGGGGTCAATCATTTGGAACCCAAGTATTAAAAGTTCTTGGAACATGTCCTTAGGTCAGATTGGAGGAGAAATAATTTTTGGATAGTCTTTTGTTATGTCATCAATCAAAAGAATTCCCAAAATAACCCTTTCTTACCAGTCTTGCACACCAATTTTAAGCTCAATTTATTTGGGTTATTGGACTCATTATGATGCATCTCAAAAGAGTTATATAGAATGGATTTGAATCCATTCATAATAAATTGGAAATTTTGGTTAGCCTAGAACCAATGCAATCTTCTACAAATGTCAGGTTTGTTTTAGAAGCCAGCCTCGTAGGTCCCATTCGTGGAAGAACTAGGATCTTACTATCCCAGCCAAGAAGATAAGTCTTTATCTACATAACAACTTTCCCATTTTTTCCACTCGAATTTACCCTACTTGGTTGATCCATAAATTCTATTTCACTATTTTGGGAGGTTGGAGTGCTAACATTCCCTAAGATCAGCCAATTGAAGCTTCCCACTAGGTTTTTACTAATGGAAGGGCCCCAAATTTTATCCTATAACCTCCAAGCTGAATGTCCTGATAGAAGGATGGCATGGACATGTGGACATCAATTTTACCTTCTTAGTACCTTTGGACTATTGGCATCAATAGTTGTTGGGCTTATGATAATCAGACTATTTTGTCTTCTTTGATGGGTTATAACTCCAAGAATTCAAAATTTAAATTTAAATGCCTCTTTGGGGAGTCTTGCTATCACATCTTCCTTGATGCCTCTCCTCAAGCATGTAAATCTCAAATATTGGATGATGGAAATTTTCATGATGTCCAACTGAATTAGGGGCATTTATTATTGGTCTTTTCACCTTTATTATTTCATGATACCCTAAGAGCTTGAATATTTTGGGGACCTGTTATGATTGCATTTTCAATTTTGATTTGAGATTTCGATTGGACCCTCCTCTTATAACTCAGATCCTTAGGGAGGACATTTATCTTTTTATAACCCTACTTAGGGATCTTAGCGCCCTTGTGCCAAGGATAAAAATGTTCTCTTATTTAATCTTTGTTGGGTTCTACTAGGTTATGATTCTTAGAGGAAAAATATACCCTCTAGTTGTAAATTAACTGTATGGAGGTTTTGTAGAGGACCTTATTGGCAGAAGACCTCCCTTTTTGGTGGACTTCCAATTACACAATGCCTTCCACATGGTTCTTTATCATTTTATGATTCTCTATGGGGATCTTGGCTCCCTTGTGCCAAGGCAAAAAATGATCTATTCTTTATTTACTATTAAGCTCTGCCAAGCTACGATTCTTAAAGAAAATACAAACCCTCCAACTATAACTCTATAGTATGATGACTATGAGGATGACTCCCAGGTGGACCTCTTAGTGTGCAGTGCCCTACTTGAAGACACGATGAAGGGGTTTCACCCCTTGAGATTTATTTTCTAGCTACTCTTTGGTTTTGGTTTCTTATTTTTTCTCTTGGTGTGATCTTGTAGTTTCTTTTCTTTTGGACCCTTGGCCCTATTGTTAGAATATTTAAACTATTTTACTATGCTTTGGTGGTTCTAGGCCCCTAAAACCTAGGTTTTACCCTATAAAATAAAAAGAGGGGGAGTGAAAATAGTTAAATGGTGTTTTCCCTAAATAAAATCAAAGAATACGATTATTTTATACACAGGGAAAAGTTAGCATATTATTTGGAACAAGATGGAAAACTAAAGAAATGACAAATGGGTGGTTAGAAATAAAATTAAAAGGATTTTAAAAAGATATTGAAGAGTATGGAATGATGTCAATTTTGATGCCTAAAACCCTCGCTCTAGGTTTAAAAACCTCTTATGGAAAGTTTTACAAGTGTGGAACTGAGTGTGGTCTGTAAAATAACCTTTAAGGTTTTTAAAACTAGCTCTTTGTTAAAATTTTGGGGGTGAAAAGGGGAGAGAGAAATTCAAATAAAACTAGAAATAAAACTATGGTGATGCACCAATATATTTAAAGCACTTAGACTATAATTTCATATAATAGATGAAATCCTTAAACACTACAGACCATAAAGGAGCATAAAATATGAATTAAAATTTATAACGAAAGTAAAGATCGATACTATAGAAGAAAAATAAAGGAGATAACAATCGGAGACAATTTCCTATACAAATTGACACAAAATATCATATCCTCTTCATTGTTAGATGAAAAAATGAATACAGAAGGCCTCAAGGGCACATACAAAACATTCAGTCACACCTATGAGGGGTAACTATTGAGGTTAAAGAATGATAAAATGATGACTATTGTTACTTCTATTATATTATAAATGGTGGTATATAAAAGTAGTTAATACAAGAAAAATGATAAATAGCCCTTGTGAATTAGGAATTTGATGATGAAGGGTAGATTAGTATTGTGTTAGTAAGATGAGCTCAAATCAAAATCACACTGAACTAACACCTTCATGCCTAGTTACTAAGATGAGCTTAATAATAAAAATAATTTGACAAAACAACTAAAAATGGAGAGAAATGATAAATATGAACACAAAACACAAATTTCTCACCAAATCATTGATTGATCCAAAAGGCTCCTTCATTGGCTTGTGCTTCAAGAGATCTCCTTCATCTCCTCTTGGAAACTTTAGCTTCAGCTACTTGAATCATAAATTTGACATTATAAAACTAATTTAAATGGCTTTTGGAATTATTTATGCATTATCCAAGCTTAAAATTCATGTGGCAAGGCCTCTTATTTATATATTTTTATAAATGGGTAGAATCAAATTGAACCATCCATCTCAGGATTGAGATGTGTGGCTAAGGATTAATCTCATTTTGTAATTAAAATTCATAAATAGGTTCATCAATAGTTGGAATAGAGGAGCAATTAAGAGGCATGGAAGGGCATTGATGAGGCATGGGAGGGCTTTGATGAGGCATGGGAGGCATGGATCCTGATATTTGTGGTATTTATAGCCTAGGGATGTCTTCCCAAGAAATGATGTCACCTAATGATGCAGATATTAAATATTCATTTCTAAAAACAAGTATTCAACAAGTTTCCATGGAATTATTAATTAGGTTCTAATTTGGTTTAATTATCTCTTAAGCATGATTAAGTACTTTATGCACAAATTACTCAAATTGATCAAAATGCCTTGTTATTGGTCCAAAATCTGACTAGATTGTAATTGGAAGTCAATGTTAGATGCATTGGATCCATTATCCCATTTAGGATGTTACCAACACCAAATAATAAAGGCACATGTCTTATGTATGAGATTTGATAAAAAAAAGAGCAATCGAGAGCACCTAAGTACAAAATTGATATTTTGACTCAAAATGATCTAATCAAAGTTAGTTGGCCCATAAATTGCATTGCCCCATTTAAATATACCCTAGCCAAAATTGGTTCTTGAATATATTAGGTTTAAATATTTTAATGTGTTTAGTCCAAATTGTACATTTTAATTGGAAATTGGTCAAAAGCCTAGTTAGAGGTCATTGGTGGCTAGATTTAGGTGTTTATAGTTTGCCTCTATTTGGGAAGGTGTTGTAAGCTATAATCATAGTAACATGTTCTCAAAGAATAAAAAGGTCATGTATGCCTACAATTTCAATGATGATAAACTAAATATATGTTTCCCCCTTAAGGGAATGGTTATCATAATAGGTCGACAAACGGTCCCTCAAAAAGAAAGAAGCAAAATGAGGGGACCAACAAAAAGGAAAGATGAAGGGATGATGACATAATGATATTGAAAAAAGTAGTTAAAATCACTGATAATGTAAGTGGGATGGTGTAAAATGGTTTTACCAAAGGCTGTTATAAGCATTTTATCCTAATAGTGGCATCATTGTAAGATAACACAATGATTTGCCTAAAAGTGGTTATAATCCTTGAGAAGATGGAGCTGCCCTAGTTAGGATAGATAAACAAGATAATAATATGCCCCTATATGGGTAAAAAATTAAAGTGGTGACAACACAATGATTTTCCCAAAGGTAGTTATAATCATTGAGAAATGTAGGTGGGATAGTGTGCCATGATTTTCCCATAGGTAGTTATAATCATTAGACCTTGATTATGGAAAATTGATTGATTGGTTGATTGATGATGGTAACTTAACACAAAGGATAATGATGAATTATAACAACCTATTAGTAGGGAGATGCTCATTTGAAATAATAAAGGTTGAAATTCTTTTATGGTTAATTACTCTATTTGGGATATGATTGGGATTGAAATGGGATGTTATACTACAGAGACGTTGATACCACCATTTATGAATAGACTTCTTGAAGCTGAGGTTTGTTGTAGCATGTGTTGGTAGGAATCATGGTATAACATCATGAGGACTAGGATAAAATATGCATAAGGATTGACCCCATAATCCAATACTCAATAGAAAGAAATGCACTAATGATAAAAAAACCATGATGTCAATGTTAGCAGATGAATATGGATGGATTCAAGTATAGGTGTGCATAAGGAATCACCTAATAAATGCACATAAACTGAATCAAGGCAACAATGCTAAAAGTAAACAAATAGGCAAACAAACAAACCAAATAAGTAGAAATAAACAAACAAACAAAAAAAGTAATAGAAACCATACAAACATTGACCATAGAAAATAGGTGAAAACTTAACAAATGAAAAAAATGGGAGAATACAAGAAAAGGAATGGGGTGGCCAAGTTGTCTCCAGATGCACTAGGTAAATGGACGCTACCTATATAGTTCTATGTGTTGGGTGAATATTTTGTCGTCAACTAACTGATGACAAAATGGGTATATCAACCACAGTACAAGGAGATTTATACAGAAAAAAGTGTGGGTTTACCACATCCTAATGAGATAAATCTCTCCTCTCATCAAGGGGAGGTTCCCTATGAATCACTTATATATATATATAAGCAAACAATAATACTCTGGGTAGGATAACACCATCCATCTCTCTTTTTTTAGAGATGATGTTCACAGAACAAAAGAGAGAGATCCCGATTGATGACTGAAAGCATTCCTCTTCTTTCAGAAATGGTATTCAACAAATAGAAAAAAATCTCTTGGAGTAGTAACTAGGTCCACAAGAAAACTCATGAAAGTACAAAGTCTTTTGTTGCCTCCTTTACTAATTTGGAGCACACGTAACAGTAGAGTGAAGCAAAACTCAAAGTCCTCACCTAAAACTACAATAGATAAAAAGATCACCAAGATAAAATTAGCTCAAAGTCTTTCTTTTATCCTTTAGAATGTCTTTAGATAATTTCCATGCACACACTTTGCTTATTCAATCCAATGGATGAGAGGTTATTAGGAAAGAGAACATAAGAAATATCTCTTAAATAACACAAATTATTTCAACACAAAGTCTAAAATAAACATGTTTCTCATTCATTCAATAAAATATGATTTACAAGCTGAGCACAAAGTCTCAAGAAGTATCTCAATTTTGGTAGATTTTTTGCTCTCAATTATCCAGATATCCTTTTACAAAAGAGGTTCCCTCTATATCTAGGGAAAAACCTTCAAAATTAGAAAAAGACTAAAATATTGAAAACCTAGTCAAAGATGAGTCAGCATTGACTTTGGGACATTTTTTGAATTTTTACATGTAATTACATATTACAAAATTACATGTATTTACACATGACAAAAGTACATGTGCAAATGTCCCAAGTCAATTACAAAGTACATGAGAAGAATGAAGAAGATAGAATAGAGGAATAATTCAACTCTTGATGTCAGACTTTTTCAGATGAACATCATACATGGTGATAGATGCCTATATCTCGATACTATATGGTGCAATAGTATTTCTAAAAATTACCTTAGCTCTGATTGTAGCATCTTTCACTGTTGTGATTGGTTTTGCATGACTAGTTAACTTGGTTCTTAGATTATCCAGAGTTAACAAAGTATTTAAAATGTTATCCATAGAAGTCATTGAAAATACTTTCTCCTCAAATTCCCTTTGGATCATACCTTTAAATTCTTGAATCATTTCCTCTGCTGATAGGAATTGGTTGTCTTGAGAGGTGAGTTCACAAGGCAATTCCTCCAATCTATTCAATAGGCTGATGTCACTTTTTTCACTGGTGTCCTTAGAAGATTTGAGGTCACTGACCATCTCTTTAAGTACCTGGATCCTATATATTAGTGATTCTTTGATTTTGATATATGAATCCTTATTGGTGATGATGCCAATCCATACTAAGGTATGTTTCTTCAGATATTTCATCTCTATCCACTTGCTAAGATATTTTTTTGTGCTATCAATATCTTGAGAAATAAGAGAGATAAGGTCTTCTAACTCTGTCCTCATTTTCTTCATTTTCCCTGTCTTTTCAGCCACCTCTATAAGCAAGGAAATTCCTTGTGCATGCATCTTATCTATGTAATATTTAAGTACTTTTCCTTTTAGGTAGGTCTTCTCTGCTTTTTGGATAACAGGATCATCTACAGAGAAGGCTTCAAGAGTTGCCACCTCTGGGGCAAAAGTAAATCTACTAACTACCATGATCAATTATTCTACCTTTGCCTTGTAATAATCCTTCATCTCTCTCTCTTTATCAAATTTTTAGACCATGATATCCATTGCAGATTGAAGATCACTCTTTGTACCCTCATGAGTTATTTTTCCTAACTCGACACAAGAAATGGAGTAGTTGCTCATGTCAAAATTCTCTAGGGTTGCATCCTATGGAGGTTTGGCTATCTCCAAAAATTTGTGCCCTTTATCCTCAATCATTTTCAAAAATATTTTGGGCTTCTTGGGGGTCTTAGCTTTCACTGGTACTATTTTACCAAAGCCAAAGTCATCTAGAGAGATGGCTTGCTTTTTCCTTTTAGGTGTGAAAGTGGATAACCAAGGCAGGAGAGTAGAAGCACTTATAGTAACAACAGTCCCTATAGCTAGTGTTACTATGGTAACATCTACACTGCTAGTGAGAACAACGAGCGTAGTGGGTGTAGCAGGCGTAGTGTCAGGCAAAATTGTATTAACTGCTGACTGGTCGATGGTGGAATTATCTTTGATGTTGAAAGGAGATGAAAGACTAGGGATAGATCTTAATGATCAAATAACATCTCTAGAAGAACCTTGAGGGTCACCAAAGATAAATCCAGAAGGAGAGGTGGCTCCAGAGGAAGGAACACTAATGGGAGAGAGGGGTGAAGGAGCTACAATAGGGGATTGGGGTGGAGAAGAAGAAACTCTTGTAACTAGTTATGCCCCCTCTTGTGGAGATAGAGTTTCTATCCCCTATTGATATGTAGGCTTATCATCTATTTCCATATGTTCTTCCATTTATTCTTGAGTGCTTTGTTCCTCAACCCCCATACGTGTTGACTCTAGCTCTTTCTCGATTACCTTTGATTTCTTTGACACAAAGATGATCCTAGGCTTGTGGGGCCTAGAAGGAGAAGGAACATAACTTTTATCCTTGGTTCTATCTTTTGCTCTCTTCCTTGTCTCTTCTTGGAATTTGAATTTTGATCCTGTGATGAATTTCTTCAATGTGATCTATTTGTTCGCTAGCCAATCAATGGTGTCAGCCAATATCAATTCAAATCTTATCCTTAAAGAGGTTAACTCTTTTTGAGACCATTAAATTGGAAGAAGAGGAGAGTTAGAAAATTTTTCATCCAAGTATCTAATATTAATTAGCTCTTTGTCATCTACCAAATTTAGAGGAATATCAGCAAGCCCTAGATATTCAATTTGCTCCAAAGACAGTCTATTATAGTCCATTTTTTTGATATCTTTTGCTATTATCAAATCTATCCAGATGTCTTCAATCATGGGCTAGTCTTCCTTCTGATCATGTCCTTAACACCCATGTAGTCAAAATTGGACCTTCTTTTGAACTGCTTCATGGTGACCAATTGCATTTCAATTTCCATTAACCTTGCTTTGGCGGCAGTCAAAACTGAGTATCTACTAATTTCTATTCGAAACCTGAAACCTGGTTTTTTAAGTTCCATTTTTTTATTGTGCACGACAATAATCTATCTACATAGCTCCATTAGGACCAATTTGTCAGAAGGAAATTTGAGGAACATGTAGGGATAGCCTTGGAAAAAGCAACCCATAGATAGCAAAAGGTAGGGAATTGTAAAAATATGCAGCTAAAATCATTGACAACAGTCTAGGCTTATTCTGATACTCTCTTCTATTCCAATTGACAGTTGAAAATACATAAAAATATTGTGAAGAAGGTATCATTTACCCTCATAAAGTGATGGATTGATCCTTTTAGTGTTAACTAAGGGTAATATTGATAAATAGGGGTGGTTTTTCTATCTCTTTCTATCATCAAACCTAGAAAGTTTCACATTAAAGCTGCAATGCATACTAAGTACAAAGTCATATAGAACTTTGAAGTAGTAGACACTTTTGTCAATTACTCATGAAGAGCATTATTGATCCATTAACCCCAAAAGATGACTTGTTTCCATTGGAGAATTATATTGATAAAGGGATACATCTATTCATGGAACTAAGAAGAAGATGGTAGACCTCATACTCTACTGAGAAGAGTAATTAAGTTTCCAACTTCCTCTATAAAGTCACTCATCAAAAAAATTTGTGGCCATTTGGACAAGTTGGCTCTGGGAGTCTTGATCCATCTGTTGTTGATAACCTTCTTCACCTTCTTAGGATCTTTGTCATATTCCTTCTAAGCCTCGATGAAGTAGATACTCAATACATTGGTAGTAAGAGGGCACATGAATAATTTATCAATAAATTTTGGGTCCAGTCAAATTATTACGTTGCTGCTAGCATCTGACACTACCCTGGTCTCTTTGTTTTAGAATTGGGTGCACTAGAGGATGAACTCGATGTGATGCACCATCATGGGGAAAAATGAGACTAGATGAATGTTTCTTTCAATTATTCTTCTCATCTCTGAGCTTGGATTTTTTGCCTTGGTTCTCTCCATTAACTCGGCCATATCCATGTGGCCGATCTTTGTGTCTCTAATGTCATCGACATTAGAAGTGACCGAGGTGATTGGGAAAACACCTTGATACTAATACTTCATTACTTTCAACTTATTTAGAGAAGCTTTAGTCATCAGGATGAGCCTTTGTTGAGAGTATGTTGATGAAGGAGGATCTTTGGGAGGAACTATGATAAGAGTCATGATTGTGTAATTAGCAAAAAATTGGCAATTTGGGGAAATTGCATGTCAAGTGATCATGACCAGGGAAGTGCACTTGAAAGGGCTAAGGTACAAGTAGGTTGAAAAGTGAGAGGAAAGGGGAGTGGGCATGAAAAAATGAAAAAAATAAAAATTCCCTTAAGTTAGAGAAAAATGGAAAAATAGGATGCAGGGGCGGCAAAAAATGTTGCCCTTGCATGTTGAATGGGTCTACGTGCATAAGCAGCAAAAATTTCCACCTTTGCATGCCAAGGTGAAAAATAGATGCATCAGTGGTAATTTCCACCATCGATGCATGTCAAGAGGGGAGAAAAAGTGTAAGGGTGGCAAAAATCATCGCCCTTGCACCTGGAAGGAAAGTCAGGTGTAATAAGGGTGATTTTTGCTGCCCTTACACCTTTTTCAGGTTGGGTCTCATCGGTGGCCAAAATTGTTGCTAGTGCAAGGGATAGAATTTTAAATCTGTATTAGGGCAGCAATTTTTGCCACCCTTACATGGGATGATTCAAGAAATGTGAGGGGAAAGTCTGAACGGGAAGGGATGAGGAGGATAGAGGCACGGTGGGGAAAAACACTTCATCCAATGGGCAAGAAGAGGAAAAATAAAAGAAAACTAACCAAAGAGAGAGAAAGAACAAGAAAGAGGAAAAAAACAAAATAAAAAGCAAAAATGAATACCTACCTAAAAAAAATGCGTGATGAGGGCTTGAATCTAATGAAAATGCATTTCTTCCTACTTGCTTAATCATCTAGAGGCAGAGAGCAGGAGGAGGAATGGAAGAAATGAATCAAAAAGGGGAAAAAAGAGATTAAATAGGGGCAAAAATCAACCCTAACCACTTGACGCGTGCGGTCATAAATGTTGTGCATGAAAACTGAGGCAGTGTAGGGGCAGCGAAAATTGTCGCTCCTACATTGGAGTTTGAAAGATATGCAAGGGTGGAAAAATTCACCGCTCTTACACTAGAAAGAAAAGAAACATGCAAAAGTGGCAAATTTTACCACTCTTGCATATTAGATGTAAGGGTGGTAAAAAATGCTACCTTTGCATGGAACGAAACAAAAGATGATTTTGTCACCTTTGCATGAAAACGCTAGAAAACACTAACTCTAGGAAATGGAAAACCTCTCCCCTAGTCGCATCGAGATCATAATGATTTTTGCATTTTGAGGAAAATGCAATAAAGGAACATTACTAACTTCAAATGATGCTAGTTGAGAAAATGCAAGAACAATAAAAAATTGTCTCAAAAAATGAACTTAGAGAGAGAAACATGAAATGAACAATTTTCATAGGGGTTGTTCCAAACACAAGCGTAACTAATTTTGGGAATAATAGATGGCTCCTATTGGGGAAATTTCATTGATCAAACTAATTGATGGGAGTAGAAACTAGTCTTTAAGTGCCTTCATCCAAGTCATTGGGCTACGGGGTCAAGCCAAAAAGGAAAAGACATGAAAAACCAAAAGAAAACAAAAAACAAAAAAACTATACAAATGTACAAGTAAACTCATCTAAAACTTTAAGGATTAAAGTGCTTCAAATGCTGCCCACTATGGGTTAGTGAGAACGATGCTCCATCTTGATATTTTAGTAAGAATCTATTCTCACCACAGACTTGACAAATATCAAATGGACCTCTCCACAAAGAATCAAATTTTCCATACATTCCCTTTGGTTCTCTCTTCTTGTCCCACAACAAGACTTGATCTCCAATTTGAAAATCACAAACCTTGGCCCTCTTGTCAAAAAGTTTCTTCACCTGATTCTGATGTGTAGTAATCTAGTCCACCACCATGGTTCATTACTCATTTAATTTGGTTAGACACATGATCCTTTTGTCAATTGAATTTTTGAAGGTCAAATATTCAATTGCCTTGGCTAACCTAAGCACTGGTAGTTCTAGAATGATGGGTATCTCTGCATTCAAGTCATACAGAAGTTGGAATGGTGACATGCCTATAGCCCTCTTGGGTGTAATCCTATCTGCCCATAAAGCATCAAATAATGCTTTGTTCCAAGTCCTCTGATTATCATCTACCAATTTCTTGATAATAGTAACTAGGTTGTTATTGCTCGATTCTGCTTGGCCATTCCCTTGTGGAAAATAATTAGAAGTATGGGATAGGGTAATTCCATAATAAAAGTAGAATTGAGTAATCTCATGTGAAGAGAAACATGTTGCATTATCTATTACAATTTTAAGTGGATCTCCAAACTGGGAGATTATATTTTCCCTAAGTAAACTACACACCACTTCCGAAGTAGTGTGCTTAGTTGGAATGACTTCCACCCATGTAAAGTAATCAGTCGCAGTGAGGACATAATCATGTCCATCACTTGAAGATGGGTTAATTGCACCAATGAAGTCAATACCCCACTGTTGAAAAGGCTCTTTGATTACCACTGGCTTGAGGGGTAACGTAGCCAATTTAGGATTTCTAACGAACTAATGACATAATTCACATCTACGCACCCATTTATAAGTATTTTGAAATAGTGTAGGCTAATAATACCTTACTCGTAGAATTTTATACATTGTTATTGGTACAAAAAAATGTCCTCCACAGGCCAAATTGTGTAAATACTCCAAAACTTTATCTTGTTGCACCTTATCGACACAACGAAGAAATAGCCCATTAAGGCTTCTTTTATATAAACCATTATCCCACAAAACATAGCTAGCAGCCTTTAGTTTAACATTCCATTTTTATTTGTAGGATAGATGAGTGGGACACTCACCATAGGTTAGAAAATGGTCAATGTCAGAATACCAATCATCAATAGTGGCAACGAAGAGGATCGTAGGCACGTCTTCGATCTCCATTTCTTCATTTTTCAGCTTCCTTGGGGATATTGTTAGTAATCAATTGGCAGAGGCCTTTTCCCTACACAAGTTTGGTAGGTTTGATGTCAAGATCAAACTCTTGAATCTTGGCAATCCAATTTCCCCTTTTAGTACCAAAATATTGTTGAGTCAGAATAGATTTCACCATTGTATCAGGTACTAAAACCACAATATGTGAATTCAGGATATAAAACCTAAAATGCTTAACTGCTTTAACCATTGCATAAGCATGTTTTTCCATGTTTGAATATTTTAGCTCATGAGCTTTAAGAGGATAGCTCATAAAGGAAATAAGAGATTCCACACCTTCTTGGTTCTGTTGAACCAAAATAGCTGAAAGTGTATGTTCAGAAGCATAACTGTATATTTTAAAGTCTTTGGTGTAGTCTGGATAAACCAAAATTGGTGCACAAGCGATTACTTCTTTGATGTCTTTGAACACTGATTTGCCCTCTATAGTCCACCTTAAAGTGGCTTTTCCCTTCATCATATTGACAATGTTGCAAGTTTTCTCAACGAACTTAGGGATGAACCTTCATAAAAATTTACTCTTTTGAAGAAAAAGTGAACCGCAGTCTTACTTGTGGGTAAGATAAGTTCCTAGATGGACTTGACTCTTTTTGCATAAATTTTAATGCCTTCTCAAGATATAATATGCTCGATAAGTTTCCCTTCTATTACTCTAAAAATAGATTTCTTAGGATTCAAAGAAATGCCATTCTGGCAGCGGCATTTCAGCACTTGTTGTAAATGATGTACATGATCAGAAAGATATTTGGAAAAGACTATTAAATAATCCAAGTATACGATAATGAACTTACCCATTTCATCCTTAAAATCAAGGTCCGTTGCTCTCTAAAATGTGGTGCCTACAGTTATTAGATTAAAAGGCATTCTTCGATAAGCGAAGGTACCCCAAGGTGTGGTGAAGGTAGTCTTATGATGGTCTGCTCTTTCAACTTCAACTTGATTGTACCCCAAGAAACTGCCTAGCATTTATAACATCTTTGAACCTATCACCATCTATAGAACTTGATCCATGATAAGGAGAGGATAGTTATCTTTTAAAGATGACTGATTCAAGTTTTTGAAATCCACACAAATTTGAATTTTTCCATTCTTCTTCCTCATAGAAACTATGTTTGTAATCCATGTGGAATGATGGACTGAAAAGATTATCCTAGCATTTAGCATCTTTTGTATTTTAGACAAAATAATACCTGATATCTTCAAGTTATACTATCTGAATTTTTTCTTGTAAGGCACTAAATTGCTTTTGAGAGGAATGTTATGGCAGATTTCTTCAGGTCTGAGTGACTTCAAATCATCATAAGAGTAAGCTAAAACATTTATATACTAGCGGATTAGAGTAGTGAACTTGAATTTATCCTCAGGAGTGCAACATTTTCTAATGTTCACCATCTTAGGATCTCCCTTGGTTCAAAGATTTACTCGATCAAACTCCTGAGAGGAGCTTGAATCCATTTGTTGTTGTTTGATAAATCTGTCATGGTTATCAAATAGCTTCTCAAGAGAAACCAGGCCTTTAGGAATCTTATTCCCTTTAAGTTTTAGGAAATCTTCACCTGCGTCTATATTTGATTCAGGAGCTAGCTCACACTTCTGAGATTCACTGCCTTCAAAATGAAGCCGTTCAAAGCTATCTTTTTGCTCTAAGAAGGCAATGATTTTATTTTCATTATTGAATACATGCTAATGACTAGCATTATCAGGTACACTTAGTTGAAAGACTAGCTTGATAGTGTACTTGTCTCCTTTAAAGTCTGGGTAGGGGACCAAGAGAGTAGTTGAAACAGCCAATGCATTAGCTCGATCATTGAGTTCCCTAGAAATGACAGAGATGCTAAAAACATCAAAGTTTTTAATTTGATCCCAAACTAAATTGCGGTAGTGGTGTAATCTTTTATTCTTAGTTTGATATAGGTTTTTTACCTAAAAAACCACTCGTTTAGCATCACCTTTAGCGTGGAGTTTGACACCTTTTTCTCTAGCAGCCTTTAATCCAAGTAGCAAGGATTCGTATTCAGCGGTGTTATTAGTATTGTTGAACTGTAACTTGTATGAACAGAGAAAAATATCTCTTTGAGGAGATATCAACACAATTCCTACTCTTGAACTGGTAGAGGAGTAGCTACCATCAAATTCCAAAGTCCATACCCCATTAGACACTAATTCTTTTTTGGATCCTTCTTCATTTGGAGGTAGAAATCCTTCCATATTGGTACTGCACTCCACCAATTCTCCTATTGTTTTAGCTGAATACATTTTTAGGTTGTTACCTATAAGAGCTTTGTCAGATGCCTCATGAACTTCATCTATAGATAGAAAGTAGTTACCCATGCCTGAAGACTCAAACAAAATTTGAGCTTTAGGTGTTGATGATTGGGTGACCACATATTTTGCTTCTTTTTTAGGAAACAATCTCTTCATAACACCTTTGACTAAGATCCTCACCTCAGATAAGTCCATGCTTAGCTCACCACCAACATTATTACAAAAATTCCACCCAAAAAGGATGTCGTAAGAGGCTGGAACATCAGCCACTAGAACCATCATTTTTATCCTCTTTTCTAGAAAAGTTGTGAATGCAAATTGGGCATCTTTTATTTGACCTAAGAGTGGGACTTACTTATTTTCCATATAAAAACACCTCCCAAAAGTCATATTCAAAGTTAGACCAAGGGAATATACCACCTTAGCAGGCATAACATTATCAGAAGCTCCAGAGTCTATTATACAATTACTCAATTTATAACCATTTATCAACAGGGAAACATAAAAAAGTTCTATTTTCTTAGGAGCAAAAGGAGGAGTAACAACAAGATTATTCTAGGTAGGTTTATGTTTGGAAGAGTCATGAGTCACCTTTGAAAAATCTTGTCCTATAGGGGAAGTTTTACTTATCACGTAATCGATCAATCTATCAAATCGTTCCAGATTGGCTCGCAAGTACTCAATCTTAGTCATTTGAATTTTAGTCTTTTTGGCATGATCAATTATATAAAATAACTAAAATGATATAGAGGTAGAGGAAGAGGGCCCATCATCTTGATCTTTATGGGGTGTGGTACTGGTTTGAGAAACAGAACCAGAAGGTATGGAATGGTTTGAGGTACTTACTTTTTTGTTAGTTACCTAATCTTTGGGTTGGAAAGGAAGTGAAGTGCCTTAATTAGTGATAGAAACTACCGGTTGAGGTTCTTCTCTCACTTGTTCTTTGTTAGCTTGTTGAGCTGACTAGTTCTGAGATCTGGTAAAAATAGCATAGGATCCATCCAAAACTTTTCCCTTAGTTTCAACTTTGTCCGAATAATCTAGGAAACCGATATTACAGTCACTAGCTGATTCTTCTTATTATTCAAAGAGATTAGAATCATCTTGTTGGTTTAACTCAGATTGGAGTCAGAAATCTTGTTCAAATTTAAGGTATCCAATTGCTGAATTAGTAGGTATTGCTTTAATGGCAAGCTTCCCATGTGGGGGAGGCAGGAAGTTTGGTTGCCCTTAGTTTTTGGCAGCATTACCTTGATATGACTAGTTCTAAAATGTTCTACTTGGCATATCTTGATATGTGGGAGCAGACATACCTTGGGCCATTTATCTTTTCAAAGCTAGCAATTCATTTGTTAATTTTTGCACCATAGAATCTGTGGTGCTTGTAGAAGAACTTTCAGCAGATGAAGAAAAATTATTTTTATTAGAGTCTTTTTTGATCTTACCTGCCAGGATAAAATCATCTTCAATCTCAGTAGCCAAATTTTGAGCCACAACAAGATCCATAAGGCCAGCCCACTTTAATAGAGAATTTACTTTAGGAAGTTACGAGTTTATGAAAAAACACTTGAGATTCTCTGATGTGGGCTGAGCGATAATAGGAATCCAATTTCTCAACTTATTGAATTTTGCTATGAAAACCTTCATGGACTCATGGGGTTCTTTCTTCATTTATGTAATTTGAGCCAACAAGGCATGTGCATCTTCAATAGGTTTAAACCTAGCTTCAAACTTGGATTTGAGTGTATTCTAATTAGTTATAGTTCAATCTTGAAGGTGGTAAAACTAATCCACGGTAGTGCCTTGCAAAGTTTTTACAAAAAGTCTCACTGCCACATCTTCAAATTCCACACCTATTACATAGCATGTTATAGAGAAGGTAGTAATATGCTCATCAGGGTGAACCTTCCCCTTGCCATAAAATTTGGAGAAATTCTTTCTAGAACTATGAGGTAGTTCATGTAAAGGTGGGGTTAGATTGAGAGGACCAAAAGAGTTGCCCCATAGACCTTGGGCTATTATGATAGGATGATTAAATGGTAGGATAAAAAATCTTGGTGGGGTTAATATAGACAAAATATTACCAATATTGAGACTAGAAGCTTCACCAAGTATGGGAGATCTGGTGTTGGTAGATGGAAAACTCCTAGTTCATTGAAGGCGAGATGGCAAAGGAGAAATCTCAAAATTAGTTTGTCGCACCAACTCAAATACAAGATCAACAATACCTTGAGCTATTTGGCCTTGTGTGTACGATGGATCTGTCAGAGTGTAAAATGAAAAAGGAATTGAAGATGCTTCAAGTTGAAGCTTGAGGCTTTAAAATACACGTTCATAGTCCCTAGCGGAGTCACAAAAAGTTGTTGGGTGAATATTTTGTTATCAACTAATTGATGAAAAAATGGGTATATCAACCATAATACAAAGAGATTTATACAACAAAAAATGTGGGTTTACCACATCTTAATGAGATAAATCTCTCCTCTCATCTAGGGGAGGTTCCCTATGAATTACTTATATATATATATATATATATATATATATATATAGAAAATAATACTCAAGGTAGGATAACACCATCCATCTCTCTTTTTTCAGAGATGATGTTCACAAAACAAAAGAGACAGATCCCAGTTGATGACTAAAAGCATTCCTCTTCTTTCGGAAATGGTATTCAACAAATAGCAAAAAATCTCTTAGAGTAGTAACTAGGTCCACAAAAAAACTCATGAAAGTATAAAGTCTTTCATTGCCTCCTTTACTAATTTGGAGCACATGTAACAGTAGAGTGAAACAAAGCTCAAAGTCTTCACCTAAAACTACAACAGATAAAAAGATCACCAAGATAAAAGCAACTCAAAGTCTTTCTTTTATCTTGTAGAATGTATTTAGATAATTTCCATGCACACACTTTGCGTATTCAATCCAATGGATGAGAGATTATCAAGAAAGAGAACATATAAAATATCTCCTAAATAACACATTATTTCAACACAAAGTCTGAAATAAACCTGTTTCTCATTCATTCAATAATATATGATTTACAAGCTGAGCACAAAGTCTCAAGAATTATCTCAATTTTGGTATAATTTTTGCTGTCAATTATCCAGAGATCCTTTTACAAAAGAGGTTCCCTTTATATATAGGGATAAACCTTCAAAATTAGAAAAAGACTAAAATATTAAAAACCTAGTCAAAGATGAGTCAGTGTTGACATTGGGACATTTTCTGGATTTTTACATGTAATTACATATTACAAAAGTGCATCTATTTACACATGACAAAAGTACATGTGTGAATGTCCCAAGTCAATTACAAAGCACATGAGAAGAATGAAGAAGAGATAATGGAGGAATAATTCAACTCTTGCTGCCAGACTTTTTTAGATGAGCATCATACATGGTCATAGATGCCTATATCCCAATACTGTCTGGCATCATAGTATTTCTAAAAATTACCTTAGCTCTGATTTCAGCATCTTTCACTACTGTGATTTCTTTTGCATGACTAGTTAACCTAGTTCTTAGATTATCCAGAGTTAACTAAGTATATAAAATTTTATCCATAGAAGTCATTAAAAATGATTTCTCCTCAAATTCCCTTTGGATCATACCTTTGAGTTTTTGAATCATTTCCACCGCTAATAGAAATTAGTTGTCTTGAGAGGTGAGTTCGCAAGCCAATTCCTCCAATTTGTTCAACGCGCTGATGTCACTTTTTTCACTGGCATCCTTGGAAGATTCGACATCACTGATCAACTCCTTAAGTACCTAGATCCTATATATTAGTGATTCTTTGATTTCAATTTATGAATCCTTATTGGCTATGATGCCAATCGATACTAAGGTAAGTTTCTTCAGAGCTCTCATCTTTATCCACTTGCTAATATATTTGTTTGTGCTATCAATATCTTGAGAAATAAGAGAGTTAAGGCCTTTTAACTTTGTCCTCATTTTCTTAATTTTTCCTATCTTTTTGGCCACCTCTGTAAGCAAAGAAATTCCTTATGCATGCATCTTATCTACGTAATCTTCAAGTACTTTTACTTTCAGGTAGGTCTTCTCTGCTTTTTGGATAACAGGATCATCTACGGAGAAGGCTTTGAGAGTTGTCGCCTCTGGGGCAAAATTAAATCTCCCTACTACCATGGCCAATTGTTTTGTCTTTGCCTTGTAACAATCCTTCATCTCTCTCTCTTTATCAAATTTTTGGACCATGATATCCATTTAAGATTGTATATCATTCTTTGCACCCTTGTGAGTTATTTTTCCTAACTCGACACGAGAAATGGAGTAGCTGCTCATGTCAAAATTCTCTAGGATTGCATCCTATAGAGGTTTGGCTATCTCCAAAAATTTGTACCCTTTATCTTTAATCATTTTCAAAATGATTTTGGGGTTCTTGGAGGTCTTAGCTTTCACTGGTACTATTTTACCAAAATTGAAGTCATCTAGAGAGATGGCTTGCTTTTTCCTTTTAGGTGTGAAAGTGGATAACCAAGGTGGGAGAGCAGAAGCAATTATAGTAGCAATAGTCTCAATAATTGGTGTTATTGGAGTAACATCTACACTACTGGTGAGAACAATAGGTGTAGTTGGTGTAGCAGGTGTAGTGTCAAGCAAAACTATATCAGCCACTAACTGGTTGATGGTGGAACTATCTCTAATGTTGAAAGAAGGAGATGAAAGACTAGGGATAGATCTTGATGATCAAAGAACCTCTCCAAAAGTGCCTTGAGGGTCACCAAAAATAAATCCAAAAGGAGAGGTGGCTCCAGATGAAGGAGCACTGATGGAAGAGAGGGGCGAAGAAGCTACAATAGGGGATTGGGGTGGAGAGGAAGAAACTCTTGCAACTAGTTGTTCCCCCTCTTGTGGAGATAGATTTTATATCCCCTGTTGATTTTTAGGCCTATCATCTATTTCCATATGTTCTATCATTTTTTCTTGAGTGCTTTGTTCCTCAACCCCCATACCTATTGACTCTGGCTCTTTCTCAGTTACCTTTGATTTCTTTGACATAAAGATGATCCTAGGCTTGTGGGGCCTAAAAGGAGAAGGAAAATCGCTTTTATTCTTAGTTCTATTTTATGCTCTCTTCTTTGTCTCTTCTTAGACTTTAGCTTCTAATCTTATAATGAATTCCTTTAATGTGATCCCTTTATTCGCTAGCCAATCATTAGTGTTAGCCAATATCAGTTCGAATCTCATCCTTAAAGAGGTCAACTCTTTTTGAGACCATTTAATTGGATTAAGAGGAGAGTTAGTGACTTTTTTAGCTAGGTATTTGCTGTTAATTAGCTCTTTGTCATCTACCAAATTTGGAGGAATATCAGTGAATCCTATATATCCAATTTGCTCCAGAAACAGTCTATTGTAGTCTATTTTTTTGATATCATCTACTGTTCTCAAATTTATCCAGATGTCTTCAATCATGGGCTCATTAGACTAAGTCTTCCTTCTAATCATGTCCTTAACACCTTTGTAGTCAAAATTAGACCTTCTTTTAAACTGCTTCATGGTGACCAATTGCATTTCGGTTTCCATTACCCTTGCTTTGGTGGCAGTCAAAACTGAGTATCTGCCAATTTCTATTGGGAACCTAAAACTTGATTTCTTAAGTTCCATTTATTTATTGTGCATGATAATAATCTATCTACACAGCTCCATTAGGACCAATTTTTTAGAAGGAAATTTGGGGAGCATGTAGGGATAGCCTTAGAAAAAGCCAATTTGTAGATAGCAAAAGGTAGGGAATTGTAAAAACATGCAGTTGAAATCATTGATGATAGTCCAAGATTCATTTGATACTCTTTTCTATTCCTATTGAGGGTCGAAAGGACACAAAAATACTGCAAAGAAGGCATCATTTACCCTCCTAAAGTGATGGATTGATCCTTTTAGTGTTAGCTGAGGGTAATATTGATAAATAGGGGTGGTTATTCTATCTCCTTCTATCTTCAAACCTAGAAAGGTTCACATTAAAGCTAAAATATATACTAAGTATGAAGTCATATAAAACTTTGAAGTAGTAGACACTTTTGTCAATTGCTCATGAAGAGCATTGCTGATATATTCACCCCAGAAGATGACTTGTTTCCATTGGAGAATTATCTTGATAAAGGGATACATCCATTCGTGTAACTGAGAAGAAGATGGTAGACCTTGTACTCTATTGAGAAGAGTAATTAAGTCACCAACTTCCTCTATAAAGTCACTCCTCAAAAAAATTTGTGGCCATCTGGACAAGTTAGCTCTAGGAGTCTTAAGTCATCTATTTTTGATAACCTTCTTCACCTTCTCAAGATCTTTGTCATATTCCTTCTAAGCCTCGATGAAGTTGATCCTCAATATGTTGGTAGCAGGAGGGCACATGAAAACTTTATCAATAAATTCAGGGTCTAGTTAAATTATTACGTTGTTGCTAGCATCTGACACTGTCCTGGTCTCTTTGTTGTAGAATTGGGCGCACTAGAAGATGAACTCAGTGTGATGCACCACCACAGAGAAAGAGGAGACTAGATGAATGTTGCTTTTAATTATTCTTTTTATCTCTAATATCAAATTTTTTCCTTGGTTCTCTCCATGAACTTGGCCATATCCACGTGGCTGATCTCTGTGTCTCTAATGTCATCAACATTAAAAGTGACCAAGGTGATTAGGAAAACATCTTGATATTGATACTTCATTTCCTTCAACTTCTTCGGAGAAGCTTCAGTCATCGGGATGAGATTTTTTTGAGAGTATGTTGATTAAGGAAGATCTTTGGGAAGAACTGTGATAAGAGTCATGATTGCATAATTAGGAAAAAATTGGCAATCTGGGGAAATTGCATGTCAAGTGATCATGACCAGGGAAGTGTGCTTGAAAGGGCCAAGGTACAAGCAAGTTAGAAAGAAAGAGGAAAGGGGAGCAGGCATGAAAAAATAGAAAAAATATAAATTCCCTAGAGTTAGATAAAAATGGAGAAAAAGGATTCAAGGGTGGCAAAAAATGCCGCCCTTGCATGTGGAACGGGTCTGTGTGCATAGGCGGCAAAAATTTCCACCCCTTCATGCCAGGGTGAAAATAAGATGCATCAGTGGTAATTTTTGCCACTGATGCATGTTAAGAGGGGAGAAAAGGTGTAAGGGCACAAAAATCACTGCCCTTGCACCTAAAAGTTGGGTGTAACGATGACAATTTTTGTTGCCCTTACACCTTTTTTGGGTTGGGTCGCATCGGTGGCAAAAATTGCCACTGCTGCAAGGGATAGAATTTTAAATCTGTATTAGGGTGGAAATTTTCCCCACCCTTACATAGGAGGATTTAGGAAATGTGAGGATAAATTCCAAACAAGAAGGGATGAGGAGGATAGAAGCACGGTGGGGGAGAAAGACTTCATCCAACGGGCAAGAAGAGGAAAAATAAAAGAAAACTAACTAAAGAGAGAGAAAGAACAAGAAAGAGGAAAGAAAAACAAAACAAAAATTAAAAATGAAGACCTACCTAAAAAAAGTGTGATGAGGGCTTCAATCCAGTGAAAACATGTTTCTTCTTACTTGCTTGATCATCTAGAGGTAGAGGATAGGAGGATAAATGGAAGAAACAAATAAAAAATAGGTAAAAAGAGATTAAATGGGAGCAAAAATTGTCCCCAAAAACTCAATGCATATGGCCATAAATGCCATGCATGAAAATTGAGGTAGTGCAGGAGTGACAAAAATCACCGCTTCTGCATTGGAGTTTGAAAGATATGCAAGGGCAACGAAATTCACCGCTCCTGTACTGAAAAGAAAAGAAACATGTAAAAGCGGTAAATTTTGCCACTCTTGCATGTCAGATGCAAGGGTAGTGAAAAATCCCACCTTTGCATGGAATGAAACAAAAGATGCATTGGTGGCAAAAATTTCCACCTTTACATGAAAATGCTAGAAAACACTAACTCTGGGAAACAAAAAACCTCTCCCCTGGTATCATTGAGATAATAACAATTTTCATGTTTTGAGGAAAATGCAATAAAGGAACATTACTAACTTCAAACAATGTTAGTTGGGCAAATGTGAGAACAATAAAAACTTGTCTCAAAAAAGGAACTTAGATAGAGAAACATGAAACAGACAAGTTTCATAGGAGTTGTTTCAAAAACAAGCATAGCTGATTTTGGGAACAATAGCTGGCTCCTGTTGGGGAACTTCCATTGATCAAACTGATTAGCGGGAGTAGAAACTAGTCTTTAAGTGCCTTCATCCAAGCCATCAGGCTACAGTGTCAAGCCAAAAAGGAAAAGATGTGAAAAATCAAAAGAAAACAAAAAACATAAAAACTATACAAATGTACAAGTGAACTCATCTAAAACTTTAAGGATTAAAGTGTTTTAGATGCTGCCCACTGTGGGGCAGTGAGAACGGTGCTCCATCTTGATATTACAGTAAGAAGTTATTCTCACCATAGACTTGATGAATAGTAAATGGGCCTCTCCACAAAGAATCAAATTTGCCATGCATTCCATTTGGTTCTCTCCTCTTGTCCCATAGTAAGACTTTATCTCTAATTTGAAAATCATGAACCTTGGCCCTCTTGTCAAAAAGTTTCTTCAACTGATTTTGATGCACAGTAATCCAGTCCACCACCATGGTTTGTTTCTAATTTATTTTGGCTAGATGCATGATCCTTTTGTCAATTGAATTTTTTAAGGTTGAATCTTCAATTGGCTTGGCTAACTTGAGCACTGGTAGTTCTAGAGTGATGGGCATCTCTGCATTCAAGATGTACATAAGTTGAAATGGTGACATGCCTATGGCCCTCTTGGGTGTAATCCTATCTACCCATAAAGCATCAAAAAATGTTTTGTGCCAAGTCCTCTAATTATCATCTACCAATTTCTTGATAATAGTAACTAGGTTCTTATTGCTCGATTCTGCTTGGCCATTCCCTTGTGGAAAATAATCAGAAGTATGGGATAGGGTAATTCCATAATAAAAGTAAAACTGAGAAATCTCATGTGAAGAGAAATAGATTGCATTATCTGTTACAATTTTAAGTGGAACCCCAAACTGGGAGATAATATTTTCTTTAAGAAAACTACACACCACTTTCGAAGTAGCGTGCTTAGTTGGAATGGCTTCTACCTATTTGGTAAAGTAATTAGTCACAGTGAGGACATAATCATGCCTAACACTTGAAGATGGGTTAACTATGTCGATGAAGTCAATACCCCACTATTGAAAAGGCTCTTCAATTACCACTGGCTTGAGGGGTAATGTAACCAATTT
This sequence comes from Torreya grandis, assembly GCA_037957365.1. Classification (NCBI taxonomy): domain Eukaryota; kingdom Viridiplantae; phylum Streptophyta; class Pinopsida; order Cupressales; family Taxaceae; genus Torreya; species Torreya grandis. The sequence continues at coordinate 367,805 of JARHVA010008168.1, forward strand.
AGGCTTTTCGATAAACTGCTAACACAATTCACATCTACGCACCCATTTATAAGCATCTTGAAATAGTGTAGGCTAATAATACCTTGCTCGTAGAATTTTATGCATTATTACTAGTGCAAAAAAATGTCTTCCACAGGTCAAATTATGGAAAGACTCTAAAATTTTATCTTGTTGCACCTTATTGATGCAGTGAAGAAATACCCCATCAAGGCTTCTTTTATACAAACCATTATCTCACAAAACATAGCTAGCAACCTTTAGTTCAACATTCCATTTTTCTTTATAATATAGATGAGCGAGACACTCACCATAGGTTATAAAATGGGCAATGTCAGAATACCACTCATCAGTAGTGGCAACAAAGAGGACCATAGACACGTCTTTGATCTCCATTTCTTCATTTTCAGCTTTCTTGGGGATATTGTCAGCAATCAATTGGAAGAGGCCTTTTCCTTGCACAAGTTTGGTAGGTTTGATGTCAAGATCAAACTCCTAAATCTTGGTAATCCAATTTCCCCTTTTAGTACCAAATTCTTGTTGAGTTAGAATAGATTTCTCCATTGTATCAGGTACTAAAACCACAGTATGTGAATTCAGGATATAAAATTTAAAATGCTTAACTGCTTTGACCACCACATAAGCATGCTTCTCCATGTTTGAATATTTTAGCTCATGATCTTTAATATGATAGCTCATGAAATAAAAAGGAGATTCCACACCTTCTTGGTTCTGTTGAACCAAAATAGCTGAAAGTGTATGTTTAGAAGCATAACTCTATATTTTAAAATCTTTGGTGTAGTCTAGACAAACTAGAATTGGTGCATGAGCGATTGCTTCTTTGATATCTTTGAACGCTGATTTTCCCTCTACAGTCCACCTAAAAGTGGCTTTGCCCTTCATCATATTGACAATGTGGCAAGTTTTTTGAGCGAACTCAGGGATGAACCTTCACAAAAAAATCACTTTTTTGAAGAAAGAGTGAATCGCAGTATTACTTGTGGGTAGGGTAAGCTCTTGGATGGAATTGACTCTTTTTGAGTCAATTTTAATGCCTTCTCAAGATAGAATGTGCCTGAGAAGTTTCCCTTCTGTTACTCTAAAAACAAATTTCTTGGGATTCAAAGAATTGCCATTCTGGTGGCAGCGTTCTAGCACTTATTGTAAATGATGTACATTATCAGAATAATGTTTGGAAAAGATTGTTAAATCATCTAAGTATACTACAATGAACTTACCCATTTCATCCTTGAAAGTGAAGTCCATTACTCTCTGAAATGTGGTGCCTGCATTTATTAGACCAAAAGGCATTCTTTGATAAGTGAAGGTGCCCCAAGGTGTGGTGAAGGCAGTCTTATGCTAGTCTGCTTTTTCAACTTCAACTTGATTATACCTTAAGAAACTATCTAGAATTGATAACATCTATGAACTTGTCACCATCTATAGAACTTGATCCATAATAGGGAGAGGATAGTTATCTTTTAAAGATGACTGATTCAAGTTTCTAAAATCCATACAAATTCAAATTTCATTATTCTTCTTCCTCACAGGAACTATGTTCGCAATCCATGTGGAATGATGGATTGGAAAGATTATCCTATCATTTAGCATCTTTTCTATTTTAGATAGAATAGTACCTGATATCTTTAGGTTATACTATCTAGATTTTTGCTTGTAAGGCATTGAATTGCTTTTGAGAGGAATGTTATGGCAGATTTCTTCAAGTTTGAGTGACTTCAGATCATCATAGGAGTAAGCTAAGACATCTATATACTGGCAGAGTAGAGTAGTGAACTTAAATTTATCCTCAAGAGTCCAACATTTTCCAATGTTCACCATCTTATGATCTCCCTTGGTTCTTAGATTTACTCGATCAAACTCCTGAGAGGAGCTTGAATCCATTTGCTATTATTTGATAGGTATGGCATGGTTATCAAATAAATTTTCAAGGAAAACCAGGCCTTTGGGAATCTTATTCCCTTTAAGTTACAAGAACTCTTTACCCACATTTGTATTTGACTAAGGAGCTAGCTCACACTTCTGAGGTTCACTGCCTTCAAAAAGCAGCCATTCAAAGCTATCTTTTTTCTCTAGGAAGGAAATGATTTGATTGTCATTATTGAATACATGCTAATGACTAGAATTATCAGGTACACTTGGTTGAAAGACCAGCTCAATATTGTACTTGTCTCTTTTAAAGTCTAGGTGGGGGACCAAGAGAGTAGTTGAAATAGCCAACGCATTAGCTCAATCATTGAGTTCCCTAGGAATGACAGAGATGCTAAAAATATCAAAGTTTTTAATTTGGTCCCAGACTAGATTACAGTAGTGGTGTAATCTTTCATTCTTAGTTTGATATAGGTTTTTTACCTGAAAAACCACTAGTTCAGCATCACCTTTGGCATGGAGGAGTTTGACACCTTTTTCTCTAACAGCCTTTAATCCAAGCAACAAGGATTCGTATTCAGCAATGTTGTTAGTGTTGCTGAACTGTAACTTGTATGAAGAGGTAAAAATATCTCTTTGAGGAGATATCAACACAATTCCTACTCCTAAATTGGTAGAGGAGCAGTTTCCATCAAATTCCAAATTCCATACCCCATTAGACGCTAATTCTTTTTTGGATCCTTCTTCATTTGGAGGTAGAAATCCTTCCATATTGGTACTGCACTCCACCAATTCTCCTGTTGTTTTAGTTGAATACATTTTTAGGTTATTACCTATAGGAGCTTTGTTAGATGCCTCATGAACTTCATCTATAGATAGAAAGTAGTTACCCATGCCCAAAGACTCAAACAAAATTTGAGCTTTAGATGCTGATGATTAGGTGACCACATATTTTGCTTTTTTTTCAAGAAGCAATCTCTTCATAACACATTTGACTGAGATTCTCACCTCAGACAAGTCCATGCTTAGCTCACCACCAACATTCTTGTAGAAATTCCACCCAAGAAGGATGTCGTAAGAGGCTGGAACATCAGCCACTAGAACCATCATTTTTATCCTCTTTTCTAAAAAAGCTGCGAACGCAAATTGGGCATCTTTTATTTGACCTAAGAGTGGGACTTGCTTGTTTTCCATAGAAAAACACCTCTCAAAAGTCTTAGTCAAAGTTAGACCAAGGGAATCTTCCACTTTGGTAGGCATAACATTATCAGAAGCTCCAGAGTCTATTATATAATTACTCAATTTATAACCATTTATCAACAGGGAAACATTAAAAAGTTCTATTTTCTCGAGAGAAACAAGAGGAGTAAAGAAAAGATTATTTTGGATGGGTTTATTTTTGGAAGAGTCATGAGTCACCTTCGATAAATCTTTTCCTATAGGGGAAGTTTTACTTCTCACATAATCGACCAATCTATCAAATTATTCAGGATTGGCTCACAAGTACTCAATCTCGGTCATTTGAATCTTAGTCTTTTTGGCATGATCAATTATATCAAATAACTGAAATGAACTAGAGGTAGAGGAAGAGGGCCCATCATCTTGATCTTTATGGGGTGTGGTACTGGTTTGAGAAATAAAATAAGATGGTATGGGATGTTTTGAGGTACTTACTTTTTTGTTAGTTACCTGATCTTTGGGTTAGAAATGAACTGAAGTGCCTTGTTTAGCGATAGAAACTACCAGCTGAGGTTCTTCTTCCACTTTTTTTTGTTAGATTATTGAGCTTACTATTTCTAAGATCTGGTAAAAATAGCATAGGATCCATCTAACACTTCTCCCTTTCTCTTAGCTTCATCCTGATAATCCAGGAAACTGATATTGGAGTCACCAACTAATTCTTCTTCTTGTTCTTCAAAGAGATTAGCATCATCTTGTTGGTTTAACTCAGGTTGGAGCAAGAAATCTTATTTAGCTTCAAAGTAACCAACTATTGAATTAATAGGTGCTACTTCAATGGCAAGCTTCCCAGTGGGGGAGGCAGGCAGTTTGGTTGCCCTTGGTTTATGGTAGCATTACCTTGATATGACTAATTTTGAAATGTTCTTCTTGGCATATCCTGTTAGGTGGGAGCAGACATACCTTAGGCCATTTGTCTTTTCAAAGCTAGCAATTCATTCATCAATTTTTGCACCATAGGATTCGTGGTGCTTGTAGAAGAAATTTTAGCAGATGAAGAAAATTTATTTTTATTGGAGTCTTTTTTGATCTTACCTACCAAGATAAGATCATCTTCAATCTCAGTAGCCAAATTTTGAGCCACAACGAGATCCATAAGGCTGACCCACCTCAACAAAAACTTACTTCAGGAAGTTGCGAGTTGATGAAAAAACACTTGAGATTCTCTAGTGTGGGTTGAGAATAATAGGAATCTAATTTCTCAGCTTATTGAATTTTTTTATGAATCTACCAAATTTGGAGGAATGTCAGCGAGCCCTAGATATTCAATTCACTTCAGAGACAGTCTGTTATAGTCCATTTTTTGATATCTTCTACTATTCTCAAATCTATCTAGATGTCTTCAATCATGGGCTCATGAAACTGAGTCTTCCTTATGATCATGTCCTTAACACCTTTGTAGTCAAAATTGGACCTTCTTTTGAACTACTTCATGGTGACCAATTGCATTTCAGTTTCCATTACCCTTGCTTTGGTGGCAGTCAAAACTGAGTATCTACTAATTTCTATTGGGAACCTAAACCCTAGTTTCTTAAGTTCCATTTTTTTATTGTGCACAACAATAATCTATCTACACAACTCCATTAGGACCACTTTGTTAGAAGAAAATATGGGGAGCATGTAGGGATAGCCTTGGAAAAAGCCAACCCGTAGATAGCAAAAGGTAGGGAATTGTAAAAACATCTAGCCAAAATCATTGACGATAGTCTAGGCTTCATCTAATACTCTCTTATATTCTAATTGAGGGTCAAAAAGACACAAAAATACTATGAAGAAGGCATCATTTACCCTCATAAAGTGATGGATTGATCCTTTTAGTGTTAGCTAAGGGTAATATTGATAAACAAGGGTGGTTCTTCTATCTCCTTCTGTCGTCAAAACTGAAAAGGTTCACATTGAAGCTACAATGTAAACTAAGTACAAAGTCATATAGAACTTCAAAGTAGTAGACACTTTTGTCAATTGCTCATGAAGACCATTGCGGATCTATTCACCCTAGAAGATGACTTGTTTCCCTTGGAGAATTATCTTGATAAAGGAATACATCTATTTGTGGAATTGAGAAAAAGATGGTAGTCCTCATACTCTACTGAGAAGAGTAATTAAGTCACCAAATTCCTCTATAAATTCACTCCTCAAAAAATTTCATGGCCATCTGGACAAGTTGGCTCTGGGAGTCTTGAGCCATCTGTTGTTGATAACCTTCTTCGCCTTCTCAAGATCTTTGTCATATTCCTTCTGAGCCTCGATGAAGTTGATCCTCAATACGTTAGTAGTAAGAGGGCACATGAAAACTCTATCAATAAATTTGGGGTCTAGTCAAATTATTACATTGTCGCTAGCATCTGACACTACCCTGGTCTCTTTGTTATAGAATTGGGTGCACTAGAGGATGAACTTGGTGTGATGCACCACCACGAGAAAAGAGGAGACTAGATGAATGTTGCTTTTAGTTATTCTTTTCATCTCTGAGCTCAAGTTTTTTAACTTGGTTCTCTCCACAAACTTAGCCATATCCACGTGGCTGATCTTTGTGTCTCTAATGTCATCAACATTAGAAGTGATTGAGGTGATTAGGAAAACACCTTGATATTGATACTTCATTGCCTTAAACTTCTTTAGAGAAGCTTTAGTCATTGGGATGAGCCTTTGTTGAGAGTACATTGATGAAGGAGGATATCTAAGAAGAACTGTGATAAGAGTCATGATCACACAATTAGAGAAAAATTAGCAATTTAGGAAAATTGCATGTCAGGTGATCATGACCAGGGAAGTGCACTTGAAAAGGCCAAGGTACAAGCAGGTTGGAAAGTGAGAAGAAATGGGAGTGGGCATGAAAAAATAGAAAAAATGGTAATTCCCTAGAGTTATATAAAAATGTAGAAAAAGGATGCAGGGGTGGAAAAAAATGTCGCCCTTGCATGTGGAACGAGTCTGCATGCATAGGTGGTAAAAATTGCTGCCCCTGCATGCTAGGGTGAAAAGGAGATGCATTAGTGGTAATTTTCACCACTGATGCATGTCAGGAGGGGAGAAAAGGTGTAAGGGTGGAAAAAAATGCTGCCCTTACACCTGAAAGGAAAGTTGGGTGTAATGGCAGCGATTTTTGCCACCCTTACACCTTTTTTGGGTTGGGTCACATTGGCAGCAAAAATTGCCACCGGTGCAAGGGGTGGAATTTTTTTAACTAAAGAGGGGTAAAATTTTTATTGAAAGTGAAAGTAGAAAAAAAGAAGATTACAAAGCTTTATCCTGGTCAACAAGTTGGACCAGTTTTTGAAACAAATTAAGGGGAAGCCCCATATGGTCCATAATACTCCAAGTCGGCCCCTGCTCTGAGGCCCATTTAGCCATAGAATTAGCAACTCCATTCCACTCATGAAGAATGTGCATAAAGGACATAGAATCTAGAGAAGTACATAGCTATAAGATGTATCTCCCAACCACCACCAGATACCAGTTTGTCGCACCAAAGTCTCATTTATTCAATAAATTAACCACCACCTGCGAGTCAGTCTCATAGATAATTATGTGCCAACCCTGCTAACAACAATGTTGAACCATAACCAAGATAGCCATCACTTCCATAATATTATTAGTATGATGACCCTTGTGGATAGAGAAAAGAAATTGAATATCACCTGAGCAATCATGCCTAACTCCCCCTATACCAGTTGTGCCTAGATTTCCTTGAGATGAGCCATCAGTATTAATTTTTAGCACTCTAGCCACTAGAGGAGACCACCGCCCCATGCAATTGATCAAAACTAACTACTATCTAGTGTTGTGCACTAAGCAAGTGAGTGGAGCATAGGGCATGTCACTAGGATGGGTAGGGGAAAGGTGTGAAAAGACCCTAGCATCAACCGGATTCAAAGCAACATCCACATCACATTTAGCCTAGAGCATTTCATTTAAGGAACTATATATTTTTACCCATAAGCACCTGAGCTCCAAATGTGCATCCTAAAAAATCCTCCTATTTCTCTCGAGCCATATATGCCACAAGATGAAAGAAAGACCAATGGCCCAAGCAATCTAAAGAAATGAAGTCTTTGAAGGGGGGTGGCCTAACCGGTCCTAGAATTCCACCAAGGAGGAAACGTGCCTACAAGAGCAACCCCACACACTCCACCAAAGGTGCCAAATCTGCCTAGCGAATGGACACTAGAAGAAAAGGTGAGCGACACTTTCCTCACTGTTGTGGCATAAAATACACATGGATGGCCCCTAAAATCCCCGCTCACAGAGATTATCCCAAGTAAGACACCTATTGTACACCAAGATCTAGAGAAAGAAATTACACTTAGGCCATGAAAATTGATTCCACACTTTCTTGCATCAAGAGAGTTCCCCTTTGCCAAACCATTTCTTAGTCAATGCCAGGTACCCTGAGGAAATAGAATAGTTCCCCGAAGAAGCACCACCCTAAGCCAAAACATCTCAATCTTGCAATGAGCTGCATCCTCTAGAATCCAAAATCTGGGAGAGCTCCATCCAGTCCTCCAAAGAGCCCCCCTGCAGCCACTCAGAGGAACACTTCCACTGGTACCCCACAACATTGCCCAAGCTAACAGCCTGCTTATAGTGCGCCACCATGATCCAACTAGTAGAAAGGAAAGAGTTACAAAGGTGCTATAGGTGAGGATGAGAGGATAAAAGTGGAGGCACCCCATCTTAGGAGTCACTCCAAAAGAAGGCCCAAGTGCCACTATTGTATATCTAAAAGAGACTACGCTTCACAAGCTGAGCTCCTCACTTGAGGGTATCCCAGACCAAAGACCCTCTTCCCACTAGAGGAAGCCTAGCAATATCTATAGGATTAGCTCTAGGATAGTACTTGTGAACCAAGATACGGGCCCAGAGGTGAGAACGACTAGAGCACCAGTGCCAATAGAGTTTGGTAGCAAGAGCTTCACTACATAAAATGGTAAAACACAGGCCAAGGCCTCCTTCCTTTTTTGGGTAGCATATAGTATCCCAATTGATAAGACTCCATTTAGTGTTCTACAAATTACCACTCCATAGAAATTGGTGCAAAAGAGCATCAAACTCCTTAAGAAAATACACTGAGGCAGCCTGCACCATACTACGATAAATGGGAAGTTCTTGGATCACCGACTGCAAAAGTGTCACCTTGTCAGCAGCAGTAAGCTACCTGTGAGACCAACGATTAACTCTTTGCCTTAGCTTGTCGAGCACATTCTGTTAGAACTACCTAGGCTGCGTTCCAACCCCAATAGGAATCCCCAGGTAGATCAGCAGAAGAGATTGAGTTTGAAACCTTAGGATATTAGCAATCCTCTACTGGATAGGCTTCAGAGTGTTGAAGAAAAAAAAGGAGGATGTATGCTCATTAATTTTTTGCCCAGAAGCATCCAAATAAGTGTCTAGGGTGAGCTGAAAAGCTTCCACTTCATGAATCTGAGCTCTCCCTACCAAGGTTGTGTCATCAACAAATTGGAGATGGGTCAAAGTAGGTAATCCATATCCCCATTTCCATCCCTACAACATATTCTAAGAAACACTAGACTTAATAAGTTGGCCCAACCCCTCCACCAAAATGATAAACAAGTATGGGGAGAGTGGGTCTCCTTGGTGAAGTCCTCTGGAGGCACCAAAAAGCTCAGAGGGTTCCCCATTTATAAGAACTGAGAAGGAGGGTGTAGTAACACAGCTCAGAACCTAATGAACCCAAGCCTGATTGAAACCAAACACCAGCAAGACTTTATGCAAGAAGCCCCAATTAACTTTGTCATATGCCTTAGCCATATCAAGCTTAATGAACGTGGCACACTCCTAAGAAGAACTCATAGAATGAATAGCCTTGGAGGCAATAACCACCCCGTCTAGGATTTGTTTGCCAGTAACAAAACCCCCTTGTTCCTCTGAGATAACTGTGGGAAGAATAACTTTAAGCCTCTCTACAAGGAGCTTAGTAATAATTTTATAGACCACATTACAAAGAGTAATAGGCCTAAAGAAATCCAGTTGATTAGCATGTTCCTTCTTAGGAATTAGGATTAAGAAGGTTGCATTCAATGCCTGGAGCATTTCTTTGTTGGTATAAGACTCCTGCACCACATTGAAGAGGTCATGACTAATTATATCCCAAAACTCCTAAAAGAATTCTACTGGGAAACCATCTGGTCCTGGTGCTTTGCCTTTATGCAAGCTAAAGACTACCCCCTCCAATTCGGTCATACCAATAGGCCGCATAAGGGACTCATTCATTTTTGGTGTCACCACAGAGGGTATACAAGATAAAATAGTATTTTTAGCAAGCTCGGCCATAGGCAAATCATCTAAAAAAAGAGCAGAATAAAATCAAATAGCTTCTCTGGATATAGCTTGATATGAGGATAGCTGAGTCCCATTCGAAGTAATAAGAGAGGAGATAAAATTCCTATTGCATCGCCCCTGCACAGACTTATGGAAGAAAGTGGTGTTTTTGTCCCCTTCCTGAAGCCATTCCACTCTAGCCTTCTATTTCCAGTAAATTTCTTCTCGAAGTTCCCATTTGGCTAGATCAGTAGAAGCTTGAGATTCAGCAGTGCAGAGGGCCTCAGACAAACCAAGATCTCAAATTTGCCTAGTAACTATATCCAAATGGTCTTGAGCTCCCTTCTTCATAGAATGGAGATTACCAAAACAATTTCTATTCTGGTACTGCAATTTCCTTTTAATATACTGAATTTTTTTAGCAAAGGAAAACATAGCAGTACCATAGGCCAGACCTCCCTGTCCCCACCAGTGTGCAATTTGGTCATGGAGAGAGGAGTCACACAGCCACATCAGCTGAAAATTAAAAGGAGGCCTCTTCAGAATAACAATATAACAAGTGGAGAGCTTGATAGGCCAGTGGTCAGAGCCTCTCCAATCAAGAATTTCAGATGTAAGAGAGAAAGAGCTAGAATGCTAGAAGCAATAAAATAGGAACCTATCTAGGTGTTTAGAGATAACAGCATTACCAGTCCTTTTATTGTTCCAGGTGAAGATTCCATTGAGTGGTTTCACATCAGAGAGGTGTAAAAGATCAATATTTTGTTAGAAAAGCTTTGAAGACAGACCCAATCGAGCTAATCCACCCCTCTTCTCTTCTAGGCTAAGAATAGAGTTAAAATCCCCAGCCATAACCTAGGGCAGGAAGGGATGGCAGCTTCTGACATACCAAATATGTTCCCAGAGCTTGAGCTGACTCAGGAGATCCACCGGAGCATAAACTGTAGTAACAAGAATCAACTCACCAGTCTCAAGAGAAGAAGCTATCATTGAGAGAGCTGATAGGGAGGACATCTAGTGAAGTGGTGTCACTTTCCTTGGGTCCCAGCAGGTGGCCAGACCTTCGGTGCTCCCCAAGGTGACAACACCCTGACATTGGCCTAAAAACCATATATTAAGAACACATGCGAACAAAGATTCCATAGAAAGCTTGGTCTTTTGAATACAAAGAATATCTGGAGAATGCTCTATCATTAATTTGTGAATAGCTTTTTGTCTAGGGATGCTATTCAACCCCCTCACATTCCATGAGAGAATAATCATTGGGAAGCATGAGGAAAATGTTCATCCAAGGTCTTGACAACCCTAGATTCTACCATCCCCTGTGAGTTTAATTTTATCCTGGTCCTTCTTGCGCCCAAGTCTGGAGGGAGTAGTAAATGAAACTTTCTTAAAATGTCTTTGCATTAGGCCCAAAGCAGGAGAAGACCCTTTTTCTTTACTAGAAGCAGCCCCCTCTTTGACCAAATCTACCCAGAGGACATCCTTATCCTGTGAAACATGAGAAACCACTAGTGCCCCAAACTCAGGGCCAAGAGAGATTTCTTGAACAAGAATATCCTGGGGCCCATTAAGAAAAGACTTCTCCTCTTCTAAACTAGGAGCTCCACACTGATCTATTATAGGAATGCCATCTTTAATGATCATACTATCAAGGCCCTCAAAGTGATTGAATGTTGATTCCAATTGCTTGTCAATGTGCATATGCTTCTACCCTCAAACCCTAGCATGGCATCGAACTAGAGTAAATCCATCTATATCTATCCCATTAGTACCAGTTGGATCCTATCCAGAGCTTAAAGTATTCTAGTGCACTTTCCCTTTGGCTGCTCTGTTGCCCTAGATATTCATAGTTCCAAATGACCAGATTGGTTACTCTCTCTGCCCTCATTGGCCGTTCATAGACCCGATGGGTCCCCAGGTGTGCCAATACCACTGGTAGCGTGAGGGCATTAGCGGTGTAAATGCCCATACACATGGAAAATTTGGCAATGAAATGGAATCGATTCATAGTCTATCTGTTGAATCCAAGAAGAAGGGCCCAAGCAAATTTCGACAGAGTTTGGTAGAGGATTATTTAAATCAATATCAACACAGATATAGGCATAAGAAATAACCTTTTTGTCCAGTGTTTGATGTGTTATCACCATTGGTGTCCCAAGCAAGGCTGCAATCTGGCGTAGGATATCCTCACGCTAGAATTCCAAAGGAAGTCTCGGCAAGCGGACCCAAATAGGAACCCATGATGGGAGATCCTTAGCTAAATTAAACCCCACATGCCAGGGTTTGATAAAAAGGCCATTGTGATCATAAAAATAAGGTCCTCCCTCAAATATTTGATTTTGATTAGAGACGGAGGAGAAATTCACCATAAAGAAGTTGTTACTAGCCAACATAATATCAAAATCACCTTCCACCTACCATCTATGGTGAATCCATGCTTTTAAGGCTGATATGGAAATTATGATACCAAGAAACTTGCATATCAATGCATGGGAAGCTAGATATTCTACATCTTCCTTCACTACCTCTGACAAGAGAACCAACATGGGTTGATCCTAACACCGGGGAAGGCAACCATTCACTTTCTCCACTTTATGTCACCCACTAACATAATACACCTCTTGCTCATGTGTACTCAGTCCTGGCACCACTCGGTCCACCCGCGCACCTTCATCAGGAGCGCCACTCTTGGAACCCCTGCTCACAGCCATCTTTGAAGACTCCTCAAAATTTCCAAATAAAAGTATCTCTTAAAGACCAACATAAAATAATAATCACAAGGGATAGAGTTTTAAATCTATATTAGGGCGGTGATTTTTTCTGCCCTTACATGGGAGGATTTGGGAAATACGAGGGGAAAGTTCAAATGGGAAGGGACAAGGAGGATAGAGGCACGGTGAGGGAGAAACACTTCATCCAATGGGCAAAAGAGGAAAAATAAAATAAAAATAACCAAAGAGAGAGAAAGAATAAGAAAGAGGTAAGAAAAATAAAACAAAAAGCAAAAACAAAGACCTACCTAAAAAATAATGCGCGATGAGGACTTGAATCTGATGAAAACACGCTTCTTCCTACTTGCTTAATCATCCAGAGGTAGAGGGTAGGAGGAGGAATGGAAGAAATGAATCAAAAAATGGCAAAAAGAGTTTAAATAGGAGCAAAAATCACCCCTAACCACTCGACACATGTGGCCATAAATGCCACATGTGAAAACTGAGACAGTGCAAGGGTGACAAAAATCACTGCTCCTGCATTGGAGTTTGAAAGATATGCAAGGGTGGAAAAATTTGCCGCTCCTACAATATAAAGAAAAGAAACATGCAAAAGTGAAAAATTTTGCTGCTCTTGCATGTCAGATGCAAGGGTAGTGAAAAATTCCACCTTTGCATGGAACGAAACAAAAGATGCATTGGTGGAAAAAAATGCTGCCTTTGCATGAAAAAGCTAAAAAACACTAACTCTGGGAAATGGAAAACCTTGCCCTTGGTTGCATCGAGATCATAACAATTTTTGTGTTTTGAGGAAAATGCAATAAAGGAATGCTACTAACTTCGAATGATGTTAGTTGAGTAAATGCGAGAACAATAAAAACTTGTCTCAAAAATGAACTTAGAGAGAAACATGAAACAGACAAGTTTCATAGGGGTTAGTCCAAAAACAAGCATAGATGATTTTGGGAACAACACTATGGACATGATATCTAAGAAAAACTTTAGGCCAAATGTAGTTCTCCCAAGAAATGGGAAGAAAAGGATAACTGATGAAAATAAACAAAATAGATGTGATAGAAGAAAAAGGAATGGTCTTGTAAAATAGCAAGTGTGTGAGAGAAAAAGGCTGAAAAGGATGGGGAAACTAAGAAATAAGTGATTTTTCTTACAACTTAGTAAGGGTTCCCATAATCCTTAAGGCAAAGAAGTGGTCAGTGTTTTTAGTTTTTTCTAATGATTTTACAAATGTTTTTGGAATTTTTGAGGTATCTCAACTCGATCAAAAATGATAAGACACTAAATGGTTTAAGCTCACAGAATGATGAGAGTGTGGTGGAAAGGGTGTCTGAGCTGACCTCAATAAGTATTGAGCACTGCCTACATAGTCCCAGAGTAGGACCTCAAGTCACTATAGTTCCACCCTTACGGCAGAGGAACTTGATTAGTGTAGCCATCAATTCAAACAAAATAGGCACAGTTGGTAAAAAGGCATAGTATGGAATAGGAAATGGCAAGTTGGTACATCAAGGCTCAATAAACAAATATTGCCCCTAGTTTGCCCATAGGCAGTTATAACTAGGACATAACGGCATAGATCATTGGTACTAATTTTCCTAAAGGTGGTTATAATTAGTAGTAAGACTGGAAATAAGAAAGGAACAACAAATGAAGGATGTAACTATTGAAACTTCTATCATACTACTCCAAAATACAATCTCTATCTAAAGTACTCAAAACAAATGATGAAACTAATCGAATTCCTTGGTGCTAAAAAGGTGCAACCAATGGTGAAACCAAAGTCAAACAAGATAGATATATAGATAGGATTTATAACATGTTCAATTGATAGAGTGGAACAATAAAGTGGATGGAACTAAAAGGATGGATAAGAATGATATTTGTATAAAGAAGAATAGTATAAAATGGTACAGCTAAAATGGTCCTTATATATAATGCACCATAGCACTCAATCATAATATTGTTTGAGGTGAGTAATATTCATCGGCTGAGGAATTTCATCTCTATCTAGCGTAGTGACCCTATATGCTCATGATCCATAATTTTTAGTAATGATGAAAGGCCCTATCCAGTTTGGTTTAAATTTACTTTTATGCTTCTTCTCAGTCATGGTATTTTATTGATTTTCTTTAAGAAAAAGATCACAAAGTTCAAATGTTTTATACTTGATGCACTAATTACAGTGGCCTTTGAGTTAGTTCTAATATGCCTGAAGATTGTTGAGTGTAGTTGTGCATTTTTCATCAAGTAGATCTAGCTCTTGCAAGTGGGCTACTCGATAGTCATGATCATCTAGGGCATGCTTGAAAGATATGTGTAGTGACGATAACTTGAACTAAATGGGAAGGATGGATTCAATACCATAAAAAATTGAATATAGAGTGGATCTTGTGGGAGTATGGTGATTGGTATGATATTCCCAAAGGGTAGGGAAAATTTGAAGGTGCTGATCATAATCAACATCATTGACAATCTTTTTTATAATATTGATAATGGTTTTGTTTGATGCTTTAGCTTAGCCATTACCTTGAGGAGAATATGTTGTATAAAAATATTCTGTGATGTTATATTTAGTACATATCTTGTCTACATCTTTGTTATTGAATGATCATCCATTATCAGATATAATGTCAGAGGGTATACCATAGCGGTAAATGAGATGGTTAAAGATAAATTTGGAAATTTGCTTTCTAGTCACGTGAGGGGTATAGATTCAACCCACTTAGTGAAATATTCCATAGTGGTAAGGATATGTTTATGGCCATCAGATGAACTAGGTTTAATATTCCCAATGAGGTTAAGTCCCCATGTAGCAAATGGCCATGCTGTTAACATCAGTTTTAGGGTTTGGGTTGGGACATAAATCAAATTAGCATGCTGTTAACATTTGTCACACTTCTTTACATATGTCACTACATCTATGTCCATCATGGGCCAATAATAACCAATATGTAAGAGATTTTTGGATAGGACTAACCTACTATAATGAGCTCTACATACCCCTTCATGAACTTCTCTTAATGCTAGTGTAGATTCTATTGAAGTTAAATAATGAAATAGAGTTCCATCAAAACTGTAGTGGTAAACGGTGGATCCAAGTAGAGTATAATGACTGGAATGATGAATAAAGGCTTTGGTTTGTTTTCAAGATAATTTAGGTGGAAAAAATTAGTCATGAAGGTAGTTGTAAAGGTCGGATTACTAGATAGAATTAAGACCAATAATATCATAAATCATTGCAATGGTTGAAGGTTCATGATTTAGGGCTAACAAATTTTCAACAAGGAATTGATGTTCTCTAGCTTTATCTATTTGTTGAATCAGAGAGATGATAGTAGTCATGGCATATATATTTCTATTATTATCCCTTGGTATATGCTCAAATTGGATGTTTCTAATTTGTTATTATATGGTATCAACCATAGACTTATATGGAACCAACTTGTCATCTTTGGTTTGGAAATGGTTTGTGACTTGATTGATGACTAACTAAGAATCACCATAAACTTGAAGATGAGATATGTTTTAGTGTACTACCTATCAAATTCCTATGACCAGTGCTTCATAATCGGTCATGTTGTTTATACAAGGAAAAATGATTATGAATGATTTAGGGATTAGATCCCCTTATGGTGTAATAAAGAAGATACCTACCACTGATCTATGTGTAGTAAATGAACTATCAAAATATAGATTCCAATGCTACTCCTCAAGAGGTGTGTCAATGATGGTCATTATGGATTCATCAAGAAATTGAAATATGAAGAGCTTTGTGTTTACAAGGGGCACTTCAACAAGTTGATCTACAAGGACCTTTCCCTTGATTTCATTTTGATTGACATAATCCATGTCAAACTCACTAAGAAGCATGATCCACTTGGCCATTCTACCATTTAAAGCTATTTTAGATGGTAGATACTTGAGTGGATATACTTTTTAAATGACCATGGTCTTATTGTTCAACATGTGATGGCATAGTTTCTGAGCTACTAATACCATGGATAGACAAGCTTTTTCAATAGGTGCATAGTTGTGTTCATATATGACCAAGGTATGACTTAAATATTATACTACATGCTCTTTTCCATTATTATCATGTTGAGCCAAAAATGCCCCTAGGGCATTGTCAGTAGCTGATAGACACAACAAGAATGGCTTTCCCGATATAGGAGGTAACAAAATAGGTGGATTAGCTAGATAGTCCTTGAGTTGTTGAAAAACCATTTGGAAATGATCATCACACTGAAATACAACTCCCTTCTTTAGAAGTTGTGTAAATGGATGACACTTGTCTCTTGATTGAGAGATGAAGCATTGGATTGACTGGATCTTACCTTACAAACTATGGAGTTAATTTAAATTGGTTGGTGGCATCATCTTGGTTATAGCATGAAATTTAATTGGATCAACTTCAATGCCTTTGTGAGACATGTTGAAGCCAAGTAATTTTCCTAAGGTTATGCCAAACACACATTTCTTTGGATTGATTCTAACTTTATACTCCCATAGTCTTTCAAATGTCCTACATAGCACTGTTGGATGGTCGGCACTGGTCTTTGATTTTCCTGATATGTCATTGACATAGTCTTCAATAATATCATGCATCATATCATGGAATATGACGGTCATGGGCCTTTGATACATAGATCTAACATTCTTAAGACAAAATGGCATTACTTGATAACAAAATGTTCCCCATGAAGTGGTGAACATTATTTTATGTTGGTATTTTGGTGTTATTCTGATCTAGTTGTATCTTGAAAAGCCATCTATGAGTGAAAGAATTTCATAACCTATCATGGATTCGATGATCATGTCAATATTAGGTAATTGAAAGTCATCTTTTGGGAAATCTTTATTGATGTCTAAAAAATTAGTATAGATTCTAATTCCTATAGGCTTTTTGCTAATAGGTACAATATTAGATATCCATTATGAGTAGTCAATGGATCAAATACACCTTGATTCTAAGATTTTTTCTTACTTTTTATTTACTAAGAAAGTAATGGAAGGATGCATCTTATGTAACTTTTGTTTCACTAGTTTGGCATTAGGATTGGCCACAAGGTGGTGGAGAACCAAGGTGAGGTCCAAACCTAGCATGTTAGAGTATGTCCATGCAAATATATCTATAAATTCTCTCAATAGAGCTATAAAAACTTAATGTTCCTCCTCGGTGATGGATGCACCTAGTTTTATCCATTTAAGTCTGATGGAGTCCTGATGTTTACCTCTATTATATCTTTGACTAGAAGGGTTGAACCATATTCTAGGATAGTAGGCAAAGACTTGAAATATTGGACTATATTAGAGTCTTTTATTAAGACTTGCTCTTCAACTTCTCCTAAGCATGATGAATTTGAGTCCCCCAATGGGAGATTTGGCCATGTGATAAAAATAGTCAAAAATTATTGAAGAATTTGATTAAACACTTGTTCAAAATTAAGCACAGGTCTATAGGCAAGTTCATCATTAGTGGGCTCCTAGTCTAAATTTGAAGAAGAATGAACACCCCCATCTAATGGTGCCTAAAATAGGTTTTCACCACTAGAATAGCCTTTTTCTTTATTTTTTCCCTAGTCAAAAAGTGCCTCAGATAGGTTTTCACTTGGGGACCTCAATGTTTTATTTATTTATTTTTGGTTAAGGGTGTTCACTCACTCTCCAAAATAGGCTTCAAGATCTAATGTAATTAAGAATCTTGATTTATGATCTCCCAACAAAATGTTGTTTCTAAGGCCTAAAAAGTCATAGAATGACTCATCATTATAAAACTCATCAATTAGCAAATTGGATTCTTTTTTGTCCCAATCTATTAGTTGGGGATAGTATAATAGCAATGGGTTGTGATGAATGATAGGGGTAAGGGTACAAATGGAATTATTATCAAATAGGTTAGTCTCAGATAGGTCATCAAAGGTAAGGCTATGATCAAACTCTACTTTGTTGTTGGCATCCTTGTCACTAGCCACCAGTGATGTAACTTGAATAAGATATGTGGGGTTACCCCTAAGTGGTTTAAATCCAAGTCTATAAGGTATTTTGTACTTAGTCATGGAAATTGGCTCAATAGTTCCTTACTAATTCTATTCGAGGCTTCTTCCTTCATAATCTTGATGTTCCATGATCCTATTGGGAATAGTATACTTAGTGCTCTTATAATAATCAGCCAATTTGTCATTGTATAACCATGATTCATCTCCTTCAAGGGGGTCTTGTTCTTGGCTAGATGTTGGTATGAACATGACTAGTCCTAGATTATGAAGTTTATCTTTAGCTTTTTGTTGATAATGCATGTGTGGGGTGAATTTAGGTATTCCAAAGGTTTTGGGATCCTGAGGAAGATTGTCAAGATGAAAGGTATCATGGGTCACATACTCCCCTAGGCCATTAGCTGAAATGGTAAAATGATTGGAAGCATTAAGAGGTGGCATGTGGGAAAGGGAATCTAAGGTATTAGGATATATGCAATTATCCTCTAGAGAATAAATAAGTATGGCCTTTCCTTTATCTTTCTTAGAACTTGGATTCATGTCGTATTGATAATTGTAGCTTTGAAACTCAATCTCAAGATGTTTGTAATGCTCATATGGGTGAAAATATCCTAGAATATTTACTTCCATCCCTGAGTGAGAGAACTTGATACATTGGTGTAGTGTTGATAGGACTACATGAATATCATGTAACCAAGACCTTCCTAGAATCATATTATATGATAACTCAAGATCAAGTACATGGCAAAGTGTAACATGGGTCAAAGTCCCAATGATAACTAATAAGCTAATGGTGCCTTGTGATTCTCTCTCCTAATTATCATAGGCTTTGATAGTTATAATTTTTGGTTGGAGAATTGCCATTATGTACACAAAAAGACTGATAAGCTTTAGAGACATTATGTTGTGGCCTAATCCATTGTCTATAAGGACACATTTCACTTTATGCCATTTTATATAAACTTATATATATAATGGATTATTATGAAGTGGGCGAAGGGAAGACATATCGCTTTGGTTGAATGTGATTTTTGGGCTAGAGATAGGTGTCCAACCAAATCTTAAAATTTATCAGGGGATATGTCACTAGCAATAGTGGATTAGGTTAAAAAATCATTCAAAATGTTCTTTTGGATTGTTGACATTCATAAAAAATCTAAAATAGAGATTTGTGTTGGTGTCTTCTATAATTGTTCCACAATATCAAAATTCTTGTCTTGGTCAATGGTGAAAGATTTATTTTGAGGTTGAACAGTTGGTTGGATAATAGGCAAAGTGGTAGATGGTTGTGGGCATAACATATTAATCTTTGACCTCTAATTTTTTATTGCATAATCAGGATTAGATGTTATACCATGAATTCTAATAAATGTTTGAAATGGTGTGAGACCAGATAGGAGAAGTCTCGATTTCTAGTGCACTTGTATGATCCAAAAGTGGAAGTCTTAATTTTTTGGTTTGCCTATGTGTAGTCCCAAGTCAAATAAGGATTTTCCATGTAGTTTGGTGGAGTGGTATTATTTATCAATGGTTTAAACTGGTTAGTGCTTGGTCTAGGATTAATGGAGATGGTATTAATGCTAGCCCTACAATATGACCTACAACCTTGTTGTAGTCATGTGTAACTGCTTAGTAGGTTTGTTGGTTGTTACCATTCTAACCTTGGTTTTGTCTATTATTCTAACATTGTGATTTTTGACATTGATTATACTAATTCTATTAGTTTAGCTTTTAATTTTGATACTGTTGATTTTTTTGTTGCACCGATTAATGTTATTGTTATTACTAATTGTTATGTTGCTACTATATGTTATGTTGGGGAAAGTGGTTTTGATAAATCCCAAGAGTTTGATTGGAGGTGGAAGCATCATTATCTAATGTTATCTCCCCATTCTCCAACATATTCTCAATCAAATTCTTGATTTTCACACGTCTTCATAGATTATACTCATTGACCTGATGATAATCACAGAATTCATTTTCATGGAACTAATTAGGATAAGGAATGCCTTATGAATAATGTTTGGGTATAGGCCAACTAATCAAATTATCAATGGAAAGAATGAAAAATAAATACTCAATAGCCTCTCCTAGGTCACTAAAGACATGATGTGCAGGCACAATTCTCCTTGGAGGAGGGGTTTTCAATAGTAAAGATTGTTATATTCATTTCATAGGTCTTAGTTGTTGTGCTTGTGGAATTGGTTGAAGAGGTTGTTGGGTAGGAGTGACATAAAAATGTGGTGTAGACGATGTTTTCACTATTTGGACATGATGTGACATGGTTACTCCATTACCCACAACATTCCTATTGCAATTGAATTTCTTTGGTCTATCTTAGTTATTGGCATGTGCTGATTGTGATGCTTGAGCTTGGATTAGATGGTGGTTTTAGCCACTTCCTTGATTGGTAACTTGATTCTGATTAGTTTAATTAAGCTTGATAATCCTTTTATTAATAAGGTCTCACTCAATCAATAATCTTTTATCGATGATCTCCTTGAAAGTATGTACACATTATAGTTTCAAATGATAAGCTATATCACTATGAAAATTTTTAGTAAACATAGTGGCTAATTGTTTATCTAGTAAACTATGGGTTAATTAGCTTACAAGGTCTCTCCATCAATGTAAATAACTTACAAAACTCTCACCAACCTTTTATTTTGTTTGTGTTAAGTCAACCAATGAAATCTCATGTTCAAGATTATAGAAATAGTGTTACACAAAATTATCAAAAAGATCATCAAAATCTATTACTGAATTCTTGGAAAAATTTAAAAACCACTCCAAGGTTTGTCCATATAGGATCCTTAAAAATAACAATAAAAGGTATATATCATTATATGTGACTAGTTGACATGCGACAAAGAAATCGATTAAATGGGCCTTATGATCATCTTTCCCTTTGTATTTATTGAATTTTGGTGGTTCGTATCCTAGATGAAATGGTATTTATAATTACTCTATGTTGAATGGATATGAACATACATCATCCAACTTAAACTTTTTAATCTATTTCCTAGCTTGAATGGTAGCAATTACATCCTTCATCTGTTGTAATTCTTGTGCCAGGAAACTGGAGGGAACATTGGTTTGAGGGAGAACATTAGTTTGGGTATATGGTTGGGAGGTCACAAGTGGGAAACTTTGAATGGGGTATGATTGAGATATCTATTGGGGTACATTAGTTTGGTTGGAAAATGGACCAAGAATATGCATACATAGATTACAATGCACATTATCCACTATATTTTTCTCATTATTCTACATAGAAGTTGAAGATACTTCTTCAATATTGGGCATATGCAACAAGTTATCTACTAAAGGGTTTTGCATGAATGGGTCTGAACTCTAATTTTCTTGACCAGTTAAATCTATCAAAACTCTTATTGAAGGAACTAAGTCAATAAGAGGTTTACTCACCATGGTCATATGATTAAAATTGCATGATAGATTCAAGTAGGTTTGATATGCCATATGCATTTGGTTAAAGTGGTCTTCCATGAGGTTTTTTCTTCTATTAGGCATATTAGGGTCCTAATATGTTGTTTAGACTAGAGAGAAAGGATTTCTAGAAGAAGCCTATTGATCATAAATTATGTTGTAGGGCATTCTTACTAGGCTTGGTAAATTCTCATGGGGGAAGTCTGCCAGAAACTTGGCCCCTACCTTTGTGGATCGAACCAAAATCTCATCTTTGTTCTCCAACAAATGATGTTCAAATAAAAATGGATCATGTGTGGAAGGATTATTAGTAGATCATGACTGTTGAAGAATTGGTTCATCAACTATGGGTATTATAGCTAGGTATTGTGCAGTTTGTTCTTATTCTTGTTCTTTTTCTTGTTCTTGTTCTGAATAAAGTGGTGTATTAACCAAATAGTTAGCTAATAGATCTTGGCTTTATGACCCTAATTGAGTATTATAATATGGATAAGAATCAATCTCATAAGAAATATTATCTAAGTAAGGGTATTGCACCATTTCTTCCTGTGCAACCACATTACTAATCCCCAGATTGTACATGA
Source organism: Torreya grandis (assembly GCA_037957365.1). Taxonomy (NCBI): domain Eukaryota; kingdom Viridiplantae; phylum Streptophyta; class Pinopsida; order Cupressales; family Taxaceae; genus Torreya; species Torreya grandis. The sequence continues at coordinate 389,966 of JARHVA010008168.1, forward strand.
GTTCATTATGAGTGTAGGAGTACATGTTGGGATCCATAGTCAATGCTTCATCAAAAAGACACTGTCTAAAAATATGATTTTTAAACTTGGTCTAGATTTGTCAAAAGGATCAAAAGTTTTATTCAAATATTTATGATAACACAAGCTAACATTAAGTGTCTAACGTTACATGTCTTACACAAAAATATTAAGTAAATGAACCAAAATCAAAATGCCAAACACTAAGGTTGAAGTGTTTCAAATCAGTCTAATCTAGGAGAGTAAAAGTAGTTAGGTACTTTGGCCAAAACATGGCATCAAAATCTAGGCTCAAACAAGGCATACACTAGGACTCTTGGCCAAACAACATCAAAAGCATGACTTTGAAATAGATGAAAGTTTTAATCTAATGGATTTGAAACACTTCTAACAAACACTAGGCATTTAATTCTTGGATATGGACTCGATCAAATAAGTATAAGGTATGAAACAAAAGTCACTTTAGAGATAGTTTGTTTTCTCACAAATAATGGTATAAAACTTGGTTCTTTTGATAGATGACCTAGACAAAAGTGAACAGTGTAATTGTGCTAGACAAAGGTTTAGAAAGGTACACTTGGATTGGTTTGAAAATGTAGGAACAAATTTTAAACTCTATGCAAGAGGGCCTATGAAATAATATCTGAAATGTTTTGGGTAATGTAATAGTACTAGACTACTCAAAAGATATGACAAAATGCTTGTTTCAAAAACTCTCTAAGGCAAAGATAGTTTCACATAAATTTGATAGCATAACACTACCTTTCTCAACTCAAAATATTGTAGTGCATAGACTCAAAGTGTAAGTGTTTAACATAAAATGATTTAAGTTTATCAAGTGGTTGTAATGATCATGAGTCTTAAATAGCCTTCAACCCAAATTATAAATTGAACCTAAGTTCCCTCAATTTTATTGCAAATGTTGAATCCACCTAACACATCAACCCTATGAACCTATGAAGGTGCAATTTCAAATTTAGATTATAAATGGACTTAAAAAACTTTGACAAAGGTCTAAACTTAATTGGGAATCATAACTATGCCAAAGTGGATGATATGACTCCAAGTTTTGATGAATTTTGAACAAGGAAAATTGATGATTCATGTGGGTAGCATAATGCCTCTTTGTTCAAAGGAAAATGAGGACTATGTGTTTTGGTTTGTATCATTTTTTCACACCAAGTTTTGACTCCAAACAAAATGTTAATATGGGACAAAACTAACTAATTAATCACTCTTAGATCCTAAATTGATAAGGTTGCTTGGCATTATTAGAATCCATCAATATACGTCATTTGAGAGGATTTTAAGTATTCATTCAAAATTAAATGCTCATTATATAGTAGAGTTTTTATACCCCTTTCTCTCAAATGATAATACTATGACATAGACCTTGAGGCACACATTGCACCAATAATACTTCTACAGCAAATGGGGATTTGTCTAAGATCTACAAGGCTTTTGAACATCTCTAGGGGAATCAATTGCATAATGACTTCATGTCAAATTATGCAAAATAAAAGCATGGATTTTGGGTCTCTAGCACTTGGATTGTTGCAAAAAGGTCTAGTCCTTTATGTAACCACTACATCCTATTATTCACTCAGTTTAGTGCGGTGTTCAATTGTGAAAATTATGTCCCATGTGCACTCCAAAATAAGAAGGTGGTTTAACCACTCAAACCTTATGATCTTAGTGGGATAAATTTGAAGTTAGTGTCAGGAGGTGAAACCCCAAGTCAAAGCTTCCCTAAAGAACTCATAGGAGGTAATGAAGTCCCCCTCACAAACCAAGTTTGTATGAAATAAAGAAAGCATAAAATTTAAAGATTGTAGGGGTTTTTTCAAGGTCAACCAATAATTTTATGAGTTATTGGGGAGTGATTTATATGACATTATTTATATGCCTTAGACTAGGTGATTTGCAAATAAGGAAAGGGCTTTTGACTCTAAGGGTTCCCTAAAGGAGATAAATGGAAGAGCATACAGGCAACATTCTTGTATTTTCTGAAAACATAGTGCTAATTGAAACAAGTAGTGAACATAAAATCTTTGAAATATGATTTCATTTTTAAGCCCCAAATTGAAAGGTGTGGTGGTCTTTTGACCCCTTGGTCTTAAGATTGTAAAATTTGAAAACTAATGCTCAAAAATACTTATTTAATCACCAAAATAATGTTCCTATTTTATTTTAAAATCATGAAAAAGGTGATCTAAAACATGATTTATCAAATTTGAAGTCCGTTGGTTACTTGTCTACCCTTAAGGCATCACCCCAAAAGCAAATGTGTTATATTAGAAACATCCAAAGAGATTTTAAAATTTTTGTGAAAAATATATGAAAATTGAAGCTAAATTAATGTAATATTATGAAAATTTGGAAAAAAAAAATTGGATTTAAAAAAAATCATGAAAAATGGAGTCTGAATGACCCTAAACCATGCATTTTAAATTAGCCTATTAACTCTCAAATCTATGTTTTGATAGTGACCACTGAGAGTTGTACATGGTTGGTGATGGTTATACTTGACCATTAATGGTTTACTAAACTATTTATGGTTTACTCAACCATCTATGGTTTACTCAAAAATTGACAGTTTACTCAACCATTAATGGTTTACTTAACCATCGACGGTTCTCTGTGTAAACATGTGAAGGTGAAAATATAGCCAGTCAAAGTTAGATAATCATTTAGAAAGAGTTTTAACCATCCAAATTGAAATTTTAAAGTTTCTTCATGCTCTCTTTCATATGTGGGATGCATCTAGTCCCATCGGGTGTGCTATTATGTAAACTAGGAATTTGACGATGAAAGGGAGATTAGTATTGTGCTAGTGGATAAATTAAATCAAAAGCACACTAAACTAACACCTTCATGCCTAGTTATTAGGGTGATCTTAATAAGGAAAAACCATTTGAAAACACAACTATAAATGGAGATAAATGAGAAATATGAACATAAAAAACAAATTTTTCATCAAATCCTTGATTTCTCTAAAAGGTTACTTCATTGGCTTGCTCAGCTTGTGCTTCAAGAGATCTTCTTCAATAGAGTGTGGCTACTTTCATCTCCTCTTGGCACCTTTGGATCTGGCTTGGATTGGCTCATCAATTTGGTATTATAACACTAATTTCAATGGCTTTTGGAATTATTTGTGCATTATAACTTTACATTATCCAAGATTAAAATTTATTTGGCAAGGCCTCCTATTTATAGATTTTTGCAAATGGGTAGAATCAACCTAAACCATCCATCTCAGGATTGAGAGGTGTGGCTAAGAATTACTCTAATTTTATATTAAAAATTCATAAATAGGCTCATCAATATTTGGGATAGAGGAGAAATTAAGAGGCATAGAACAACATTGATGAGGCATGGGAGGGCTTTGATGAGGCATGGGAGGCATGAGTCCTGATATTTCTGGTATTTATGGCCTAGGGATGTCTTCCCAAGAAATGATGTCACCTGATGATGCAGATATTCAATATTAATTTCTAAATATAAGTATTCAACAAGTTTCCATGGAATTCTTAATTAGGCTTTAATTTGGTTTAATTAGCTCTTAAGCATGATTAATCACTTTATGCACAAATTACTCAAATTGATTAGAATGCCTTATTATTGGTCCAAAATTTGGCTAGATTAGAATTGGAAGTCGATGTCAAATACATTGGATATGTTATCTCATTTAGGATGTTACCAACACCAAATAATGAAGGCATGTGTCTCATGCAAGAGATTTGATATAAAAGAGCAATCCAGATCACTTAGGTGTAATATTGGCATTTTGACTCAAAATTATCTAATAAAAGTTAGCTGGCCTATAAATTGCATTTCCCCATTTCAAGATACCTTGGCCAAAATTTATCACTTGACTATATCAGGTTCAAATATTTTAATGTGCTTTAGTGTTTTTATGCTAAACTCTGCATTTTAGGCAGAAATTAGTCAAAAGCCTAGTTGGAGGTCATTATTAGCTAGATTTAGGTGTCTACAGCCCCTTCTAAAAGGAAAGAGCTTAGAATATATAGGTGAGATGGCCTCTCATGGGAACAACACTTGGAGATCCCAACACTCATGCCCATGATGATGCCACTATAACTAAAAAAGTAATTTGAGCTCATGAATGCAGCTAGCCTCTAGATCATAGATATTGTGTGGCCACTCTTTCTTGTTAAGGCTATAGCACTCAAGAGTGATGTAAAGATGCCATGTGTAGATCTTCAGAGCTATCTTTGCTATGCCACTGGGGATGGGGATCCACTTACCTTAGCCAATGGTACAACTCCTTTCTTTGAGAGGATAACCTTTACCTTTGAAGAGTGAAAGATTTCCACATGGAAAGGCTCATCTATTTCTTGTTACAACTAACTAATGGGTATCTTTTAATCTTCTTGAGACAATGGCATTGTTATAAATCAGATAGACCAAAACTACTCTTGGATAAACATGGGGATGACATGTGTCAAGTTGATGCTCCACCAGAGTGAAATGGGCACTTATTTGGCAAGGATGAGTGTGGGGGCACCACGTGTAAATCAGACACTCCTTCTGAGGAATCTAGGTTTTATTTTGTAAAATTGGGCACAAGGACACCATGTGTTGAAACCATATTCACCAAATAAATGACTTAATGGGCCTTGTTTATTTATCAACTAGATAATAGTGTTGCTTAGATGTTTAACCCAAAAGGAAATGGCTTTGAAGAGCACATGGATGTTATGTGTTGATTCGATAATCCAAAAAAGTAAAATGAGAGTCTCTTCAAGCCAAATGAGTGTTAGGTTGCCACATGGAAGAAGTAGATGGAGGCTGATACTTAGGTAAAATTTTGAAAAAGGGCCTTGAGAGAGGAAGATGTCGAAAGGAGAACTACTAAAAAGTGTAAAGCAATTATTAGGTATGTCGAGTGAGTTTGAATCTAAAGATGAACTACTTTAAAATATCAAAATGTGGATTTTGATCCATAGTTCCTAGTGACTCATAGGGGTGTCCACTTGGAAATGAGAGAACCAAAAAATCTGGTACACAGACCAGTTGAGGCAAAATTTCAAAATAGGAGGAAGGCTTGAGAACTTATAATTTTTGAAAAGATACCTACAAAGGCACCCACTCTTCCTCCTTAGGTTGGGTCTTCTTCTTGAGAGCCTCAATGGCTCCATCCAAATACATAATCTCCTTGAAAGAGATGTTTACTAAACCTTGAATAACTTCTAGCATTTAAAATTCAAGCTAGGAAAGTGTCTATAATATCTTCTCCACATCAGAGACAATAGGTGACTGATCAAGAGCTATGAAAATGGTCTAGTTATTCTACTTTTGTTCTAGTACCAATTTGATCTAATCCTTGAGGAAGATGTTTTTATCTACCAAAAAAGGAGAGGTGAGTCCTAGTTGGACTAGTTTTTTAATGTGCCCCTACCTATCTTGGACCACCTACTCTAAGGAATTAAGGAATGTGTTGCACTTATTGGCTACCTTGTTTTAGCCTAGAAACTTGTGGACCTTTACAATTTCCTACCTTTAATTGGTCACCCATGCTGCTTATAGTGTTTCATCTAAAGCACTATAAATCTTTTGGATGAGGATCTATGAATTCAATACCTTGGGAGCCATGAAGGTGATGACCTAATTGATGGATGCACTCACATATGAGTTTAGATTCTATGATTTTGTGGTGAAAGTAAGGGTCATCTTCAGTTTTATGGTCACACCCTTGATCCTCTCTGATTTAATATTTGTATAGCTACTAAGCCATAGGGAGGATTTCCATGGACTATAGATGCGAAGCAAGGTCATTATTTAGTTTATCAATCTCTTGGTTCTTGACCAAGGATTATTATTGTGCTTGTTACTATAATTATTAAAAATATTTATTAGAATCAAAGAGTTTTTGGTGGGTCTACACCGATTTGGTCTCTTTTTCCTATATATTGGTCTTGGTGGCCACTCATAGATTGGATTCTACCTAGAAGCTCTTGATAGAGATACAATTATAAAGGTTTAACCTTGATTTTTTGAGCTCCACATCTTTGGACTTAGCCTCACTAGTGAGTTAGTAAATTGTAGCCTTCACTTTGGTGAGCTCTAGCTTGGTATTTTTTAGCTGTTGGGTCAGCTTAATATAGTCTATGGTTACAGACTTTTATGTTTCTTCCATCATCTTGACCCTATTAGTGGGTCTAGCCTAGATGAGGTTTAGGCTGATAGCTTGTATGGCATATTCCTCCAACTACATTTATTCTTAGGGCTTGACTACTTGAGGGTCTAGAAGAGCAATCATGAGAGATTATTATGTAGGGTCATAAAATGACCACATGTGAGTCTGTACAGGGTCCCTAGCCTGATTTCCCCTTTTATTTTCCTCTGAGCCTTATGGGATCTCCTTATTGAGTCCATCTACTAATGGTACTACTCTAATGCTTGAATTCTCTCCCCCATGAAGGTGATTCCTTATGGTAGTACAAAAAAAAATGGTCATTTGCTATTGTTAAGTAATAAACCCTATCCCTATGGAGGCAAGTGAAAGGAGGGTGAGTGTGGAAGGAGAGAAAGGTAGGAGATTTTAGGTCAGGGTGAATGGAGATTGCACCATAATGGAGGATGAGGTAGATTATGAAGGTGGAGGGGTCAAAAAAGGCATGAGGAAAGAGATTGGGACCATAGAAGAAAGTGGTGAGATATTGGTGGTGGGATGAGTAGATGAAGAAGAGAGTGGGGCTAGGGAAGTAATTAGCTAGGTAGTAGAGGGTGTTGCAACCTAAGGTGAGATGGTGGATAGAGACATGAAGGAAATGAGGGAGGTGGAAGTGAAAAGATGGGGATTGACTAAGCATACCTTCTTCAATGTGAGCTCTAGTGGAGGGCTAGATTTGTGTTCCTTAGGCTGCTTGTATTGGAGTGAACCGATCATGAGGTGCATAGAGGGGGTTTATTTTTATTATGAGGATATAGGATATGAGTATAGGGGAGGTGGATAAGTTAAAGGTTTGTGAAAATTTCAAAACCTCATTCTCCTATTGTGGTGTAACTACCGCTTACTGCCTAGTGGCATCTCTTTCTTCTTATTCTTCTTCTTCTTTATCTCCTCTTATTAATATCTTAAGGGAAGATTCTACTTCTGTTAATCCCTCTTCTAAATGATACTCATCCCAAATATTTTCAAAGGTCTCATTTATGTCTTTAGAATCATAATTGGAGTATGGCTTACCTATTTCATATCTGCATTTTGTGAAGGTAGTTATTTTTCTTCATTCCAATCCAACTAGGTGAGTTACTTCTTCATCCCCTTTGATAATTTTTAAGATGATTCATATGCTTGGACCACATCATAAAAGGAATCTCATGGTTTTAGGGTGTCTAATGATATCTGAGATAGATCCACATAATTTTGGAGGATGTCCTTCATGGGTGACCTCCTCTATTCTAGAGATGGTCAGTTCTAATGCTTTGGAACATTGGTGATCTTCAAGGACACTATGAATCCATCTAAATCATGGTTCTATATATCATATATTAAATCAAGGTCAATATCTACTAGTTTGGACATGATTAGGCATCCCTACTATCAATTTACCACTATGATGCCATCTCTTGCAAAAGGGACATCATATAGACCCTTCTTCTTCTTCCCTACTTCATAGATGGAGTCCACAACATCAAGATAGTAAGCCAAATTTAAGTCTAAGGTCCTATCTATTAACATACATAGGATCCAAAAGGGTTCTCCTTAGAAATCATATACTCTAATTAATATAAAATGGGTTCCCTAGAACTAGTCGACTGGTACCTTACTCCTAGTGAGCCACGAACATTGATTATGCATCATTCTAAATACAAGGGCCTTTATGTTGAGGTTGATGAGAACTAAAGCCATAAAGAGCTCTGGGAACTTGTATTAGTCCTTGATGATAGATAGGACATGGGTCCATATGGTGACTAGGGTCACCACATTAGGAAAAACATCCATGTCATGGGATTGAGAATGAGGTATGATGAGAAAAACTAGGAATGTTGGTATAAAATGAGATATAGGAGGAAGGATGAGTAATAAAAGGTACCAAAAGTCAAAAAAATCTCTAGATAATTCTTCATGGTGGTGATGATGTACTCTACAAAATCCATCCTATACACCACCCCCTTTTGTATTGTGGTCAAGAGGAAGAACACTCTCAACTAAAAGTCATTGATGTCATCATTAGAGTCCATCCCTAAGATGAAGGACAATATGGACAGAGTATCATTCAATTACTATGAGAGGAATAATGCCAAGGGTATGGGTAGAGGCAACATCTCCATGATGTTTCTCTTAAGAAGGAAGATGAGGAAGTGCACTTTATCCTAGACTAGGGAGTCCTAGACACTTTAAAGGGTATCTATGTTACAAACATTGACATTAGGGTCACTTGGGAGTTAGATCATCTTCTTGATATTATCTACACTAATTTTTACCCTTAGATGGGTGTTCTAGTAATTATTCTAGTATTAGCATCATGCCTTTCCTTACATAGGGAAATGATCTCTAGGCATAGATGGACATAAGGATCCATGTATTGTGATAATGTACAATCTCACATCTTACATCCAAAAGAATCATAATCCCCTCTGTAGATATTTTTGAGCATTCAAGCATGGGCACCCTCTCTCAAAAAATTTGGGTTCTTGGCCAGCTTCAGATCAAATATATCATCTATAAAATCCATGACCAATACTTGGTCTCTATAGACCCCTTTGTCCACCTTCTTGACATTAGTTACTTTCTCCTTATGTTAAGTGAGAGCAGAAGCATAGGATTTGCTCATAACATACTTAGGATGAAGGTCTCCTCGACTACTTGAGCCATAGGTTCTCTATCTTGTGGGATGATTCTCTCCTATAGAAGATGTGGAAGTATCCATCTCAATAAATTTTCTCCAAAATCCTTTCTATCTAGTGGGATGCTTATGGATTAATGGTTCTCTACTCACCTATTTTTTCAACTTTAGGCTCAGCTTTCTGTACTCTTTTCAATTATGTAATGCTCTTAAGGAACTCAATATGTCAAGTGTTTAGTTTAGATGAGGTGAGGGTGTTTATACACTGATGTTATTGGGTGGGCCCATTATGGAAAATTTGAAATTAGGCACCCCATAAATAATAAGGGCAACACATAATCTTTAAGATCCATTTGTAAGAGATTCATGATGATCATTATGGGGATGCACATAAAATAGAGTGTATGACATTAATGGTAAGTGAGGTGGGTAGATAAACATCTTTCAGAGAATGTTTTTTTAAGATTTTAGAGGACTAAAGTGAGGAAGCATGGTGGCTAGAAAATCCACTTTGCCAACGACACTTATTTGAAGGAAAATTAATGAAAGGGAAACAAAACAAAGGGAAAAATTAGCAATAAAAAGGAAACACATAAACAAAAAGGGAAACTAATGAATTATGTATAAGGGGGAGGCAAACAAGTCAGTTAAAATGTTTAAAATCAATCCTACTAACCAAGATCTTTAATGCATTACCATCTTAATCTTCTAACTCAAAATCATTCCCTTACCTATTGTCGATGATGAGAAATGGTCCTCTTTGAAGATAATTAAATTTTACATGTTGGCCCAACTTTGTGGCCCTTTGATCATATTTGAGAACTAAATCCTTGAGTTTGAATCTTGGGTCTGATGATTTCTTGTCAAACTACCACTTGACCACTTGTTTCTAGGTGATTTTTATGTTGCTTTCCTACTCCCTTACTTATTGGAGGTTAAGTAGCTTTGTGAATTTAACCTCCATTACTCCATTTTATTCAATCTCAATAGCTTTAAAAATTTGTAATGTGGGGATTTTTAATGACATAAACTTGATTACCTCCTTCCCATATACAAGTTCATATGAGGAGGTTTTTAGGATCTATTTGGGAGTGATGCAGTCTACTCATAGGGTTGTTATTACATACATGTGCCACTCCCTTTTCCATTCAGAGCCCATCCTTTTCATTAGTCTTATTTTATTCTTGTTTGTTGACTTCACCAACCCATTCCATTATGGGTAGTAATTATATGAAGCTTTTAAGAATATATCATTCTAGAGAGAGAACTTAAAAATTTAGACCCAAAGAAAGATTACATATTGTCAGATATGACTATCTTAGGCAAGCCAAACCTAGCCATAAGCTCTTCCAAGAAGTCAAAGATCACATTCTCAATCACTTATTTTAGTGTGAGTGCTTCGGTTCACCATGTGAATTAGTTAGTGGCTATTAATATCCACTTATGACTAGCAATGAAGATGGGATTTATCTTCCCAATGAAGTCTAAGCCCCACTATGCAAAGGGTTCATCAGTCATAATTGAGTTCAGTAGCATGGCTGAATTCTTCCTTTTCCCCACAAAAAATTAGCATTTTTGGAATTTTTTGACTTTCTTATGGTAGTCTAAGAACATGGTCAACAAGTAATACCATATGCACATGATCTTTGTCATGATGGTTTTTTCAGATAAGTGATCACCTATGGGAGTAAATTGCATATCTTGGATAATCTTCTCGACCTAGTGTCCTTTGACACATCAGAGTAGGCCTTCATCAAAATTAATTTTAAATAATACTCCCTATACTAGCATGTATCTAGACCCTTGAAGCCTATATAAATGGATTTTATGCATGGGAAAATTCTCTGAATATTGACTGGTTTGCATGAAATAGATCCAATCAGTCACCCAAGATCTATCAGTCTCAAATTAGTTGAGTAGGATTACTTCTGATGTGTCTTTGGATACTACATATCCAAGTAGTTTACCTTGTGGTACTCCAAAGACACATTTATTGGGTTTAAAATACACCCCAAATTTATAACACTTTTGGAAAACCTTCTCTAGATGGTCAAAGTTGTCCTCCTTCTTAGAAAATGTAGTGAGTTTATCTAGATAGATGAGGATGATCTTATTGATTATCTCTTTAAAATCCACATCCATTGCCTACTATAGTGTTACCCCAGCATTAGAGAAGTTGAAATGCATCATCACATATGCAAAGGTTCCCCACTTTGTAGTGAAGATAGTCTTTTGATGGTCTTCTTCCTTTACCTATACATGATTATACCTAGAGAATCCATGTATTAGAGAAAACATCTTTGCACTTACTACTGTTTGGAGGATTTACTCCATATAGGGAAGGGGGTAATGGTCTTTCAAATATGCCTTATTTAGTTCTAAAAAATCCATGCATAGTCAAATCTATCTGCTCTTCTTTGGCATAAGAAATAGATTGGACACCCAAGTCAAATGCTTAATTGAGTATATAATCTTAGACTCAATTAGTTTCTTGAGATCTTAGACCATCAAAGATTCAATTTTTAGGTTCACTAACCTATACTTCTATCAAACTATTTTGGCTCCTTCTACTAAGTCTATAGTGTACTTAATGACCTCACAGTCATATCCCTTCAGGTCATCATAAATCCATGTAATGATTCCTTTATATTTGTCATAGAAAGAAACCAACTACTTTATATCTTTCTAGGGGACTTCTTTTCCAAACTTCAACTTCCTTCTACCTCCAACATCAAACTTAGAGTAATCACCCTTGTTTGTGACAAACTTTTACTTGTCATTTATTTCATCATTAAAGTCAAAAAGATTCTCTGGGTGATGAGGCCCTTTAGTAACTTGTTGGTCTTTAACTACATGATTTGGTCTCCATAAGCCTCTTTAATTTTTAATTATAGTTGTTCCAAAAATTCACATGATTGCTTGAGAAATATGGAAATTTGAGCATCATTTTCAAATACCTACCAATTTTAGTCATTATCTGAGATAGCGAGCCTAATGATTACCTACATTGCTTACTCATTGGTGAACAAGTTTGTTACTAGGTCAAATTGGGAACCAATCATTGGAATTTTTTTAGCCTCTACATTCTCACCCCTTGGGATGATTTGAATGTTGAAAGATTTGAAGGCTTTAATTAGATCTCATATACACATTATTTGCATCTACTACCCCCCTTACCTACCTTTATACTAATTTAGAATCATCAAATACCTTCAGCTATTTGATGGCCATTCACTCAGCAAGGTTGAGTCCATGGAATAGTGCCTCAGATTCAACCTAATTATTTGTATAGGAAAATTGAAATTTTAAGGCTCATAGGGTCTCTTTTCTAAAAGGAGATGTTAGTTAGATGCCAACTCTAGAGCTAGTTTTACATTTCACACCATCAAAATGTAGAGACCAGAATACAAACTCATCTTCAAGCCCTTCACTCTAATCTCCTTTCTTCTTCATGACCTCAGGAATGGCCTAATCTTCATCATGGATCATGTAGGTTCTAAGGCTAGTGTCATAAAAAATTTCAAATGGATTCTTCCTCTTCACTTCTATTATCTATGAACTCTTATCCTTTGAGCATCTCCACATAGTGCATCTCCGTTCTTGAGAAGGAGGTGTGTTTTGCTTCAAAGTTCATCATAACTTCATCTACTACATGTTTTGTGTGGAGTGGTTCAGATAAAACTTTCAACTTTGAACCATGATTGGTCCTTAGGATTAGATGGGACTAGTCCAATCATAAATACTTGCCTATTTTGGTGATGAATTCTCTTGACAAACATAGCTCGAAGATAGGTGAGATGTCTATCACTACAATATCCTATGATAAAATAATTTTAACATAAGAATATAACATGATAGAAAGAGCCTTGTTGATCCCTAAGATTTAAACCTTCTTCCCATCCATCTACATCACTCATTTATTTAATGGCTCATACTTTAATTGAAGTGCATCTACTATTTATTTAGGCATTACCATCATGCTCACACCCGAATCAATCATTGATTTGTGTCATAATTTATTCCCCATAATCAATGTTAGATAGAATGGGTTAGGTTTTTATTTACTTACTCCCTCTTTGGTATTGATTAATGTGGAGGGAATATGGGGTTGTGTGCTCATGTTATATTCCTTCCCCTTTGTCCTTGTGGGTTATGCAATAAAGTTTCCTTATATGGGATTTTCTTACTTCTCCAAGGCTTCTTTTAGTAAAGAATTCTACTCTAGAATCGATAAGACATCTTAGAGGGAGACATTGGTTAAAACCCTCTTTAACTACTCCACCACATTGTATAACACTTAAGGTGAGACCCTAAGATCTTTTGATTTATTCTACACTACCTCGCTATGATTTGGGTATGTCAAAGGTAAGGGATAAGGTGTTGGGCCTTTCTCAAAGGTCACTTTGGGCCTTGTGGTGGATTTATGGTTTTCATCCAATCTTTTATTTGAGTGAGTGTAGTAGTCTGATTGAACCTACAAAGCTCTGTTAGGGTGTGGAGCTAAAAGCTTCAACTATTTGTAGACACAAAGAAGAGGATGCTGAAGAACCAGAAGAACCGGCGTCGGCAGTATGACCGACGTCGGTCATAGACAGTGGAGAAGGAAACTGGCAATGGTAGAGAGTCGGCCAATGTCGGCATCACCAGTCAAGCAGGGACCGGCGTCGGTCACCTGTATGTTCCAAAATTGTTCGTTGCATGAATAGTTAGTTAGTTGAACTGGGTGCTTGCATGTTAAGGGGCTAATTTAAGTCGCGAGCTGTGTGTCTAATTTTAGTAGTTAGATTTCTATTTTTTTAACCATGGGATTCTATTTAAAGACCCATGAGGCATGTATTGAAAGTATCAATTGATCAAGTAAAAGCATTGAAGCAAGCAAGGTCAAGGAGATCTACAGGTGTAAGGTCAAGGAGATCAGCTGAAGCATTCAAGGAGGGCTAGCAACTCAGGTTGTAGAGTTGGTTTTGTGTTGAGCAAAGAGAGAGGGAAGAAGGTCTTGAGGTGTGGCAAGCCTTTGAGGTGGAGGAAGAAGTGGCATCTTCCTTATTATATTTTCTTCTAGTAATATCTAATACAAGAGTGTGTATTGTCTCTCAAATTCTTTGTTGTCTCATGTTTCTAGTTACTTTATCATTTTGGTATAATTCCGTGTTTAATTGCTCATAAATAAGTAATCAATTGTGCTTCTGTTGGATAAGGGGTCACCTAACAGTTGGTATCAGAGCTATAGTTTGCAGGAAGCAGGTTATTGTTTTTGATTACAGGTCATTCACAGGGTTTTCTAATTGAGTGGGAGTTTAGCAATGGTAGAAGAAAGTAAGCTACGAATGGAGAAGTTTAACAGCAAGAATTATCATCACTGGAGGATGCAGATTGAGGATTATCTGTATTAGAAGGATCTGTACCTATCATTGGGTGGGGTTGCATGCAAGCCCACAGATATGAAGGATGAAGAATGGAATGTTCTTGATCGGAAGGCTCTCGGTTCCATAAGGTTGAGCCTTGCATCATCTGTGATTTCCAGCTTATCATAGTGCAAGACAATGGAAGAGTTGATAAAGTCCTTGGCAAATTTATATGAAAAGCCCTCAGATTCTAATAAGGTATATCTTATGAAGCAGCTATTTACTTTGCAAATGCAGGAAGGTGGATTGGTACATACTCATCTCAGTGATTTCCATGGTTTGGTAAACCAATTAGCTTCAGTCAATATTATTTTTGATGATGAGGTAAAGGCTCTCTTGATTTTATGTTCTTTGCCTGAAAGTTGGGATAGTTTGGTTATGGTAGTAAGTAATTCTGCATCTGCTTCTAAAATCTTAAAAGTTGATGATGTTGTGAGTGTGATCTTGAATGAGGAAATCTGCAGCAGAAGCACATGTGAATCACCAGGGAATGCTCTAAGTGCAAAAAGTAGGGGAAGGCAAAGGGAGAAGATTGAGCAAGGGAAATCAAGGTCGGGAAGGAGATCCGAGTCCAAAGGTATTACCTGCTGGTTTTGTGGAAAGAAAGGACATACAAAGAAGGAGTGTTGGTTGTGAGATAAAGAGAATCAAACTGAAGGTAAAGAAGAAGCAAAAGATGCTAATATCATGGTACAGGATGCTCTCATACTTTCTTTGGATAGTCAGGTAGGATCATGGATTTTAGATTCTGGTTCATCTTTTCATGCATCCCCAAATAGAGATTTGTTTCATGAGTATGAACAGGGAGACTTTGGAGTGCTCTATTTAGGGGATGGTACGCCTTGTTAGATAGTTGGCAAAGGGAAAGTGCAACTGAGATTGCAGATTGACAACACATGGGTGTTGAAGGAGGTCATGCATGTTCTAATTCTGAAGCAGAGTTTGATTTCTATAGGAAGGTTGGGTGATGAGGGATGCACAATAACCCTCACAACGGACTCTTGGAAGGTTACCAAGGGAGCACTTGTTTTAGCTAGAGGTAAGAAAGTAGGTACTCTTTATCTATCTACTTGTATTACTGATTCTACTTCTAGTGTAGATTCGAATATGTGGTATAATAGGCTGGGTCACATGAATAGGAAGGGAATGGAAGTTCTTGATTCAAAAGGTATGTGTTCAAATTCAGAAAGCATAGATAGAGTTCATTGCAAGAAAAGGAAATTTGATGCTTTTGACAAGAATAGGGAAGTCTGGGTGTTTTTGGAGGAGATGAAGGCCAGAGAACAGTTACAGGCACTGAATAAATCTGAGCAGGGTAGTATGGATAGAGATTTGATCTAAGATGAGCTCGTGGATGAAGAATTCATCACTCACAAGAACACACAGGCACCGATGTCGGTCACTTGGAACCAACGTCGGTCATCCAGACACCGACATCAGTCATGTGCAGACTAGCAGGGTCGGTAGGTCGGGCAGGAGAAGTCCGACGTCGGTCATCAGGACCGATGTCGGCAGGGGGGACACCAGTGTCGGCTAGGGATAACGATGTCAGCAATCAAGGTCAGTGCAGGGAACCGACATCGATCGGGAGTAGACTGGGAGATGGCCGAGATCGGTCACTGGAATAGATGATGGGTGGACAGTTAGTTGTCAAGGAGTCTCAAACACCCATACAGAGGTCAGAAAAGGTATGTAAACCTCATATTCATTGTTCACCTTATTTATATTGCTTACTGATAGTCAAGAACTAGGAAGATAGAGGAAGCAATGCAGGTAGAATCCAGAAATAGTGGGAGCTTGACATGGATGAGGAGTGTGAGTCCTTAGAGAAGAGCCAAACAGGTATTTGTTGGTAGAGTTGTCAGCTGGAAGAAAGCACTAGATAGGGGGATGGATTCCTGTTTTAGAGAAGAGAGTGGATGGACATCTGAGACAGAAGGCTATGATATATGGTCTTGAGTTAGGCTGCAGACAATGGAGGTTTGACCATTGTATTTTATCTTTACCAGGTTGGATAATATTAGCTACATTATCCTGTTACTGTATTGTGTTACTTTTTGTAGGGTTTTCATATACAGGGAGTTTTTTGAGCTAAGGGTAGAGTTAGTTCAGAAGTATGTCATGAAGAATTTGGGAGCAGCAAAATTCTTGTGGCATAAGTGACAGGTATAGCATCATAGGTTTGCATGGTGGTTGGTCTTCAAGAGTGACTTTGAAGAGGGATACAGAGCCAAAGCAACAAAATAGATGGTGTATAGGTACAGGTACAAGTTGTAGATGTTTATCTCTAAGTGGGAGATTGTTAGGGTGTGGAGCTAAAAGCTTCAACTGTTTGCAGACACAAAGAAGAGGATGTTGAAGAACCAGAAGAACCGGCGTCGGCAGTATGACCGACGTTGGTCATAGACAGTGGAGAAGGAAACCAGTGACGGTAGAGATTCGGCCGACATCGGCAGCACCAGTCAAGTAGGGACCAGCGTCGGTCACTTGTGTGTTCCAGAACTGTTCGTTGCACGAACAGTTAGTTAGTTGAACTGGGTGTTTGCATGTTAAGGGGCTAATTTAAGTCATGAGCTGTGTGTCTAATTTTAGTAGTTAGATTTCTATTTTTGTAACCATGGCATTCTATTTAAAGACCCATGAGGCATGTATTGAAATTATCAATTGATCAAGTAAAAGCATTGAAGCAAGCAAGGTCAAGGAGATCTACAGGTGTAAGGTCAAGGAGATCAGCTGAAGCATTCAAGGAGGGATAGCAACTCAAGTTGTAGAGTTGGTTTTGTGTTGAGCAAGAGAGAGAGGGAAGAAGGTATTGAGGTGTGGCAAGCCTTTGAGGTGGAGGAAGAAGTGGCATCTTCCTTATTGTATTTTCTTCTAGTAATATCTAATACAAGAGTGTGTATTGTCTCTCAAATTCTTTGTTGCCTCATGTTTCTAGTTACTTTATCATTCTGGTATAACTCTGTGTTTAATTGCTCATAAATAAGTAATCAATTGTTCTTCTGTTAGATAAGGGGTCACCTAACAGTGAGACCCTAAGATATTTTGCTTTATTCTACACTACCTCGCTATGATTTGGGTATGTCAAAGGTAAGGGATAAGGTGTTGGGCCTTTCTCAAAGGTCACTTTGGGCCTTGTGGTGGATTTAGGGTTTTCATTCAATCTTTTATTTGAGTGAGTGTACTAGTCTGATTGAACCTACAAAGCTCTGTACATGGGAACTTCACTCATGTAGACTACATAGTCATCTTTAACCCAAGATAATAGTGCATGTTTTGGGGCTATTTCTTCTTGTTTTTCTAGGGACATCCCCTACATTTTTGCCATCAAGATAACATTTTCAATCCCTAGAGACTGGTATGTGTAGGTTGAATTAGGGGCATTCCTTTTTTGTCACTATTTGGAAACCTTCTATTGTAGGTTACCCCTTAGATAGTTTTAGGTCCCATAAGTGTTGTTATAGGTAAAGCACCATGAATTAGAGTCATTTTCCAAGTTGTTTTAGCTATAAATTAGCTCTCTATTTGAATTAGGTGCTATTGTATATAAAGATTTCAGTACTACAACTATTTGGTTTGTAGGTCACATCTAGTGGTTTGGCACTTGATTCAGAGCTTGATGGTTTAACCTTTTTCTCTCTTGGTATTGGTTTTGTTGGTATGGTATTCTCCTTTATTGGTGGTTATTGAAAGGGGGTTTTAGAGGCATAACTTGTTGCCTTTTGAGATTGTTTATCTTATTAGAGAATTTTTGTAAGATAATATTCATATCATTCATCTCCATAGCTAGGGAAGATTG
This sequence comes from Torreya grandis, assembly GCA_037957365.1. NCBI lineage: Eukaryota > Viridiplantae > Streptophyta > Pinopsida > Cupressales > Taxaceae > Torreya > Torreya grandis. The sequence continues at coordinate 408,001 of JARHVA010008168.1, forward strand.
AGTGGACTTGATTTCCTAAGTGGGTGAATACACATATATAGAAGGTGGGGTTTTTGAGGTACTTAGGGCTTCTTCTTGTGGGGGTATAAATATCTCTAGGAACATTGACATCAACAGATATGGAGGTAGCTTTCTTTCATCAATCAAATTATTCTCAGCCCTTACTACCATATCATAAGCATTTGATAGCATTTGGCCTCCAATTAATTGAATTATAACCACAATGTCTAAATTAAAGGCCTTGAGATATAACATAATATCCATGCTTGTAGGTGATCAAGATGATGTTGGCATCTATTGCTAGGTCTTTCTAAACTGGGTGTTGAAATTGACAATGGATTCTTATAGGCCCCTTTTTATGGTTACTAGTTATTGTAGGAAGGATGATCAGTCTAATTTCTCATTAAACCACTCAAAGAATTTATCACCCAAATCATCCTAGGTGTTTATGGAGTTGTCTATTAAAGATCAATACCAATCAAAATATCATCCTTTGAAAGATACTGCTAGTAGCCTCAAAGCTACATTATGCACATTGACATAGTGCATAATGCACACATTTGAAACATCTTGGAGATGTTCCACTATAGTCATGAATCCTCTCCTAAGAACTTGGGAAGTGCCTTTAAGTCATTCACAAGAATGGGGTCCCATATATCTAGGGGTGTAGATGGGATCAGTGAGCTAACACTATTCCATGATATGAAGTTCCTTGGTAGGCTTTGAATAGCCATTTGTTGTTACTAAGTAATGTTAGACCCTACATTCTTTGGTGAGTTGGATCTCCTAGAGGTAGTGTTAGTAGGATCAGATTATTTACTATTTATGACCTTTTTACAAGCCTTTGGCCCATAAATTTTATATCCTAGTTGATTAGACTAGTAGATCCATCCTACCAAGTATGCTATAAAATAAAAAATTGTTGATGTCTAAAACTCTCACTCTAGGTTAAAAAACCTCCTATGGAAAGATTTATAAGTGTGAGACCAAGTGTGGCCTATAAATCAAGCTCCAAGATTTTATAATTCATCTCCTCATTCAAAGTTGGGGGATGAAAAGGGGAGAGAGAAATGAAAATAAAACTAAGGTGATGCACTAAATAGAAATTGAGTTTTGATAATGGTTTCAAGTTAGAGTTTCAATGGTGGCACACTGTAGAGCTCATTGAGAGATTTTCAACACTTTTTTTAGAATGTAAATCTAAGTTTAGGAGCTCTTATTATGGCCATTTGAAGATTGGTCAAAAATGTCACTTATGACATTTGGCACGTGTTTTGAGGATGTTTCAACATTTGGACCTATCAGAGGTTGACACTTGGCAAATGCTAAGGTTTGTAAAAAAAATAATTTGATGATGCCACATCATCAACATGCCACATGGCAGCATGAGATAAGTGCGAGACTGAGCAAGGTGGCGAGTTTGAAAGAAGGAGACCAAGTCCAACGTGGATGCTAACTAGGCACTAAGTCTCCCACAAAAGGGGCATTAACATGTTCAAAGAGGTGATTAAGCTATTTTAAGCATGAACCCACCTTCCATGTAGCCCATGTGGGACAAAACATAAAGTCTGAGTGCCAAAAAAGGTGGATAAGAATTCAAATGCACCAAAGGTGGAGGAAAATGGTTTCCAAGGCGCCAACAAGGAGGAGGCCGATTCAAACTCAGTCAAAGCGCACCTAGAAAGGTGGGAGGTAGTTTTGAACCACTGACTTGCCACCCAAAATTGATTAGCCTTGACTGCTTGTGCTATGGAGGTCTAAGTTCTATTAAAGGCATGAATTTCTACTTGAACTTATAAAATTTTGGACTGTGTATTGAAAAATATAGACTAGTTTGTTGTATTTGGTCATTTTAGAGCCCTTAGAGGCCAAACCAAAGCTCAGAGTAAACTACAAATTTGTTTAGAATTTTGATATGCTCTATGTAGTATATTCATTTTTCCATTTTGGAGAATAGGGGATGCCATTTCGAGCTATATAATTTGTCAATTTTGATTTGGAGAAGCCTCTACGTGTGATTCAGGAAGGTGAAGGATGTGTTGAGTTAGCCAAGGTCTTTTGAAGGACTAAAACACTATTTTTTGAAGAGAGAAATGATATATTATTGATTTTAAGTATATTTAAACTTGAAAATTTGAGCAACATTAATGGATCGGTTCAATACGAACCCAGGGACGTAGGAATTCTGAACCCCGTAAATAATTTTTGTGTTTTGATCTTTGAATTTAGTTTTGAATTTCATTTTTAGTTAATTTATAGATTATAATTCAAATTTTAATGAAAAATGAAAAAATTACTCATTTGATCATTTACAAGAAGTTGGATAAAATCGAGAATTTGAAAAATCTGACGGTTTCAATGGAAAATTGATGTGATATATCAATTCATCTTTATTTCAGTTTTGAAACACGATATTTGGATCAGATTTAATCATTCCAACATATTATAAGTTGAGAAATTTAGAATCCATACTTATAAAACTAAACTTAGAGTTTATTAGTGGAGTTTATAGATCAAGTTGGTATCAGAGCAGTTAGAATGTAGGGATTGCTTCTAGTTGTGTATTGACAGTTGCTTCCATAATAGTTGGATTATTGGTTTGAAAATTGATTATATTATAGTGTGCAATGTGGAATCAGTTGTTTTTAGGAAACCATGGCCAAGTTATCACAGATTGAGGTCATCAAAGATAAAAATTCAATCTTGAGATGCCAAAAATTTGTACTTGAATTGCAAGTGGCAAAGTTAAAATTGGAGCTTGAATCCAAGGATGAGCTCTTGATTAGATTGAAATTTGGTGAGTGTGAAAAGGTAAATCCTTTAACTTTAGATGCAGAGACTATGACTGAGTGTAGTGTAAGTTTTTCACCATAAGAATCTTCATCTTCTTCTACCATTTCAGATTCAGATTCTAGTAATATTATTTTTAGTGATTTCAAAAAATACACTAAGGACATATGATCTAAATTGTTGTTTAAAATGGGTTATAATGGAGGAGGACTTGGTAGAGATAGCCAAGATATAACTAACCCAATTCAAGTTGAGCATAGACCTCTTTGTGCAGGTTTGGGTTATACTAGTGTGCAGGTGGATGATGGAGAAGTTTCTTCCATGGCTAAAGGAAGACAAGCTTCCAATAGTGAAGGTTCTTGGCCACTAGTTCAAAGGTGTAAAGGTAAAAGAGGTATTGATATTCCACCTCCTAATTCTTACACTAAATATTTTGATCCAATTGATACTTTTAAGAAGTTTGGATATAATGTACAGAAGATAATGTAATCATTTCCATGCACTTTTTATGGGATGAATAAGCATAGTGCTAAGACTTGTTGGAAACAAAATGCTTTGTTGAAGCAGATTGCATGTTTGAAAGACCATTCTTATGTTAAGTTGGGAATTGGCAAAAGAAGTCCCTCACCTAAGAAGGATGCTTGTACTCATTGTAAAGTGAGTGGACATAGGATTTATAGATGTTTTAAGCTTCATGCATATTCACATTCAAGTAATGTTAAAACTAAGATGATTTACAAACCTCTCACTAAGGTTAATGAAGCTAATTCAATCCATAATGCAGTTGAAAATACAACCTAGGATAAGGTAAAACCTACAAGTGAAAATCCATTTAAGAGGTTACGTCAACAATATGCAATTGATAATGAATCCATAGAGACAATCAATTTCACTAGGAAGAAAGAATTGGTTAAGTGGATTATCACTACATTATTTTTGAAAAGCATGGTTAAGAATTCACCTAAGGGAATGAACAAGCTTTGATAGATGTAGATTATAGTTGGTGGGAACACTTTAAGACAGGTTTATCATATGAAGTTTTTCAATTCTCACTTTTTTATAACTCTAAGTTTTTGATCTCTAGAATATACTGTATTGGTAGTCTAATAATGGATAAGACATTAACTCATTTGAAAAAGTTGGAGATAATGGTAGAATGCATGTTGTAGGTTGAGTTAATTCCTTAAAACACTTATTAGACTGCTATTTTAAATGTATCTATTTTTGGGCACATGGATGTATAGATGCATTTTTAAGACCCTATGGGCATGTTTGGATGTTAGGCAATATACACTTTGTGTTGTTTGCATTTGCTTAGCATATAATTCCCATACTAGGGAATTGTATTTCAACATGTCCATAACATTTATTATATGTTTTCAGCATTATAAACATGTCTTGCAGTTACATTGGGAGATGTTTTAATTTTTGGCAATTCACCGCTTTATAGGATGTGACATTTAGGTAGGCAGTTTTGGTATGTTGTAATCACTTTGGCATTTGCAGATTCACTTACTCATGCCTTTAGATTATGCATTTTTGTATTTTGATTGTGAGTCATTTTAATGCAATTGTTTATACCTCTTGTTATGATTGGGTTCTATTTTCATGGATGCAACAAACCAGTTTGTAGTTTCAAAGGATATTGGACTTTTGGAGACCAAAAGCCCTCCGTTGGGGAGGTGTGATCATAAATTGAGTTCTAATAATGGTTTCAATTCAGATTTTTAGTGGTGGCACACTTTAGATCTTATTGAGAGCTTTCTGATTCTTTTTTCAGAACGTAAATATGAGTTTGGGAACTCCTATTATGGCCATTTGAAGATTGGTCAAAAACTGTCACTTGCGACATTTGGCATGTGTTTCGAGGACATTTCAAAATTTGGACCTATCAAAGGTTGACACTTGGAAAATTCTAAGGTTTGAAAAAAAAATGGTTCGATGATGCCATGTCATCAACATGCCACGTGGCAGCATGAGATAAGTACGAGATCGAGCAAGGTGGCAAGTTTGAAGGAAGGAGACCAAGTCCAACGTCCATGCTAACTAGGCACCAAGTCTCCCACAAAAAGGGGCATTGACATGTTCAAAGAGGCACTTAAGCTATTTTAAGCATGCACCCACCTTCCATGCAACCCATGTGGGACAAAACATAAAGTCTGAGTGCCAAAAAAGGTGGAGAAGAATTCAAATGCGCCAAAGGTGGAGGAAAATGGTTTCCAAGGTGCCAACAAGGAGGAGGCCAATTCAAACTCAGTCAAAGCGTGCCTAGAAAGGTGGGAGGTGGTTTTGAACCCCTGACCTACTGCCCAAAATTTATTAGCTTTGACTTCTTGTGTTGTGGAGGTCTAAGTGTTATTAAAGGCACAAATTTCTACTTGAACTTATAAAATTTTGGACTGTGTATTGAAAAATATAGACCAATTTGTTGTATTTGGTCATTTTGGAGCCCTTAGAGGCCAAACCAAAGCTTCAATTAAACTAAAAAGTTATTTATGATTATGATACTCTCTATGCAGTATATTCATTTTCCCATTTTAGAGAATTGGTGATGCCATTTTGAGCTATAGAAGTTGCCAATTTTGATTTGGAGAAGCCTCTACGTGTGATTTAGGAAGGTGAAGAGTCAGCTAAGGTCTTTGAAAGGTCTAAAACACTATTTTTTGTAGAGATAAATGATATATTATTGATTTTAAGTATATTTCAACTTGCAAATTTGAGCAACATTAATGGATCAGTTCGATATGAACCTAGGGACGTAGGAATTCCAAACCCTGTAAATAATTTTCATGTTTTGATCTTTGAATTCAATTTTGCATTTCATTTTTAGTTAATTTATAGATTATAATTCATATTTTAATCTAAAATGCAAAAATTACTCATTTGATCATTTACGGGAAATTGGATAAAATCAAGAATTTGAAAAATCTGACGGTTTTAATGGAAAATTGATGTGATATATCAATTCATCTTTATTTTAGTTTAGAAACATGATATTTGGATCAGATTTAATCATTCCAACATATTATAAGTTGAGAAATTTAGAATCTGTACTTATAAAATTAAACTTAGATTTTATCAGTGGAGTTTACAAATCATGCACCAAGAGATTTAAATCACTTAGACTATAATTGCATAAAATTGATCAAATCCTTAAACACTATAGACCATAAAAGAGCATAAAGCATGAATTAAGATTTATAATGAAATCAAAGATTGATACTATAAAAGTAGAAGAAAAGAGATAACAATTAGAGATAATTTCCCTTGTAATTTATTACGCCAATACAATATTGGGTTGGACATAAATAGTTTAAGGAGATCCAAATATACGTATAGGAGAAAAATTAAATCCCATTTGGTACATACCACATAGGGAATGACATTATAATGAACATCCTAGCTTGGGATAAGGGGATAGGAGTGATGGTAGTATAGAGGTATATAATATTTGAAATCAAAGTACAAAAAATACTAAAATGAGGTAAGGTTTATTATGGATGCTAAAACCTATATATATAACCCTTTGATAATAAAATTACACATGTCCCTTCCCTATCCTATTATTTCACCCTATTTTTTTATTTAAAAAATTGAATTTTCTATAATAGATATAAAAATTGATAGATCTATTCATATTGTAATATAGGACTTTTAAGCATAAATTTTAAATCAAAATTGACCAAAACTGAAATTGGAATTAATAAGTGGCATATGCTAAAAATCATAAGTACAACCAATAACAATATATTTATATTTTATAATATTTAGTTGACTGTATCTAATTTCTAAATTTAATCAATAGGAAAAGACAAGATTTTTATAGCTCAAATCTAAAGGTAGGACCCATGAATATTCCTAGATAAGTCTATAGTCTCTAGATAGCATTGTATATTGGTCATGTTTATTAATTGTAAAATTTCCCACATTTATAGTGATGAATCTATGACTATAATTCTACCTATTCATGTTTCATATGAGGGTGAAGAGATATTTAGATCTGTATATGTCCAAAATTAATAAATATTTCTTTATCTTTTCTTTGGAAAACCTAGGGGTAATTGTGAGAGCTAAAAACCTATAAATAGAGAGGAATGTAATTTTTTGAGTTTACCTCAATCACCCACTCAAATGATTGACTATATCCTATGTATATAGATACTCTAAGAAGGGAATCAAGCCACATTTATTTTTCCCACCTATACTGATTATGCAATTTTTCTCCTTGACGATATGTATTTAGATATAATTTTTGGCTTTGATAATTGACAATGTTAGTTCTTTACTTGATTTTAGATGCTTCAAACTTGAATTATGACTTCTTCTATTGAATTATCTTGATTTTGTAAATAATAACACAATTTTTCTCAATGTGTAATAGTGTATAAGCACTTAATATATAGTTTCAATCTATGTAATAATGAATGGCCTTTGATTTGTATTTATAGTGAAATATTTTGAAATTTTCCTTTAGTCAGCCTTGAAAAATGTGCAAAAATACCCAAATGAATATTTTAAATTTGGAAACTAGTTTTTAAATGCCACAGGGATAATATTTCACTAAGTAGATAGGTCTATAGAGGTAAACCTAGTTGCCTAGTACAAACCTATCTCAGAAGATAAGAGATAATTGTCTTGAAGTTGGTAACAATCTAACATTGATATGAGGTAGTTTGAGCATTGAATTATAAATTCATGTGTGTTAGTGACAAATAATATATTTTAAATCCCACACGTATATAAATAGATTAAATGAATGGAAAATTAGAGTCATGTATTTACGTGAAAGTCAAGTGGTTGAAGGTGTGTCAATAATTAACATTGTTAAGTACCTATGATCAGATTTATGTATCTACATTACCACCCCCACCCCGTTATGAAATTTTCATTACTAGAGTAAAGGATAGAGATAAACCTAAGTGTATACAACATACTTTTCCTTTGATATAAAACTCTAATTTTTCATGACACTCATTTTAGCAAACCCTCCAACAACACATGAAGTAGTCATTGTTCATATTTAAAATTTGAAAATTGAAAAGAGGGAAAGGAAGGAGTACACATGTAAGGACATGAAACCACATTTCCATGTAACCTATAAAATATGGTGAATCATTGGAGAAATGTGCCCCCTTTTTAATCACTTGAAGATATGGTTCCTTGTTTTGAACCTTTAAAAATTTGAGAATAATAAAGCCTCAACTTTTGAATGACCAATTAAGCACTTGAGTTGTAAAAATGCATGATCCAACTCTTATGAATGGGTAAAATTACCCAATATACTAATGCAATGAAGTTATAACCATGATGGGTTTTCTAAAAGTGATGCCATGTCCATTGAGTGTCACTAGATTCAAATGTACATCACCTATAATAGAAAGGTGGAACCACATAATGGATTTGATAGATGTAATTCTAAGGTTGTTGAGTGTCACTAAACTCAAACATACATTACCCATAACATAATGAGTCACACCACTACACACTGATATATTCTACTTGTATGATTGATAGAGAATGAATAATATTCATTCCCCCATCATAACCACAGTGCCATAGATTCAAATTGAAAATGTGACTTTGAATCTATAAATTGAATTGTAGTGTATATGTGCATGAATGAATATCATGTATTTTTATTTTTAGAATGCATATATATGCTTGAACCAATATCATGCCCCCTAAATCTATGTTAGATGATATAAAATGCCATGCATCTATATTTCAATTGTAATTATATGTGAAAAATGTAAATTTTGATATTGTAATTATTTTTCATATGCCCATGTATATGTATTCTAGTTGGTATGTACTTGAGTTTCTAAAAATTGTGTGCATATTCAAGTCATACACCCTCATAATGTGTATTAATATGTCTATATCTGTTATATATCTAATTTATGAATTACTTTGAATCTTTGAAATGTTTATTTATCATAGAATCTAATTTTTTAATTTAAATTGAATATTTGAAACCTGTACCTTATCATAAAAAATTATTTTTTAATTACATTGAATATTTAAAACATGTACTCTATTATATAATTTGATTTTTGAATTTACATTGAATCTTTAAAACCTGTATTTTGTCATCAAATATATTTTTTATGTTCATGGAATTTTGGATATGTAAGACAAGCCCACTATAATGCCCTCATTTTGAGATGAGGTATGTATACTTCAATTCACTCATCTAAAAATAAGAATTAACTATATCATGTGATAAAAACAGAATCATTTATAATCATATTAATGTGTGGAGAGCATGTTATCATAGTAATGTACTTTTTTAAAGCATATATGTAAAAATATTGAATGCAAGGCATACAAGAGTTAATTAGATAAGGATAAATTTAAAAAATTGATTATATGGATAATGGATAACTTGGAAAGGATGATTCTAGTATAGATATTCACTATAGAGGAGAATCTTAAGTAGAGTGGATATGGCACTTGGACTATGGAATAGGTTCTAGTTTCTACATTGGTTGAGGAGATGGATAAATCACATGAAGATACTTAGGATGCAAAGGAGGGTGTTTAATAGAGCTTAAACAAAGTTTTATATGATTTTATCTAATTAATATCAGTGGAAATAAGATCGTGGGAAGTTAGAAATAAGTTTGAGCTACATTCACTCATATCCACTAATCATAGGAGTCATGTGGCACTTGAGATAGTGTTTAAGTATGCTCTAGAGTGGACCAGTTGGTCTAAACCCCTCTTTCCTTCACCCTTTCATGTCCCTTTCTCTTATGTGGTATATGTTCATCTCATTTTGACCACATATGGAGACACAACGTCCATTACATATTTTAGGGTTTACTTATTCACTAGGCTAACATTGTTATTATTTGAAAGGGACACATGGGTGTGGGTGATATTTTATTGCATTTTAATGATTATTTTTTCCTTTTAGGACTTGAAATATCTAGATAAGATGCCACTTGGGTAGTGGAGTTTTTTCCCTTTCAAGCAAACTCAACATGTTGGTAGTTATCGATATTGTTAGTTTGGAGTTACAATCTAGGTGTTAGGAATGTTTTCTCTAGTTTCAAATCAGTTCTCAAGCACCCATTATCTTATTGTTTCTTGATAGCCTCTAATTTTTATTAGGTGGATTTACAATTTACTGAGGGATCTATATTGGTAGTGTCCTATTTAAATATCTATAAATTTTCATCAAAAGGAATAACCATTATTTTGGCCTATTGGATGATAGGTAAACCCCACTTTCATCCATGTGTAGTGAACAAGGTGAAATGGAAGTTCTTACATCATCCTCATCTTGATATTTAATCTTTAATTTAGGGGGTATGGTCTATTTGGTCTTTGAGAAAAGGATTCTATTTTGACCTTGAAAAGATAGGGGCTTATTTAAATCATGGGGACATTTAGGCATGTTTTTTAGGCACTTATAATTTTAAAATTGACTAGTTTTTTGATACTTCCATGGGCCCTTAAGATTTTTATTGTTATGCCTTGTGAAAATTTTTGATGTAATTTTATTTGAACTTTTTATTTGGAATGATTTATTTATCTAAATAATGTAACTTCCTATTTTTATTAATTTGATGTTATGGTATTTTTTTGGGTGGAAAATACATATAAGTGTCATGTCTAGATAAATATAACAATGAGTCATGTAGTAAAATAACCATCTTTGGATAAGACTATGCAATATATGTGCATGTTATATATCATGACACCACTAATAAATCACAACACACAATTTCATGTAATGTCACACATAAAGCCAATGATCATATATAAGGGGCATGTTCAAATGATGCACATAAAATCAAACATTTCACACATAGGGTCAAGGGTTTTAAGAAATGAACATATTTAAATTTCACACATACTAAAAATGTCATACACATAGGTCCAAGGGATATAAGTAATGTATATGTTAAAATGTCACACATACCAATAAAATATCACACATATAGGACTGGTGGACACAATAAATGAACATGTTCAAATGTCACACATGCACAATCTTTACAACACACATAGGGCCAAGGGCCACAATAAATTGGACATGTTCAAATGTTGCACATACCATATTAATATAAAACACATATGTCCAATGGACACACATAATAAGTATGCAATGACTAATCTATCATGCAAAAAAATAAACAACATCAAAAGAGCATAGAATAAGTGAAAACTAATCTACACTATCCATATGTATAAATGTCACATTATAGAAAATTAGAATATCCATGTAGCGTAGTGAAATATATTAGTAATGAGTGATACACTTCTAATATTTGTATCTCAACATGGTAGAGAGGTCATAAATAGTTATAGCCTATGATAATGTAACATGTATAATAAGATGCCCCTATCATAGACATGGTCACTAGGTAGAAGGGAGTCTAGCATCTAAGAACCCATGTATAATATGTATATCTTGCATCACACTCATATACCTCATGAAATGTGTGTGATAAATAAATTATCTAAAGGAAGTAAAATATTAACTCATGTTTTCTTGAGCACTAATTTTTCATTTTTGGGAATATTTTGATTTTTTTTCCATTTTTTAAATATTTTAATATTTTGTTTTTATGAAATGTTTGAATATTTATTTTATTTTATTTAATGTAATACAAATTCAAGTATCAATATTTAAAAAATATAATAATGGGAGGGATTAAATAAATTTACAACATTTGTTTAGGCATAGTGTGCATTATATGTGATAACATGGTTATGTGGATAAAGTGAAATCAAGCTATATTCCCACACTATTATGTGAATCATAACAATTAAAGTTTAATATTATATGTGTATATAATAAATTTCATGCCATCAATGGGAAATAATCAATGTGTTCTCATGTAATATGTAGAAGTAAGAGTATGCAATCATGTAAGCTCAAATACAAGAAAAAGTATGTGTAGATAGTCAATATGCAAGCATGAATAAGTAACATGTCATAAAATATGTGAAATATAAGTGTCACAGATGTTTGGATTAGGATATAAAATTTAAATATAAGGGTTAAATAAAATAAATCCAAGGGTGAGAAGAAAGGTCTATGTAAGCGTATATAAATACGTGTAAAGAGAGAAGAATAAATTAGATGAGTAATTAGGAAAAATCAGTAGACTATCTACAAATCCAAGAATTTTTTAATGGTATGCCTCTTTATAGGTCTTGTGTGATTGTAAATATCATACCAATCTTCTGCATAAT